>CM076279.1:11815000-12240000 GCA_038380795.1 Pyrocephalus nanus
GCTGACACTGGCCAAGGTGGAGAAGGAAAAACACGCCACGGAAAACAAGGTATGAGGCAGAAAATCTCACTCAAACTCCAGAAAAGAACCCTGTGCTATTCCAGAACTTCTGTATCTTCCTCCTTTCTTTACACTTGCTCCCTTCTTCCCAAAGGTGAAAAACCTCACCGAGGAGATGGCAGCCCTGGACGAGACCATCGCCAAGCTGACAAAAGAGAAGAAAGCCCTCCAAGAGGCCCATCAGCAGACCCTGGATGACCTGCAGGCAGAAGAGGACAAAGTCAATACACTGACCAAGGCCAAGACCAAGCTGGAGCAGCAAGTGGACGATGTAAGCACAGGCAGACACAGCAGGAACAGCCAGGTATGCAGCTGGACGTGGCTGGTGGAGCACTGATGGCCTTGTTGTGTGCAGCTGGAAGGGTCCCTGGAGCAAGAGAAGAAACTGCGCATGGACCTGGAGAGAGCCAAGAGGAAACTGGAAGGAGACCTGAAGCTGGCCCAGGACAGCATCATGGATCTGGAGAATGATAAGCAGCAGCTGGATGAGAAACTGAAGAAGTAAGTGTGGCCCTGGGCCACCTCAGTGCTGGGCTGGAGCTCTTGGCTTTTTCCTTTCAGCTGTAACACACTTTGCTTTGCCCAAAGGAAAGACTTTGAAATCAGCCAGATCCAGAGCAAAATCGAGGATGAACAAGCCCTGGGCATGCAACTGCAGAAGAAGATCAAGGAGCTGCAGGCAAGTGTCTGCTCCTTGCCCTGCCTGCCCCGGGCTCAGCTCAGGCAGGAGGAGGGCAGAGGTGAGAAGGGTCCCTGATGTTCTGCAGGCCCGCATCGAGGAGCTGGAGGAGGAAATCGAGGCCGAGCGAACCTCTCGCGCTAAAGCAGAGAAGCATCGGGCTGACCTGTCCAGGGAGCTGGAGGAGATCAGCGAGCGCCTGGAAGAAGCAGGAGGGGCGACGGCAGCTCAGGTGGAGATGAACAAGAAGCGGGAGGCAGAATTCCAGAAGATGCGCCGCGACCTCGAAGAGGCCACGCTGCAGCACGAAGCCACGGCTGCCGCCCTGCGCAAGAAGCACGCGGACAGCACAGCTGAGCTCGGGGAGCAGATCGACAACCTGCAACGCGTCAAGCAGAAGCTGGAGAAGGAGAAGAGCGAGCTCAAGATGGAGATTGATGACCTGGCCAGTAACATGGAGTCTGTCTCCAAAGCCAAGGTATTAAAAACTCTACTGAAAACCATGTGAAAATCAATTACATTGAAATATGTCTTTTCCATTTGTGGCCTCATTACCATCCAACTGCCTGTCTCTGTATGGAGCTGTGTGTCTTACCTTCTAACTCCGAGGAACAGTCCAGAGCTTGCAAGTCTGGTCATGTATTTCTGCTTAGAGTCCTGCTGTTCAGAAGAAGCAGGTGACTAGATCCTAATCTTCTCTCACTCTCTGTGACTTCCCCAGGCAAATCTGGAGAAGATGTGCCGTACCCTGGAGGACCAGCTGAGTGAGATTAAGACAAAGGAAGAAGAGCATCAGCGCATGATCAATGACCTCAATGCTCAAAGAGCTCGTCTGCAGACAGAGTCAGGTGAGAGAGATTCCCCTGTATGTGGTAGGACTTCTAAAACAGGCTTGTTTGGGTCACAAATGACAGGGAAAGTGTCTCTTTTTCATGTGCTTTCCCAGGTGAATATTCCCGCCAGGTGGAGGAGAAAGATGCTCTGATTTCTCAGCTGTCAAGAGGCAAACAGGCTTTCACCCAACAGATTGAGGAACTCAAGAGGCACTTAGAGGAAGAAATTAAGGTAGTTTCTGATTTCCTGAAGCTGGCCAGTCGAAAAGCTTGTAACTTCACACTTCCAAGTGCAGGCAGGGTCTGCACTTAGCACAAGTAGACCCTGCTTACTGGGGGAAGGTTTTCATTTCTGCAGCAAGTGTGATTAGTGGATGAGTCCTCCATTCTTATATCTGTCCTTCATTGCAAACAATCTTTAAGCAGTCTTATTTGTAGTGTGAAATTAATTCATTGGAAGAGACTTCCCAGGATATTGCCATTCCTGGACCCAATCCCCCTCTCTTCTAGGCCAAGAACGCCCTGGCCCACGCCCTGCAGTCCGCTCGCCACGACTGTGACTTGCTGCGGGAACAATATGAGGAGGAGCAGGAAGCCAAGGGGGAGCTGCAGCGCGCCCTGTCCAAGGCCAACAGCGAAGTGGCCCAGTGGAGAACCAAATACGAGACGGACGCGATTCAGCGCACGGAGGAGCTCGAGGAGGCCAAGTACGTGGGCAGTGGGAGAAGAAATGACTGCAGAAGACTGAGACTGGGCAAGGGGAAGGGGAGTCTCTGAGTGGGGGGAGACAGGGTTGGAATGAAGGCAGGGATATACTGTCTTTGTGGCAAAGGGGAGAGAAGGGAGGAGGAAAAAAGTGTCTGTTGGAAGGCAAAGCATAAGCTTTAGGGCTAGATGTGCTCAGACAGGCCTAATCCTCCCTAGGTGCTAGGACACAGGAAGGATAGACCCTTTAGGATTTGTGAAAAGTGCTCATCTCAAAAGCCCCAAAGTGGCCAACTGCCCTCTCCTGGCAGGGCAGAACTGAGTCCCTTCTAAGCTCTAAGCTGGCCCTGTGCTTCCCTCCTGCCAGGAAGAAGCTGGCCCAGCGCCTGCAGGATGCAGAGGAACATGTGGAAGCTGTCAATGCCAAATGTGCCTCCCTGGAAAAGACAAAGCAGAGGCTGCAGAATGAAGTAGAGGACCTGATGATTGACGTGGAGCGATCCAATGCTGCCTGCGCTGCTCTGGACAAGAAGCAGAAGAACTTTGACAAGGTCTTTTGGGCTGCAGCCCAGGCACTGCTGGGCAGAGCATCCCCCGGCATGGCCACATCCCTCCTCACACCCCCTTTCTCCTCAGATCCTGGCAGAATGGAAGCAGAAGTATGAGGAAACGCAGGCTGAGCTGGAGGCCTCCCAGAAGGAGTCTCGCTCGCTCAGCACGGAGCTGTTCAAGATGAAGAATGCCTATGAGGAGTCCTTGGACCACCTGGAAACAATGAAGCGGGAGAACAAGAACTTGCAGCGTAAGTCCCTGGCCCTCTGCTCCGGGAGGGGCTTTCTCCCAAGCTGAGCATTGCTCAGGGGGCTGTGCCTGCAGGGCTGCAAAGGTGCCTGTCCCCCTGGTGGGACAGGGCCCTTCCCATTCTGCTCTGGGCCCGAGCAAGCCATTGGTCTTTGTTCCCACAGAGGAGATTTCCGACCTCACCGAGCAGATTGCGGAGGGAGGAAAGGCAATTCACGAGCTGGAGAAAGTCAAGAAGCAAATTGAGCAGGAGAAAGCTGAAATCCAGGCTGCTCTGGAGGAAGCTGAGGTACCCAGCCGTAATTATTGGTGTCTGCACTAAATGGAGGAGCAGTGAAGAAACAATGCTAAAAAGGCCTTGGTTCTGCTCTGTTCTGGTTGGGGAGAGCAGCCAGCTGAGATTTCCTGGAATATTCTCCAATTGCCTAGAAAGCAAGCAGGAGGTTTATCAGTGTTCCCCATGCTTGTGTCCACTTGTCCAGGCTTCTCTGGAACATGAAGAGGGGAAGATCCTGCGCCTGCAGCTTGAGCTCAACCAGGTGAAGTCTGAGATTGACAGGAAGATAGCAGAGAAAGATGAGGAGATCGACCAGATGAAGAGAAACCACCTCAGAATTGTAGAGTCTATGCAAAGCACCCTGGACGCTGAGATCAGGAGCAGGAATGAAGCCCTGAGGCTGAAGAAGAAGATGGAGGGAGACCTGAATGAAATGGAGATCCAGCTCAGCCATGCCAACCGTGTGGCTGCAGAGGCACAAAAGAACCTGAGAAACACCCAGGGAGTGCTCAAAGTATGTTAAGCTTGGGATGTGCACATAGGAATCTCATTTGTGTAATATCATAGAATCATTGATTTTTTGAAGCGTTTGTGTTGAAGGAGACCCACAAAGTTTATCTAGTTCATCCCCTCTGCCATGGGCAAGCCCCATCGAACCTGACCTTGAACACTTCCAGTGGTGGCACATCCTCAACATACACTCACTTGATACCAGCGAGAAGAGATCAGCACCTCTCTCTGTCCTGGCCCACCTTAGAGAGCTGCAGAGCAAAGAGGTCACCTCTCAGCATCCTTCTTTGCAAACCAGACGACCCCCGTGTCCTCAACCACCCTCAGACAACATGCCTTCCAGTACTTTCTCTTGCTTTTCTGCCTTCCTCTAGATGCATTCATGTACCATAATATCTATTTTCTAATTGCTGGGCCCAGAACTGCACACAGTACTCAATGGGAGGCCACACCAAAACTTTATAAAACAGGGATTCAGATCCAACTGTGCCTTGGCTTTTATAAGCCTATCCCCACACATCTGGGCAGCATCTCTATATTCTTCTCAGGATATATGTTCCTGGTTCTACTGCCTATGCATTTCCTTCTTACACTGGAGTTTGTTCTGGAGCTCCTTGCTCAGTCACGCTATTCTCCTGCCTTCCCTGCCTGACTGCTTCCATGTGGCAATATAGAGCTCTTGCACTCTAAGAAAAATGTTCTTAGCTCTTTTCTGCTTCTTTGTTCTTGAGGGCAATTTCTCAACAGGGTTCCACCTAGTAATTCCTTAAAAACTGAAAGTCCACTGTCTTAAAATTCAGTCTTGACCTTACTCTTCAACTGGCCCAGATTCCTCACAATCATGAATACCACCAGGGAATGATCACTGCAGCCCAGTTTGCCATCCCTAATTAGTTCATTTCTGTCAGTAAGTAGCAGGCCCAGTGACAGTTTTTCAGTAGGGCAGCCTATCCCCTGAACTAAGATATTACCCTTGATACACTCCAGGAATCTCCTGGACTGCTTACAGCTTTCTGTGCTGCTTTTCCAGCAGATGTCAAAGTGATTGAAGTCTCCTAGCAGGACTGGGTCGTGCAAACGTGATGCTTCCAATAGTTGAAGTTATGACAGTCGTTTACAAGTCTCCTTTTGGTCAGGATCCTCATAGTAAGCACCAGCCATAAGGTTTCCTTTGTTGGCTTGGCCTGTAAGTTTTACTCATAAGCTATCAACCTGACAAATCACTAAGACAGCTCTGTGCAAACAATCCATGGACACCACCTTCTCACCCTTCCTTTTTTGACCCTTCCTTGTCCCTTTGTTGTCCCTTCTGAACATTTTATAGCCACTGATGAAGAACTCCAGCCATGTGATTCGTCCCACCAGGCTCCAGTGACAGCAATTAGATCAGAGTTTTCTAGGTGCATAGGGGCTTCTAACTCCTCCTGTTTGTTACCCATGCTACATGCATTGGTATAGAGGCACCTTAGTTATCACTTTTTTAGAAGAATGAACCCTAAATCCTTTGGAACATTTCCCTGTTGCTTCCTAAAGCAACAGCAGGCCCTGGCTCTTCTCCATAACTCCAAACTCCATTCTCTTCTCCTACTAAGTCTAGTTTAAAGCTCTAGTTAGATTGCTGGTGAACACCCTCCTGCCCTACTTGCTCAGGTGAATCCCAACAGCTCCCAGCAGAGAGAGCTTCTCATCATACCCATGATCATAGAAGCCAAACCCTTGATTATGGCATCAGCTACACAGCCCAATACACAACCATTCAGCTTTTCAGTCATTCTCTTCCTTCTTAATGGATGAAAGTACTGACTGGATGAAAGTACTCTGTCACCTATGTTCCCTACCCTTTGCTCTGAGGGCCGTCTTTTGACGGTTATAAGTTGCCTTATGGCAGTATCATTAAAGCCTACAGGGAATAATAGGATCCTGTCACTAACATGCTCTTCATTTTTCATCATTTTTCAACCCCAGAGCATAGTACCTGTTACACAGCAGCACTTCAGAGGATGAAGGGAAGTTCTTTCTGCAGCCCCAAGCAGGGACAAAGGTCCAGTTTCCTTCATCTTGGAAGTTTTGTCAGTCAGTCAGAGTTTGAATTCAGGTTTGCCTTCCCCTCACACAGCTGAAAATTTAGGCAGGGCTGTCACTCAGCCTGGGACAATACCATGAATCAATTTCCTGCTTACATTCTTAGGTACTGTGCATTTACTAGCAATAATTTCACATATAAATACATAATTATATATATTATACTGCCATAGTAATTACTGGACTGGTGGCAATTGCATCAGTGCTGTGATGCCTTATAATTTCTCTTTCCTCTCTTAAAGGACACCCAGATCCATTTGGACGATGCTCTCAGGACCCAGGATGACCTGAAGGAGCAGGTGGCCATGGTGGAGCGCAGAGCAAACCTGCTGCAGGCTGAAGTGGAGGAGCTACGGGCAGCCCTGGAGCAGACGGAGCGGTCGAGGAAAGTGGCTGAGCAGGAGCTCCTGGATGCCACTGAACGTGTGCAGCTCCTCCACACTCAGGCAAGTTCTAGAGTTGAATACCTATAACACCTACAGTTCTTAGAGAATTGAAATGATCAGTATTTTGGTTTTCCTTTTTTAATTGTATTCTGTCAACTACTCTTTATCAGTCTACCATTGTCATTTATTAGCAGTGTGTATTTTTCATATAAAACTGAAATAAAAGCATAAATAAAAATAGGCGATTTGATTTCTCTAAATATGGTATAAAGTAACTGGATAAAATAATGAGTCTTTTTCTTCAACAGAACACCAGCTTGATCAACACCAAGAAGAAGCTGGAGACGGACATTTCTCAGATTCAGAGCGAAATGGAGGATACGATCCAGGAAGCCCGCAATGCTGAAGAGAAGGCCAAGAAGGCCATCACAGATGTGAGTCGGGGCTCCTTTCATTGCTGATGGTCAGTGTATTCTCCCCAAAATGTCTCCAGCCCCACAACTCACCTGTTGCTCTGCTCAGGCGGCCATGATGGCAGAAGAGCTGAAGAAGGAGCAGGACACCAGTGCCCACCTGGAGAGGATGAAGAAGAACCTGGACCAGACGGTGAAGGACCTGCAGCACCGTCTGGAAGAGGCCGAGCAGTTGGCCCTGAAGGGAGGCAAGAAGCAAATCCAGAAGCTGGAGGCCAGGGTGAGCAGGGCTGTGCTGGTGCATGAGTGACCCTGTCCCTTGGAGAGACACCCCAGGGAAGCTGCAGGGATGGGCTCCTCATTGCAGGTGCGGGAGCTGGAAGGGGAGGTCGATGCTGAGCAGAAGCGCAGCGCTGAAGCCGTGAAGGGTGTGCGCAAGTACGAGAGGAGGGTGAAGGAACTCACCTACCAGGTAAGGCTGGAGGCCTCCTTGGGCTGATGCACCCTCATTTCAGGAAAAAAAAAAGCTTTTCACCTGGACTCCAAGGGTGAATGTTATTTTGTGATGTGCAGAAAGCAACAATTCACTCTCCTTCCTCCTTACCGTCCCCTCTAGTCCGAGGAAGACAGGAAGAATGTTCTCAGGCTGCAGGATCTGGTGGACAAGCTGCAAATGAAGGTGAAATCCTACAAGAGACAGGCTGAGGAAGCTGTAAGTATTGCTTGGAGAAATAGCAAGTGTTGCTTTCTGGGGTGTCACACAGGTGTTGAGGAGATGAATATCAGAATTTGGAAAATGCCTGGGATCACCAATCCCCCAGGAGGGGGATGGAGGTTTGTGCCTCCCCCAGGAAAGAGCTGCAGCCCCACAAGGCCGAGGTGCAGGAGGAGTGAAATCCCTGCCCTGGGCTCTTCATCACCAGCCCCCTTCCCCCACACAGGAGGAGCTCTCCAATGTCAACCTCTCCAAGTTCCGCAAGATCCAGCACGAGCTGGAGGAAGCCGAGGAACGGGCTGACATTGCAGAGTCACAGGTCAACAAGCTCCGAGTGAAGAGCCGGGAGTTTCATGGGAAGAAAATAGGAGAGGAAGAGTGAAGATGCCATAAGGCAGCAAAGTGACCTGAGGGCTGCACAAAATGTGAACCTCCTGTCACTTTCTTCTGCTCTGAGTCTTTATAACCCTGTCTGTTTGTAGAGAATAAAGGCCATAGATTCTTTTGCATGCACATCCAAGCACTGTTTTCAGTAGTTACAATTTAATTCTGAAGTTATTTAAGTATTTACTGTTTTCAAACAATTAAATTTCAGGAATAAGGTCTTGAATTTTCTGGAGTAAGATTCAGAATCTCCACTACTGCTACTACGGTAACAGTTCTAGGCATGAGAGGAAATGAATGTTTTGCACTGCATTAGTGTTTCCCAGCAATGGAATTGTGATTTCAAGCTAGAATAAATAAATAATAAATAAATAAAGTTCTATAAGAAGAGCAACTGTAAACCTATGCTTTACAAGTTTACAAGGATATATATGAAGAGGAACTTGTTTTTACTTTCTAAAACTGGAATTGAGAACAACTCTTATTACATGAAACCATAAAGAAATCTCCAAGCCTGACACCCTGAGAATACTGGGAATCCCTAAAACTGGTGGCTCTGCACTGCCAATCAGTGCTTTCTGCCTGCCTTTTGGAGTGATAGAGGAGCTTTGCTTAATAAGCGAACTGAATGCTGGGTGGAAAGAAGCAGCTGAGAGTCATTGGCTTTTTATTCATCCCATGTAGGGTAACTTTGCAGAATATGTATGAACAGGACAAAAATGAGGAAAGGCTGACCATGAGAAAGAGCCTCAGGGCAGCAAAGTCTCCCAGCCCCAGCTGTCCTTGTCACTGCCCTGGGGTGCTGTGCAGCCTGAGCAAGTCTGGGGAACACCAGTGACTCCATAAGGAAGCAAAGAGATTGCAGCCACTGGGACATCACAATGACACTCACATTAGAGGTTCATTTATCTAGAATGTATATGCTGTGCATATACACAGCAGCCATGCATAGACCTTGGCACATCCCAGAGCTGCTGAGGGCAGATTCTACAAGCAGATACAAGAAATGGTAAATGAGACTTAGCTCTTACTACAGGAACACATATAGGTCCCTCAAGGTTCCTGGCCAGCTCTGCACCACCGCATTTCCAGAGAGTACTTTAAGGAGTTGTAATCTAACTGGGGAAGGTAGCTGGAGATGTCAGGTGACCTTTTGCACTGACCACAGTGTTTTTGCAGCAACAGCATTCAGGATTGGCAGGTCCTCCTCCTCCTAAACACACTGAGGTTTACACACAAGGAATCCTCCTCTGTTATAACTAAATATGGAAGTAGTTTGCTAGACAGCAACTAAATATATTTAGGAAAAGATGATGCCCTGTGTTGACTCCTGTGTCACTGTAAGTGATGCTTCTCAGAGACAGCATCTCTATGTGTGAAGCTGTGAAAACTGTATCTGTGACACTGAGATGTGGGCACCAAGGAAAGGAAACCTTGGATATCTTTTTAAACCCGCTGACAGACTAGCAAACATCACAACAACTTTGGGAATCATAAGTGGATGCCAAAAATCCCTGCTCCCTTTGGACAATATTATAGTGGCCCTCCAAAATGAACAGCCTGGTCTGACTGTGGAAAAATCATGATGCACTTGGAGCACTTGAAACTGTTGGAGCTCATCTGTCATCTGATGGCCTGAGGATTTGTTCCCAAATGCTCAACTGATGAAAGGTAACATTGCAGGTTCCTTAAATGACAACACCTTGGGCCAATTCTCTACTTCAAACTGCATGTGTGGGAAAGGCTAAGTCCCACACACTGCACTGGGCTTGACCTGGCCTTGCCACCAGCCATCCTGGAAAGC
Organism: Pyrocephalus nanus; assembly: GCA_038380795.1. Taxonomy (NCBI): domain Eukaryota; kingdom Metazoa; phylum Chordata; class Aves; order Passeriformes; family Tyrannidae; genus Pyrocephalus; species Pyrocephalus nanus. The sequence goes on from CM076279.1 coordinate 11,824,650, forward strand.
TTGGCTAAGGACTTTTGGAATCAGAATGGAATATAAAGGGAGGGTTAAGGAAAAGCAGTTTCTCCTCACTTTGTGATTTGCTGCCTTATCTGGAGAGCAGGAGTCATTTTGCATCAACACACTATTTCTGGAGTCAGGCTGCTTGTGACCTGAAATGTGCTGATGCACAGGTAACTGATCTTGGGAAAAACAGGGGCCCATTGCAGGCATAAAGGAACATCTCTAAGAGAAGGTTTAAAATAGGTGCAGCTGATGAGCTCCACTAAAGTTGCTGCCTCGTGTGGACTATGGAGTTCTCTGACCTTAAACAGCTCGGCCATGAAAGACAGGAGGCACTGAAACGTGGAGAAAGTGTTTCAGACTTCAAGAAAGAAGTTCCTTACAATAATCAAAAATATTCTGAGTTGGCAGGGACCCAAGGATCATCAAGTCCAACTCTTAAATGAATGGCCTGTACAGGGATCAAACCCACAACTGGGGATTAACCATCACCATGCTCTGACCAACTGAGCTGATAATGCCAGATGCAGCTTTCCAGTTCTCCAAGTACTCTCCGTCCATGCCCTCAGGCCACACCAACAGTGCCTTGACCACAAAGGGCTTTCCTCCCAGTGACAGAAAACGAGGGGACCAGAGAGCAAAAGAGAGAAAGGAACAGAGACGCAACCGAGGGAGAGGGAGAAGAGGATGAGGGGGGTCGGGAGGAAGTGAGAGAAAGAAACTGAGAAAGAGAATGAAATGCAGAAAAAGAGGGGAAGGGAGGAAGAGATGGAGAAAGATTAAAAAGAAAGCAAGACTGAGAAAGAAAAAATGAGGTGGGGAGCAAGGAACTTGATGGAGGAGAGGAGAGGAGAGGAGAGGAGAGGAGAGGAGAGGAGAGGAGAGGAGAGGAGAGGAGAGGAGAGGAGAGGAGAGGAGAGGAGAGGAGAGGAGAGGAGAGGAGAGGAGAGGAGAGGAGAGGAGAGGAGAGGAGAGGAGAGGAGAGGAGAGGAGAGGAGAGGAGAGGAGAGGAGAGGAGAGGAGAGGAGAGGAGAGGAGAGGAGAGGAGAGGAGAGGAGAGGAGAGGAGAGGAGAGGAGAGGAGAGGAGAGGAGAGGAGAGGAGAGGAGAGGAGAGGAAGAGGAGAGGAGAGGAGAGGAAGAGGAGAGGAGAGGAGAGGAGAGGAAGAGGCAGAAAGTGGAGGTGGAAGGAAGGAAAAAAGAAAAAGAGAAAGGAAGAGAGCAATCAATTTAACATCATTGGACTGTTGGTACCTGACCCTGGACTTCAACTCTGCTGCTTCTGATCGTCTGACAAGGTGTTTGCAAATTACATCATCATCCCTCTTCAAGTGCCTGGGTCACAGTGTGAGTAGCTGCTGTTCCTAGGGCTGAACAGCGGCTGCATTGGCCAAAGGTGTGATAAGAAGAACAAAGGGATGCAGGGTACTCACTTGGGAGAGACTGTAGCAGCTGTACCTACACTCTGCAGAAGGGGAATCCTCCCTGCTCTTGTGAACCCACTGTCCCCCCACCCATTTCACACCCATTGCCCTACAGTGACTGTCTTGTTGGGTCAGAGAGTACCTCGAGAAACAGATCTGTTCTCTGAATCTCTGCTTTGTCCTGGCACTGCAGCAGGGGCAGGCAGGTTGTGTCTGGTGCATCCTCACACCCCAAGTCCTGGTGAGCAGTGGTGTTAAAAGAAATGGCTCAAAACACTGAACTAGGGGTGCCTTGGGATAGCAGAAGTGCTGGTGGGGACTGAAAGGGCAGGTAGAGTGTGGAGACAGACTGTGGAACAAGTAGAGTGTGGTATAGGTAGAGTCTTTGAAGAGCAGAAAGAATAGGTTCACACTTTGGGCCTTCCATTGACATCTGACTACTTTGTAAGCTGGTAATGCTTCTAGATAGAGTCTAAGTGTGATGGTCTTCATGGCAGACACACAAGTCAGTGCACAGGGTATTAGAATTTAAGCTAGACAGGAAGTTTTCCCATCCTTAAGTGCTCTTGGAAATGTTCAGAGTTTCCTCCTCTCTAGGTATCCCAAAACACCTTTTAATGTTTGTCCCATCCTGAAAGACACCTGCTTTTGGTAGCCAAATATTTGGCCTTAATGAAGGATGGACTATGTCCCTGCCTCTACACTGCAATGCAGAACCACTGAAATCAAACATGAAGACATAGGATTAACACACAGAAAAATCTCCTTTTCCTATTGTGGATGTGTAAGTGAGGGGGAAATGGTCAGGAAAAGCACAATACAAGATAATACACAATAGTTCTGCATGTAACTGCCTGTGCCTTACTCCTTAGTCAGGAGGTATTCTGTATGCTAATAAAGAATACAAAAACAAAGAGGTTTTGGATCATAAGTAATATGTGACAATTCCTAAGAGAAGTTCAGCCATATCTCATACAAGGATGATATGCATGTTCCTTCCATTTATGGCATTCAAAAACAAGGTATCGAAACCAGATTAGGTGGCTGCCTTTATGGCACCTGTTATCTGCCAGAGATTTCAACTGCTCAGCAGTGTTCTCAGACATTTTCTGTTGGGAGTAGTTGCTTTCTCAAAAACCTTGATTTCCTTTCAATCCAAATCCTTCTCCATCTTCAACTCCTTCTACCTCTTGTTCTCTCTTTTTGACTACTCTACCCAAAGACCACGCAGCCTTCTCAGCCCACTCACTTGTTCTGTAACAGGACCTCCTCAGCTGCTTTGGTGAGTGGGCATCCAGGTCATGTCCTCATCCAGGTCATGTCCTCATCCAGGACCCACACTCTCCAGTTCTCTTCCATGGGTGTTTTCTGGAAAGATAGGAGAAGCCTAAGTAACTGTGCAACTTTCGATATTCACTCAGCCCCTGCCCAGGTATTATTTTTTACCTTCTTCACTTCCCAGTTAAGTGGTGTTGAGATATCCTTGGAGCTGCTCTCTTCCTTCTCTCTTTTCTGAAAGACAGAAGTGTGAAACATTAAACATAATCATGTTACAGACTATGCTAAACCATTAAGCTATACCATAAATGTATTGAAAAAAATAACCCTGAAGCAGTCTCAAGGGTAGAATCAGGAGAAAGAAAGAACTCCACAGTCCCTCTGTGCTTTGATGCATGGCACAGGGCAGTCTTCTCAAATAAGTTCTAGCCCCAGAAATGCTAGCTTACCTTTGCCATGGCCAAAATTGCCCAATACCTATTCTGTATGTCTCCCCCTGAATATCTGGTGGTTCTGTTCATTAATCTATTTCCCTCAAAAATCAATTAATACCTCCAGTTTTATGTGGAAATTTTGAAATATGTAGCACTATGACACCACTGTGGACTAGTCATTTCCTGCAGGGAAGCATGCATTTCATCAAACCCATGCATCTCATTAGTCAACAGGAGAAAGGGAGGTTTGTTTAAAGTCTGTCCTACCATCTCCAGAGTCCAGTGCCCAGCTGCATCTTAATGTTGGGAAGTGTTGGGATGAAAAGCCATGCTCTGAAGGACTGGTGTTTCAGCAATTCTGTTTCTTTGGTGTTAACATTCCTGGCAGCTCTCCTTTTACATAGAGGGCAGCAGAAATGCTGCTCTAGCAGGGTCTGAGCACTCCCTGTCAGAGGGCTCACCAGGGGTCCACAGAGCTCACACTGAGAGCACGGCTGACAACAGCACTGGGGAGCTGCAAATCCCATGGGGAATGTTCCCCAAATGAAGTGTTGCACTGAATAATCCATAGATTTATAAGATCAGACCTCCATTTTTTATCTTTTTTTTTTTTTTTTATCTTTTTTTCTGCAGAAGGAAAAAACCACACTGTATAAGTACCAGCACAGCTTTTGGAGAATAAAAACAAAGAATGTGCCAAAAGGTGTCCTCATCAATGCTGGGCACCACAGTGCTCACACTGGAGCAGAGAAATTCATTTAAGGTTACTGCCCAGAGCAGAACTGTGCTTGATCAGATCTAAAGAAAATATCTAGAAGGTTATCAAGGGAAATAGAATTGTCCATTGATAATAACTCATTTCTCTATTTACATGAGAAATTTTTGTCCACACCGCTGTTGCTTTCATTCCAGGCCTAAGATCTTTCCTTGTACAATAAGATTCAATGTAGGCAGCTCATAAGTAAAGAAAGTTCAAAGTGGAAGAGACTGTGAGAAACTACAAGGCTCCATCTTTTTGGCAAAGTTATTTTGAACTTCATCTGTTGATTTAGTCAGTTCAGGTGCAGCATCAGAAGTTCTTTCTCTATGCAGAGAAGCTCGAGACAAGAATTTGCTTAACCAGTATTGTTACCAAAGCCTCTCACAGCCATTATCAGAATTAATGAAAGTAAGGAGTGTGGATCAGCTTCAGATACCTTCAAATTAATGTTACTAATACTATTAGGGATTTCTATCCTGATAAGCACCTGGGAACAATTGGTAGGAATGGTTTTTCAGCAGAACAACCTCAGAAAGGACACAGGGATAAGTAGCCCAAAAAGAAACTGGGAAAAAAAAAAAAAAAAAAGACAGAGTCCCACACTGGGGGGTATAGGAAGAAATCAAAATGAACTTCACCTTAGGAAAAAATTTCAAACACAAAAAATATAAATAAAAAACAGCAAATTAGATTCTCTATGAAATGAAATGTAACAGAAATTAAAGGTACATTAATACAACATCTGGGCTGAAAAGCAGCAAAGGCCTGCACTGCCAGGTGATTTTCTGACACCAAGAAAAATTTTGTTTGGCACAGGGCACCCACAGCACAAATTTGCTCTGCAACTTCTGCAACCAGATGAGGTTATCATGGAAGACTTGGAAAAGAAAATCCAGGGGGATACTCACAGAGGCATGGCCAAAGGCTCTGATTTCTAACTCACAGATGTGGGAATGGGGCAGGGTCAAAATGGTCAATTCCTTTACTGCACTGAGGAAATGAGCAATTTCACAGTATTTTTGGTATCAGGCAGAAGTCAGATGTCAATACATATCAAGAACCAACCAGGCAGAAATGGGACCTCCATCAGGAAAGCACTGAAATCAAGTCCAACATAAGGGAAGGAATATGCAACCCCAATTCATTTCTTCTTTTCTTTATCCAGACATTTAGCTCTTGCTGAAAAATGTGGCAGAGTTTTATCTACATGAATGACAGCAACTGACCCATCAGGCAGTACAGTTAAGCAGTAGCACACCTTTCTTCCCCTCTAGAAAGGAAAGCCCAGAACAATGGCAAATCTGGTGACAACTGCAAAAAAATTACTCTCCTCAAAGAACTGGAGCTGTTGGAGCCCAGACATACGAAACACTTCTAGAAAAATCACAGCTGCAGGTTTCTGCATGATTTATCAAGGTGTAACTCAGAGGAACTGGGGAAGCACACACACCTCCCCCCCCCCCAAAAAAAAAAAAAAAAAGAAAAAAAAAAAAAAAAAAGAAAAAAAAAGGATTGTTAATAATAAAACATTGAACCACACCATAAAAATTATACAAAATTATATAAATAATTTAATATAAATAATTTCTAAAAAATTATATAAATTATATAAATAAATGCAGCATAAACAATGCAGCAAAATGTGGTTTTGTATAGTGGCAGTAGGTGATCAAACTCATGTTATCTGAAGGATCAGGAAGGGGTTCCCATTCCTTCAGCCATCTAACAACCCTCCAGTCCCTTTTCAGGAAGAATTCCCAAAGCTGCCTTTGTACAAGTCACGAGGAACGCACTATGTGGCCTGGGGAGACTGGGATCCAGGGACAGCTACTGGGCACACGGAATGTCTGTGCCCAGGTTCCCCTTGTACAAGTGAGCATCTACACAGACTCTGCTGGGCCCTCACCCTGAACTTGCCCTGGAGGGAACAAGTGAGGCCATTTGTGCCATGGGCATTGCTGTGAGTGCTGAGTGTGTTCACCTGTGCTGATCTGTGTATGTATGCGTTGTATATGTACACATGCCTAGGAGCTGCATATGTGTTCTCCCCATGCATGTGCCTTCTGAGAATTCCTGCTCAGCCTCCCTACTTGGTTGGACTTGGATTTGGAACTTGTGGCAGACTTGTCTCAATCACATTCCCAGACTCAGTCCTGTTATCTGTCAGGAAAGCCTTGGGAAAAAATCCAGCAGGAAAACTGCTGTTAAGGTGGAAAACAGTCAGGTACTGAGCACTGGGAAGTGGGGAAGGTCAGATACTGAGCACTGGACAGCCAGCCTGACAGCTGATCCCCTCCAGCTAGCAGGGCTGCAGGGGCTTTTGCTGCTCAAAATATTCTGGCAGTGTCTGAGACAACAAGTGAATGACAAGCATATTTGGCAAGTTCCCCTGGCTGACTTGGCTGGGAAGGCACTAACCTCCCTATTTCTTTTCTGTATTAGTCACACGTTACTTGCTCAGCATTGACAAGGAGCAAGTTTGGTGAAAAGCAAATAGATCAAAATAAAAGAGAAACCAACCAGAAGGGTGGGTTTGTGATCAAAGTGTCCAGCCCAATATACCCTCAAAGAACTATTAGTAAAATCCTTTTGTCATAGGCCAGCCAGGCTTGTTCATTTGGGACCTTTCCCAACAGAAGAGATGGCACAGCATTTGGGTCCAGGCAACAGAAAATGCAGGTGCATGTGAGAACCCTGCTCATTGCCATAGGGACACACACACACTCTCACACATTCCCACACTCCTGCAGTTATGTAGCCTAAAAATGGTTATTTTTTCATCTGCAATTTGACCATCACAATTCAGGAAGCACCTTCCCAGTATTCTCTCCTGTGAGGCTTAAGGTCAAACCACTAATTTCCGTCTTCCACTCTCAGAAGAAAAAGCTGGGCTAGTGTCAGCCCCCAGCCTGTACCATGTCCTGGCTCTGAACTCTGTGCATACCTCCCTGCTACCACACTGCACAGCTGGCCTGAGCTGGAAGCAGCCTGAATGCTTTGCATAATGTGGAAGCCAAACTCCAACATGTCAAAAGTCCTTGTTATGCAGATAATCCACCGGGTAATGGATGCCACGCCACAGCCTGTCCCCAAACAATCCAAGTAGCCATTGCATATGTGGATTGTTTCCTTGGCATGTTAACTGCCCTTTGTCACTGGCAGGAAGTGCTGCATGGACATCTCAGCTGAGGACAAGGGAGCTGCTGCTCTGGTGAGAGTGAACTTCTGGAAGCCTTGCACCTTCAGAGCTAAATGCCAACCACAGGCCAGTCTTCTCCAGTCTCTGCAATAAATTGTCAACAACTCCCTGTTCTGCAATGTTTCTGTGACCAGGGAGCACATGCCGTTTTCTCTGACATTGATGTGTAATTCCTGGCTGAACAGAAAGAAAGAACTCATTTGAGCATGAAGGAAGTTGTTAAATGAAATCTTCCATAACATTCAGATATGTGGCATAAAACTTTATCCCATATTTTTTCTGAGTTAGTGCCTCTGAAGACCCCTGATATTGAAGACTCAGAGATGAAACTGCAAACACTTAACACATGATGATCCTGGTTCCCTGTAGAAATCTGATGCCACACAGGAGACCTCCCTCTTGTTGTATTACACAGAAAACAGAAGGAGTTAGTCCAACAGGATGCAAGGACTCTTTTTCTGCAGTTTCACAGCCAAACTTCTGCTGCCAAAGAAGGAAATAATTTCATCTCTGGTGCAAAAGCAGCAGTGTAGAAATCACTCTCTGTAGAGCAATTTGATCACCTAAGGAGAGGAAAACATTTACTCTCTGGCACACAGGAGCCTCTTTCCTTATCAGAGAGAGCTATGAATGTTGTTTCAAATACTTATGTGATAAATGGGAGGATTAAACTTTAAAAAAAAAAAAGAATGAACGTGGCCAGAATCAACAGTGTTCATAGTTCTCTGGGGAAAAACTAGTCCATCTACACAGTCACATAGATATTCCCTCTCCAGAATGCTTCAGACTCTGCACAGCAATGGCAAAGCAAATACAGAGCACAAACATTAGAATACCATGAATGGTGTGGGACAGGCATACGTGGGTATAGTTATAAAGAGAACTAGCACTTTAAATGAACTTCTAACATCTAAAACAAATGTATAAATCCCTGAGTTCTTATATTTGGCCCAGATCATATTCCCTTTGCAGCTGGTGGAGTCAAATGCTTCAGAGACCTCTAACCTCCCCCTCAAATTTTACAATGTCAGCGAAAAATTAGATTCTTTCTTCTGAAATTTGACCTCAGAGCAGTGATCTCAATAGTCATAAAAATAGGCCCTTCAGCTGGGGTCATCAGAGATGTGTTTGTATTGGAATTGCTAAACCAAGAGCTTTTTGCATCAAGTCAGGCTCCACTGGGTTCCCCCAACATAGGCAAGTTCATTTTGAGAACATCACAGATTTTATGTCCACTGGAGAGACAGACAACTTTTTCAATTCTTCAACACAAACGTGAATCACAATGCAAGGTATTTTCAAGCACCCCACATTGTCCCTCCCTCTGGAAAGAGCATTTAGTGTCATCTGACACAGGCATCTGAAATGTCAGCGTCTGAAAATGCACAGTCAGCCTTGGGCCCTTCAAGCTGGAGAAGAGGCAGCCAGCAAATGTAAGATAAGGTCTGTAAAATCTAGGTAGGACAACAAGAGGGAGTGGATGGATGACTGAACTTCCTTGCACAAGAAGTAGGGTCATCAGGTGAAGTTTGCTGGTTGCCAAACACAGAAGGGTAGGACACTTCAAACCACACATGGTTATCTGCACAGCTCCTCACCACCAACAGAGTGGCTCCTGAATGTTCCCATTCATTCCAAAAGCTGCCACACAAATCCACGGGAGGAGAATTAGGTGCAGGCTCCTGATGCCACACATAAGAAAGACATCAGGATTGGGATGTGCCAGCTAGGAGCACCTGGGGTATGGGGCAGAGTTCAGGGAAAGCCTCCACACATCATTCTTGTACTTTTTCAGCCTCAGTCACCAACAAGACCCACAAGCTTCTGCCAAGGTACACTGCTCTGGGCTGGCCTTTGGGTCGACACAGAGCAGCTGCCATGTCCTGGCATGTCTGTCACAACAAGCCAAAGGGCAGCACCAAGGCAGGGAGGTCCCCCTTGCAAAGAGGACTTGGAGAGCCTGAACTCCAGCAGCTGCTGCTCTGGAGCCAGGACATCCCTCTGTTTGCACTGTCAGCAGCCAAAAACAGGCAGTGCCAGAGGTAGCTGGAAGGTTAAACACTGCATGCACCCATCCCATGAGCCACAGCTCACTGGGTTCAGATGCCAATGTGGGACCACAGCACAGCTGGGCCTGCTCACAGCTGAGCAAATCCCACTCGGGCTGCTCTGGGCAGTGGGACACATCAGCAAAACATCTGGAGTTTATAATAGATCCTGGGTTTCTTCTCCAGTGCCTGGGCCATAACCTCAGGGTTAATGCCACCTGATGAGATACAAGCTAACTCGGTGTGCCCTGCTGTTACTGCATGTCTGTCCTGCAGCCTGCATTGTCATGCAGCAATGCCTGAACCAAATCGATGCTGCTTCTTGCTGTGCTTCTTAGCCTGCATTGTAGCTGGGATCATAAAATCATTCAGAATAGCTGAGATTGCAAGGATGTCCAACACCCTACTCAAAGCTGGCCTAATTACTTCAGACTGCTCAGGTAGTTGTCCAGTCACATCTTGCACACCTCTACAGATGGAGCATCTCTGAACAACCTGTTCCTGACTTGGATCACCATCATTGTAAAAATAATTTTCCTTATATCTAATCTGAATTTCCCACATTCCAGCTTGTGTCCACTCTTTCTCACCATATCAGATAGCTGTAGATACTAGTAAGATCTCCCTTTAGCCTCCTTTTATCAGATTGGATAAACCCATCTCTTTTAGCTTCTCCTTATACGTCATGTGCTCCAGTCCCCAACCTTCTTGATTCCCCAAAGAGTACAAAATAGTCTCTAGAAAACAAATTCTCACCTAGACTTATTTGTGACCGTGTTATATTCTTGGCAGTATTACAGTGCTTTTGTTAGCAGTTCCTTAGACCAAAACACTCTTTGCTTCCACTGGAAAAAGTGATCCTCATGTATCCTTTTTCACTGACAGTTTTGGTTTTGACTATCCTACACAGACCAAGCTCTTTTTTGCTACTTCTTCGGTCAGTAGTTAGTTTCTAGATCACCTTTCTCCCTGCACCAGTTCCAGCCTGAGTAAGTCTCTGTTTGGTGTAGAAATGGCAAGTGTCACATCCAGTATTTCTAAGGGGCTCATATAGCAGCCTTAATGTTTCCTCAGCTGTACCAGAGCTAGTTCAAACTCCTGATCATATTAGAGTCATACTGTTGACTTACAATTTTGCTCTGACTTTCTAGGACAGGGGGCAGTGGTCCATCGTCATTATATCATGTCTACAGAAGTGACATCATTATCTTCCCAGACACACTGTATTGAGATTTGTTCCCATCTCCATAAATTTTCATATCTCTGTTTATTATAGAGAAAAAGAAAACACTGGCCACAACTCTTACCTGTTCATCTCCTTGCCATAAGACCTCTGACACTTACAGTTCAGACAATGCCAGCACAACTGAGCCAGGAACCATCAGTGGGTAGGGCTGCCCACACAAGTATCTCCAGCACAACAAGGCAGGACTTAGAGTATCTGTCGGTCCTTTATTGTCAGAGACAAAGCAAAACTAACTTTGTCAGCCTTTGGCTCAAAGAAGAGCTTGAGCCACAGTTTTAGTTTAATAATACAGATGAAGCTTGGGCTTGCATCAAAAATCAAAAAAAGGGCCTTTGGCGGCCCTTACAGCACCTATTCTAACATGATGTCCCCAAAGAAGAAAGTTAGCTGCTCTTGTAGGTTTCCAAGCAATGCATTCTATAAGACTCTAACGTGTCTGCAAGAGAACTGCAGGAAATGTACTGCTGGGAGAAGGGAATAATGAAAAATCTGAGTTATAGCTTATAATACAGCATCTAACTAAGCCTTCTTTCAGAAAGCTTGTGAGACAAAAGATCAGAGCTGAGCAGACTGCTCACAATTTACCACTGTCAGAAACTCGTTCAAACCCGACCACAAGTTGTGTTCTAACTCCAAAGCTGGTTCTTCATGAAACACCCAGAAAGTTTTGAGAAAGTATGCACATGTGGAAGCCTAAAATCTGGCCAAGTCTCACAGACAAGCTGTGTGAGGGGTGATGCTGAAGAGTACCTGAGGTAGAACAGTATTTCAGGAAAGGGCAGAGGAAACTCAGAGAGTCTCACAGCATCCCCACCTTGGCCACACATACCAGCCCATTAGTGCAGCTGCTCGGCCAGGCTCTTACCCCTTTGTGCCATGCCCTGATGGTCCTTATTCAACTCTCTCAGCAGCATGGGAAGGTCATTCCTTCCCAGCACACAGTGCCACTCAGCCATGGTGAGTATGAAGAAATGGGTAACAGGGATCACATTTGATTTGTGATCCTCCTCTATTGCAATTTCTCTGTCATGTTTGTACTGTGATTCCATCGCTGCTGTATCAGTCTCCTGAATCAAAACCACATGTAACATCAAACATCTTCAAAAAAGGAAATTTGGTATTAAATATTAAACACCCTGCACATGTGGAATATCTAAAAGCACCAAAGCTTGTCTCTGACATAATCTCACAGGAGGTACTCACCTGTGGATCTGTCATGGGGGGATGGTGAGAGTATGTTGCTTCCTACAGCAGAAAGAGAGGAAGTAGACTCTGGCATGACTTACCCTAGCTACTTAGGGACACTGCTGAATCTGTATGGGAGGCAAATCCCTCTGGGAACTTATGTCAGCAGAGAAAAATGAGAAAGAACTAACAAGAACTTGATGAAACCAAAGTTGGAAATTTACTTGCCTTTACAATTCCAAATTCTGAAGACTGCCATGACAAACACTAGTCACATTATTTTGTCTGAGTTTCTCTTTCAGAGACTATAAAGCAGCTGGGAAAAGTCACAATCCCTTTTTTATCTGCACTTGGATTGGTAAATCTAAATCATTTTGTCCTGCTCCCACTTCCTAATATACCACCTCGCTTGCACCAGGAGGGTAGGCTGTTAAGTAAATTGTCCTAGCACACCTAGTTAGTTATTTTTGTCTCTGAGAAAGAACATGCTCTTTCTAATTAGCCCCCAAAGAAGAACTTTCACAGTAACTCAAGATGAAATCATGGCCTGAGGTGAGAAGGTGTGAACAAGCTGCAGATTTGCAGGGGGATGAGGGTCAGGCCAGGCAGGAGGGAGTAGACAATGCAGGTTTCTTTCTGGATTTCAATAAGAAAGGTTCAACAAAAACTGGCTTAATAAAATAGCCAGTTGGATAAGATAGAGTCATGGTTTAGGAATGGTATTCTCCAGTTTAGGACTCCCACTATGTGCTGCTCCCCCTGCTCTCCCCTGTGCTGCTCTTGGGAGGGGGATTGGAGGCACAATACTGGATGGCTCCCTCTTCCATGTCAGCTCGACTGGAAAGAAACCCTTCTTTCCTGGAAGAGAGTCCCTTACCATTGCCCTGGAAATGATGTTGGATGGTACAGAATAACCTCCAAGTCTTGGCCATGTCCCCTTATGGCTACTGCAAAAATTAACCCTGTCTTGGCTGGAACCAGCAAAGGCAGACTAAAAAGATGAAGTCAGATGCTCAGTAAATCCCTTCAGATGCTGGGAACCCCAGCTCCGGATGAACCCAGGATGGATTTTCACATGGTGCATGGTACAGAGCCAATCTCTGGGGAGGTTCCTTGTTTTCAGGTCATTCATGCTTCTACAATTATCTTCAAAAGCACAATTCTATTCATAAAGGATGTCCACGTGGGAGCTTCTCAGACAAGACTGCGCAGATAGTGCAATAACCAGTACAGAGTGGGAGCTGCCTGCAGGGTCCTCCCTTGGGATGACCTGGCTGAGCGTGCCCTGCCCACTGTGTGATGGACAGCACCTCCCTAAGGCTGTGTTGGATGGGCAGTACAGCTCAGCATGGGCCTGGGCACGCTCAGGGGAACTGTAATGTGGATCACTGACTTCTCCATCACAGTGGTCTCCTGCTCAGGATCAAGACATTCCACCCCTTGATACAGACACAGTTTACCTATTTCATAGATATTTTAAGTTAAAGCTTATGTTAATAACATATGGGATTCTGAAGTTCTCAGTGCAAGGACCAACTGACTCCCTGCATATATTTGTCTTACACAATGACAAATGACCTCTACTAAGATTTATATTTCAACCCATGACCCCAAATTAAATCTCTGGCACAGCTCTGAGTTTTCACTCAGAATTAATTGTAACTGCAGTGACTGTGACTTAAAGGATGGCTAATTAGCATGGTTTTTAATCCCTATGGGATCAATTAAAATCCATTTCAATTCAGTCTTCAGCATAGTTAGTATGAAAATCTGTAGATTCCGAATGCCAGTACGCACAGTTACCCTTGCCCTTTTCAGTGACAAGACACTGTATAAAATGCATATGCTCCAAGACTGCACAAGAGTCACATAAATAAATTTATGTCATAAAATCACCTAACTAGTATGTCATGCATTTGCTAATGCATTCACCCGTGGTGTGTTTTTTGGTGGATGTTATTTATGTCCAAGTAATTTAGGACTTAATTCGTAATTGCACGAGTGTTACAGAGCCTGAAGGGAACTTGACAAGAGGAACAAGAGCACAAAGAGGTGGTCTTCCAGTGCTGTAAGAAGAAGACCAAACCAAACCAAAGCAATAAACAAGAGCTATTAGCTTACCACTTCAAAGACTTCCTTTTTCATTTAACTTAAAGAAGATAGTCTTCTACTTGCCTGGTTACATATACAAATATATACACCCCTCCTCACTCCCAGGATTGTCAACTTCCCTTGGATTGTACCTACCTGACACCACCTGTGCATACTATTTGCATTTTCCTTTGTTCAGTACTATGAGATTTCTGTCTTCCAATTGCTTCAGCCTGCTAAGGTCCTTCTGAATAGGTATGTACAATATCATGACATACATATGTCATTAACATTCAATAACATCATTTCAAGCAACAGTCTGTGTAAGTGGTAGCAAATCCCCAGATGGGGGAAGGCTCAGAGATGGTCAGAAAGGATGATGTGCTCAAGAAGCTCAGAACAGATCATAGGAAGTGACAGCAGCTATCTTAAAGGGAGCTGAACTTAACCCTAAGGGAACCTTTGCTTTGGATAAATGATTGTATCAATGGAGCGGCACAACTGTTTATGTAAATGATTTTCCCGAAAACAACCAGTAGAAAGTATAATCCTCCCAAGTCAGACTAGGCAGGGTGGAAGGAAAAGGGGGTGTAGGGTATGTGTGTTTAAGGCTCTGGCCAACACAGGGTATAAAAATCAAACAATTTTGTTTAAATGGGATTGTGTTGGCTTCAACCCACATAATTCTTCCCAGTGACTGGGGATGCTCAGCATCTAGAGACTGGTAATCATAGAATCACAGAATATTAAGGGTTGGAAGGGACCTTAAAGATCATCTAGTCCCAACCTCCTCTGCCATGGGCAGGGCACTGCCTACTAGACCAAGTTGCTCAAGGCCTTATCCAACCCGGCCTTGAACACTATCAGGGATGGAGTGTCCACAACCTCCCTGAGCAACCTGCTCCAGTATCTCACCTCTCTTGTAGTAAAGAATTTCTTCCTAATATCCAGCCTATATTTCTCCTCTTTCAGTTTGTGCCCGTTACTCCTTGTCCTATCCCTACAGTTCCTGACAATGAGTCTCTGGCTTCCCAGGAGGCCCCTTCAGATACTGGAAGGTGCTGAGGGGTCTCCACACAACCTTCTCTTCTCCCAGTTGAACAGTCTAACTTTCTCAGCCTGTCTTCATATGTCTTCCAGACATCTTATCAAATTCATGGCCTCCTCTGGACTTGCTGCAACAGTTCCATGTCCTTCTTATGTTGGGGCCTCACAGTGTTCCAGCTGGAGTCTCATGAGTGCAGAGCAGAGGGGGAGAATCGCCTCCTTTGCCCTTCTGGCCCCACTCCTTTGGACACAGCTCTGGATTCCACTGGTTTCTGGGCTGCAAGTTATCACTGCCAGGTCATGGTCAGTTTTTCATCACCCCCAAGTCTTTCTCGACTGGACTGCTCCCAATCATTTCTCTGCCCCACCTGTTGATGTGCCTGGGATTGCCCTGATCCAAGTGTAAGACTGCACTTTGCTTTGTTGAACTCCATGAGCATAGACCCAACGTTCCAGCCCGTCCAGGTCCCTCTGGATCCATCCCTTCCCTGCAGCATGTGACTGCAACACCCAGCTCGATGTTGTCACTGCATGTGCTGAGGGAGCCCCACTGTCCCTGTCCCCACAAAGCTGTTGAACAGAATCTGCCCAAGGACTGATCCCTGAGGGACCCCACTGCTCACTGGTCAATGAACCACTGGCCACAACTCTCTGTGTGCAGCATCCAGCCAGTTCTTTATCCACCACATGCTCCACACACCCAATCCATGTCTCTCCAATTTGGAGACAAAGATGTCATGTGGGACAGTGTCAAACCTTGGCACAAATCCACGCAGACATCAGTTTCTCTGCCCTATCCACCAGTGCTGCAGCCCCATCATAGAAAGTCACCAAATCCGTCAGGCAAATGGGAATCACGTTTGTATTGTGATTCAACTGTATATTGTAATTGCTATGTTGTGTTTGTGCTGTGATTTCCATATTCTGCTATATCATTCTGCTTAATGTGTGTAATTACTCTGTAATTTCAAATATCTTCAAAAAGCTAAAACTGATGTTAAAACTTTAAACCCTTTGTATGTAATATCCAAAAGAACCTGAACAGAGAGTACTGGACCCTGGCAGTCTGTAAATTTCCCTTTAAAACAATAAAACAACTGTTCTGAATACTAGCTGTGAGAGTAGCACTGATAAAACAGTAAAATAAATTTCAGAGATTATCAGAAAAGGGAATAGAGATTTCAGAAAAAAAAAAAAAACAAGTGCAGCAGGATTCTCTGCCTGGAGTGGGAGTAAAACCTCTCAACATCTCAAACAACATCCCATTTGCAAAGCTATCAGTAGGGGACAGAGAAGGGACGTTGTGCTACTTTTGGTGGTGAATAAAGTTGAAACCAGACACATCAGTCTCAGAGTTAAGCATCCTGATAGTGAGGTGAAGATGTGGCAGATTTGGTAAACCTGTTGGTAAAAGCAACCAACAGATTATAACTTATTTAAAGCTGCTGAGCTGGCACAGCTGGACCAGAGACACCTGACTGACAGTCCAGCACTTTACACCATAAAAGCCCATTCCCACATTTCGGTGGGAGGGTTTTCTAACACAGCCCTTCTCAGAGTGTGTGTGAACATTCCTCCCTCAAGTGGGGATGCCCCTCAAGGTCACTCCTCAAGGCTCAGTGAAAGAGGTTGGCCCATTGTTTTTCCCATTGTTGCTGGTCTGCGTGAGTAACATCAGTTTTGATAACTGGTTTTGCTAGCTTCTATACAATTGCTTTAATATTGCTTCAATACTGCTTCAAAAATACTGCACTATATTGTGCTAGTAGTTACAGCTTCCACATTGTGTAGTAAATAATTGAGATCTTTTAGTTTAAAAATTATGATAATAAGTTATTTATGTAATTATATCTAGTTTGCTGTTCTTAGTCCTGTGGGAGAAAGGTGCACAGATTCCTGAGATAGGCAAAATGTGGTATCAAGTCCATGTTCCTGTTGACTCCATGCAACACTGTAACCTGCAGTTTCCAGTTAGAAACTTTTCAATAATTTCAGTTATGCCTTGTCTGTTTAATCATCTTATTACTGCAAGACGAAAATCACTTAATCACTTAAATCAGATTTTTATAAATGATTAACCAAAAAATAACCATAAAATATGATGAACCCTGCAGTTGTTCCAATCGACGAATTTCACTCCTCTAGATCTAAAGGGAACTAAACAACATTAAAAACAATGCAAAGTGCTGACTAGACTAAAAGTAGTTTTCATTAAGAATTTATAAATTCTTTTCACTTTGAAATTGAATGAATTTTCAATTGTTGTTTTATTTTCTCCTCTACCTCCTGGGTTTTTCTTCTCTAATCATTCAAACATATTTTCTAAGCATTTTTAAAATAATTTCTCTTTTCCCTCTCTATAGCTTTTAGAAAAAATTAAGAAACACTCAAAGTTGCAGGACATGAAGTGAAGTGAAGTGAAGTGAAGTGAAGTGAAGTGAAGTGAAGTGAAGTGAAGTGAAGTGAAGTGAAGATTGTGCTGGAAGAGATTAAATGATTAAATAGAGGGATGACAGAAAAAGAAGTGAGCTCTTGTGAAGGTAAGGTCCAGTAACAAATTGATCCCAGGCTGGGGGTAAGACCTGGAATACTTTATTGAACCCCTGATTCGCAACATATCAGGAAGGTTGGCCAGAAATGTTAATTAGGAGGATGAGTTATGCTAATTGGGGGACAGATTATGCTAAGTAGAGAATGACACAATTTTAGGCTAAGGTGGAGCAAGGTGGTTAGTATGTTTCCTTAGCAAGGAACCCTACATGGAACCTACATGGGGGAAGGAGCAAAAGGATTCTTGCACCATCTTACAACATCATTACAAAACCTTTCTATATCTTGGGAAGGGAGACAGGACATTCAAACATAGCTAATTGTTAACAGGGACAGTTTTGTGATATCTCTCGTGGTGTGGCTTTAGGCTCTCAAAGCAAAGAGCTTCCATCAACTCCCACTGACCATGGTTTTCTGCTTAATCCTGTCAGCTCTCCTTCTGCTGATAGCCAAGTTTCGTATTCCAACAAGCTATAGTAAGGATTTTGACATTGTATCCTACAACAATCTTATTCAGAAGAATGTATTGGATTAGGTTTGTTAAAAATTGAGTTCAAGGGATAGTGACAAATGGCTTGATGTTCAGTTAAATGTCAATAAGTGATTCAACTGTGTGCTCCATATTGTTCAACACCTTGGACAATGATGATTCTTTGATTTGATGAGTTTATTCTTGGTAAGTTTTCAGATGACAAATGCAAACACAAGCCAGATGTGCACTCTTATCATGAAGGAAACAAAGAACATACTAGGCTATACTAGGAAGAGCATCACCATCAGACTGAAGGAAGAATGTTCAAGAATGATGTGTGGAAACTAGAAAGTGCAGTGGTAGATTACCAAGGTGGTCAGCACGTAAAGCCTACAAGGGGTGTGGCAAAGAGCCTGACGAGTGGTACAGCAGCCTGTAACTACCTGACAGACCATTAAAAAACAAGGAAGGCAAACTCTTGGTAGTGTTACATGATAAAACACAAAGAGCAGCTTGGAAGCTTCAACCTCGCATTTTTCTCAGTAAGCAGATAGGGGCACTGTGGCAACAAATTTTTGAGAGAGGTAAGATGATTTTGTGACTTGAAATGAGTAGGGACCCCTAAAGGTCCTTTATCACTGACACTTCTGTGGTCCTATGGGGTTATTATTCTTTTTTCTACAGCAGACTGGTGAATTCGGGGAGTAAAAACCCACAAAGCATAAGGCAGAAGCTGGCAAAGGAGAAAGGTCAGTTGAAGATAGAGGCCAATGACTTGCCCAGTAGCGTGAAGTCCACCTCCATAACCAATCACAGGACAAGCAGAACCATCACATTTTTGTATTTATGAATCTTTTTTCCATCCAAAAATGAAAAAATTTTATGCAATCTTTTCCAAAATTTGAAAACCAAAGAAAGTGGTTTAAGTACAAGTTAACACTATCCCATCCCCGTTTACAAATTCTGTAAAAAGTCTGGAGTTTAGTGGGCTCATGAGTTGCCACGAGGATGAAAAAATATTCAGAAAATTCACAGAACACAAAGAGGCAAGGCAAAACAAGAACTCAGAGCCCTAGAATGGCTTTGGGACCTGATAGTGTTCTCACTGTGGGAAAAATATACATGAGGTGCCATTTCCTGAACTAGGCAGACAAAACCCAAGCATTGTCAAGCTTCTAGCACAGGAAGAAACAGAAAGACACATTATCTGTTATTACTTCTTGAATCTTTTGCCTTCCCGGTGGATTCCCATTACTCTAGGAGATGAAATAAAATACAAGATGCCAAACTGACAGAGAGAATGATATACTGCAAGTGTGATCTTTGAACCAGTGTGCTGGCATCCATGTCATGCTCTTTAATTAATAAGTGCTGAGGACCCAGGAGGGAAACTGAAATGTAAAGAATCATTTTGCAGCTGCAATTAGACCCATAAACACAGCAATAACAGTAAAAGCGGATATTGGATGGGAAATTTCTTTCAGCTATGTTGATTTCAGCTACTAAGCTTTAAGTTCCCACACAACTTAGAAGACATTATGTCAACAGTCATGTTTACCAAAAAATTGCAGATCCGTCTTGGAGTTAATTTTATGTGACATATAAATAACAACCAAGTCTATTCTTTGTTAAGCCTTTATATAATGCAGTAGAAGAGGAAAGAGAAAAGGAAAATCGCTCTTTCTCTCCCTTTATCCTGTTTGGCATGCTAAAGGATGATGTTTTCTTCAACGAAAATGTTACAAACATACAATATTACCTTTCAAACAGAAATTATAAAATCTCTACATTTATTTTTCAGAAGGACATTGGCAGCCTCAAAAGAATTCTTGATCTCAGATGTCTTAGTGTTGGAAGCACACAAAAGTCTTACAGAGCAACGACTTGAGAGGACTGGTCACTCTCTCTGACTCTTCAACTCCTTGATGTTTGAGGGAAAACATGAGTCTTCAGAATATGGTGCAGAATCACAGTGCCTCATCCAAGCTCTATGGAAGAACTCAGAATAGAAAATCCTATGTACCTCTTTGCAAAGGAAATGAAAATCCTCCCAGGAGTTCTCTACATTTCTGTGGAGTTTGTGTTTGTGCTTGGGAAGGCTGGAGAAGGTGTGTTTGTGATCTAAATCCCATTCTCGCATTTGGTAACTACAGCCGCAGTCCAAGGTGTCTACAATAGAGCAGATTGGCAAGTTAAAGCTGCCAATAAACCTAAAAGATAAGGATGTAAAATGCATCCTTAGGAATTCCTGCTAATGTGACACTACTGAAATTTCTGCTGGACATACATTTGAGCAAACAAGCACAGCCAAGTATGGAGAACAGTAAAATAATACCTTTAAAATTGAATTTCAAATCAGAATCAACAGACAATACTTCAGAAGAATGTAAACAATGTAATTAAATGTATGAAGCAAGGGGGATAATCTGATCTTTTGAAAGTACCCAGCAAAAAACTGAGTTGTAAATAGATGAGTAACACAAGCATGATATGGTTGTCTAGTCTTAGAATTGGACTATACTGGATTGTTCCTATTCCTTCTTTCAAGAGTGTTTCTGAAGAGAATCTCTCCAAAGCTCTTGTAATAATAATCCTTCTCACTGCTGCTGAGTCGTGAGACACACAAATCTTATATGTCAAACAGCAATTCACAGTCAGGAGAAGAGAAGCCAACAATTCCAAGACCCAGTCCTGCTGTCCTATTTGCTGGACAGCATTTCCTCCTTCCAGATTCCTAGTCAAAATATTTATAGGAGTTTTATTCACATAGCTAGGAACACTTCAGATATTTCTAAATATATCCACGAGCCCGAATGGGAATCATGCACTCAGTCTACTTTGCCAAACAATGCTTTGCCAAAAATTTTTTGACCTACGAAAGAGGAGGAGGGAGTTGAATGATCAAACCACAACCTATAAAAGTGCTCGTAGGACAAGTCTGTTCTGTCTCTGTGGAAAGATTAAAGGTAAGAGTATGGAGGACTGGGTGCTGGCAGAATCTCACTGCATTCCTACTGCTTGTAGAACTGCTTTCCTTAAAGAATTGTCTGTACCAATAGACATTTGGATTCTGCATTCAAGTCACCAGCATATTTTCCCCCTATAACTTATCCTTGGGAGTCTGTGCAAAGATAAGAAGGAAGTTGCATTTCTCTTTTTCAGTATTGACCATCTTCCAGCCTGAGAGTCAGCTGGTGTCACAAGAGGTAAGACTGATTTATCTACCCCATAGGAATAGACTCCAAGTTGGCTTTTTTTTATGCATCTCTAAGGCCACTTTCCACACCCCTTTACATCTATGCACACTAATGCAGTACAATTCTACCTGAGCTGGGCTGTCTAAAAGAGCAAATTTCCTTTCATAATTGCATTGGACACATTTGTTTGGTACCTGCTGGGAAATAATTGACCTCTTACGTACAGAACTCTTAAAAACAGATTTCCTGGAAACAGAAATCCAGGAAACAGAAGGTGAATCACCACCACATGTATAGTTAAGATTTTGTCAAATCCCTCTGAATGTTTCTTATTAATTTTTTTTTTTATTTTCCTCTTTTGATACAAGTTAATCTTAAGGAATGGCTTGAGCTGAAAAAGACAGAACAACTGGAGGAGACAAAATCTGATTTACAACTGGGGAAAAATGTTTGCATGGACAGCTCATACCTCTGCTTCTGCTTAGTCCACATCCTTTTCCTTATGCTGCTCCATCTCTATAGTCAATATAAATTACATGGTCTAAAATGGGCAAGAGAGAAAGAATGCAAGCAAGCTTTCATAATTTTGATAAGATGACTTCTCTTGGTACTTCTTCTGCTTGGTATCTCTGCTGCATCTTTGATTAGTTTTGACTGTGCCAATCAATCTAGCTTTTCCATACAGCTTACTGAAACACTATGAGGTCTGAACTGAACTTGTAAACTGCAATAAGGGAGAAAAAAAATTAACCTTAATCAAAGAAACATATCTTCTTTAAAATTAAGTAAATTAAAAGACATCTAGGGTGAAAAGCAGGTAAGACAGACAGGCAGACTGTAAGAATAGGCAGAGCAGAACGCTAGCAAGAATCAGGTCTCAGGTACAAAGGACTTTCTTCCTTCCCCTCAGCACTCTGCCACCACTCCAGTGCTGTGCCTTGCTGCATGTTATAAATCATAGCCATGTCGACAGACGCCGAGATGGCCATTTTTGGGGAGGCAGCTCCTTACCTCCGAAAATCAGAAAAGGAGAGAATCGCGGCCCAGAACAAGCCTTTCGATGCCAAGACATCTGTCTTTGTGGTACATGCAAAGGAATCCTATGTGAAAAGCACAATCCAGAGCAGGGAATCAGGCAAGGTCACTGTCAAGACTGAAGGGGGAGAGGTGAGTGAAATGCAAGATTTACAAACAGCATTTCCTTCCCACTGTGGATTCTTAACTGACATCCATTCATGTCCCTTCCTGCCCTCCGTCAGACCCTGACCGTGAAGGAAGATCAAATCTTCTCCATGAACCCTCCCAAGTACGACAAAATCGAGGACATGGCCATGATGACCCACCTCCACGAACCCGCTGTGCTGTACAACCTCAAAGAGCGTTACGCAGCCTGGATGATCTACGTAAGTGGCAGCAGCAGCTTCCTTTGGGCAGCTGCAGGAACTGCTCTGCCAGGCCCAGGGGAAGCCAACGTGCTGTGTCCCTTCCTGGCAGACCTACTCGGGTCTCTTCTGCGTCACTGTCAACCCCTACAAGTGGCTGCCCGTGTACAACCCGGAGGTGGTGTTGGCCTACCGAGGCAAGAAGCGCCAGGAGGCCCCTCCACACATCTTCTCCATCTCTGACAACGCCTATCAGTTCATGCTGACTGGTGAGTGGCTCTCAGGATGATTTCATCAAAAAGACATTTTAAAAGTGTTCACAGAGTTTCCCTGATAAATCTGATGATAATATCTAAATACGTCATTAAGGTTTATTTCAGCCATATCATTATTAACTTCTAATTTAAACAGACATTTTTTCACATCAGTATTTCTAAAAGGGATGTCTTGGACCCTTGATACTGTGTCAGGAAAAACAGTAAGCCAAATGGACTAGGTGGAGCAAGGAAAATAATTAGGTCTGTAATGAAGCAGACTAATGTCGGCTTCATTATTCTGTCTAATGATATGAAGTTAATTCATCAAAGGGCCATAGGAAACATCACTAATAGAACTGTTCAGTTTTGTCTTGACAAAACCATGTAATGAAAAATGAAATAAGGTTTTTATTGCTGCTAGTTTTGTTTCCATCCCTTTCATGTCTTTCCCTGTGCTATTGAGTTCAGAAATACTACCCATCATCAGGATTCCTTTGTCATAGGTCCTTTCTCTTCCCTTTTCTACTGCTCTAAAACCAGTCTGTGTAGCAGAAAATTAAAACAATTTACTCTACGCAGGGGGGAAAAAGACCATAGAGAGGTACAGAGAAGCAACACGTCTTCCGTGCCCATGGAAAAGCATTATAGAATTACAGAATGGTCTGTGCTGGAAGGGATCTTTAAAAATCACATAGGCCTTCCTTATGACATTTGTAGGGACATCTTCCAGTAGATTACATTGCTCAAAGCTCTGTCCACCATGTCCCAGAGCACTTCCAATGACAGGATATCCACAACATCTTTGGGCAACCTGTTACTGTGGCTCACATCCATCATCATAAAATCTACTCTCTTTGAGTCTAAAACTGTTGCCCCTTGTTCTGTCACTGCAACTTTGGTAAAAAGTTGTCGTCTTTCTTATAAGCCCTCTTTATGGACTGAAAGGCTGCAATAAGATGTCCCTGGAGCCTTCTCTACCCTGAACAATCCCAACTCTCTCCATAAGACAGATGTTCCAGATCACAGATCATTTTCATGACGTCCTCTGGACCCACTCTAACAGGTCTGTGTCTGTACTGGAGACCCCAGATCTGGACAGATTATTCCACTTGGGGTCTCACAAGAGTGGAGGAGAGGGGCAGAATCACCTACCTTGCCCTGCTGGCCACAGTCCTTTTCATGCAGCCCAGGATCGGATTGGCTTTCTCACTTCAAGTGCCCAGTACCAGTTTGCATCTGATTTTTCATCCTTCAGTACCCCAAGCCTTCTTTGTCGGGCTGCTCTCAAGCTAGTCACCCCTCAGACTGGAGACTGCTCCAATTCTGGTGCATCACCTTATACTTGGCCTTGTTGAACTTCATGATGTTCATATGGGCCCACTCCACAATCCTGTCAAGTTCCATCTGGATGGTATCTTTTACCACTGGTCTATCAATTAAACCATCCAGCTTGGTGTTGTCTGCAAACTTGCTGAGAGTGTACTCAGTTCCACTGTGTATGCAGGTATTAAACAATATTGGTCCCTGGGGAAATGCTTGGGAGACAACACTCATTAAACTTGAAACCCTTGACCGTAACCCTCTGAATACAGCCTTCAAGCCAGTTCCTTATCTGGCTAAACAGTTCACCCATCAAATCCATACCTCTCTAATTTCAGATCATGAATGCTGAGAATATGTTCAGAAGTAAAAAAGCGGTGCAAATAACTTTGCAAGGAATTGAAATTGGAAAAAAATTCCTTTAAAATAAATAAATAATAATAAAAAAACAGCTTCTTTTTTCTTATCATTGTAAATTTCAGTATTATTGTGTTCTTTGTTTATAAAGTCTATTTTTTCCTGCCTCTTCCACAGATCGGGAGAACCAGTCGATCCTGATCACGTACGTACACCCCCTGCTCGGGTCCCTGCGGGGCTGCCCAGGGCCAGGGCCCCTCCTGCCTGACCACACGCTCTCTGCTTCTCTCCTTGCTCTGCCAGCGGAGAATCCGGGGCCGGGAAGACTGTGAACACAAAGCGTGTCATCCAGTACTTTGCAACAATTGCAGCCAGCGGGGAGAAGAAAAAAGAGGAGCAGTCGTCAGGCAAAATGCAGGTGAGTCAGGAAGAACAAACTGGACACTTGGCCTGTCATTGCCCTGTCAACTCAACACAGCCAGTGAATGATTTCCCCCCCGCAGGGAACGCTTGAGGATCAAATCATCAGCGCCAACCCACTGCTGGAGGCCTTTGGAAACGCCAAGACCGTGAGGAACGACAACTCCTCACGCTTTGTGAGTTGCTACCTGGGACAACAGTTGACACTAACTCAAATATTCTTACAGTTGGAGTTGGTAAAATACATCTCAATTGACTTTTCTGCTGCTTTCAGGGCAAATTCATCAGAATCCATTTTGGTGCCACAGGCAAACTGGCTTCTGCTGACATTGAGACATGTAATAGCCCCTCCTGGCCTGATCCCTTTCCTTCCAGCCTTCCTCAGTTCTTGTGCTTAACTCTGTTCTGCCATCCTTGCCAGATCTGCTGGAGAAGTCCAGAGTCACTTTCCAGCTCAAGGCGGAAAGAAGCTACCACATCTTCTATCAGATCATGTCCAATAAGAAGCCAGAGCTAATTGGTAGGAACAATCACTAACTCCTCCATTACATTTAACTCCTTTATGTGCCAGTTGCATTTGACCCGTGTCTGTTCTATTTTCAGAGATGTTACTGATCACCACCAACCCATATGACTACCAGTATGTGAGTCAAGGTGAGATCACTGTTCCCAGCATTAACGACCAGGAGGAGCTGATGGCCACGGATGTAAGTTCAGAAGTTTTCTAGGTGAAGTTTTATTTCTCTGACCTTTAACACCTGGGGTACTTACTCTAGTGTCTCTTTATTTTTAGAGTGCCATTGACATCTTGGGCTTTACTCCTGATGAGAAAACAGCCATCTACAAGCTGACAGGGGCAGTCATGCACTATGGGAACCTGAAGTTCAAGCAGAAGCAGCGTGAGGAGCAGGCAGAGCCTGATGGCACTGAAGGTACCAGCACAACATATACTAAAGCACTGTAGATACCAAACACTGACAAAAATACAGGCAGCAATTCAGGGTCAGAATCACTGACACAGCTTGTGCATTTCCCCAGTGCCAGAAGTGTAGAACAGAAGTGTGTCCTAACCAGACACACTGTCCTCTGGAGGAAGACAGCTCAGTGGAAGCTGCAGATTATTTTGAACAATACAAAATACTAAGTCCAGTGACTCTGAAAGAATATTTCCATGAATATGTTTTTTATCTTTACTAACATTTTGATCTTTACTACAATTTCTTTTGATAATTTTTTTTAAGGAACTAATGTCTACTTTTAACTTAACAACTGACTTTTTGGGTTTTAGTTGCTGACAAGGCTGCCTACCTGATGGGTCTGAACTCAGCAGACCTGCTCAAGGCCCTGTGCTACCCCCGAGTCAAGGTGGGGAATGAATACGTGACCAAGGGCCAAACGGTGCAGCAGGTAACAAAAATCCCGTGTTTTTTGTCAAATCCTCTAAACTTTCTCTTCTTTCCTGTATGATGTCTACAAGCCTTCTGTTTTACATTTGAGGTGTACAATTCAGTGGGTGCCCTGGCAAAGGCTGTGTTTGAGAAGATGTTCCTGTGGATGGTTGTTCGCATCAACCAACAGCTGGACACGAAGCAGCCCAGGCAGTACTTCATTGGTGTGCTGGACATTGCTGGCTTCGAGATCTTTGATGTAAGAGGAGGAAACTTTCCTGGAAGGGGCATTAAGAAATTGGAATATTTTGGGGTTTAGAGTTGTGCTTTTTTTAAATATGGGTTATTTTTATTTATTGGTTAATCCTGCTATTCCTGTAGGAATGGCATCCTTCTGGTTTTCCATAGTATTTAGTGTCCCACAGGGCTGCAGTTTTTTGTAGATGGCTGTTGTTGCATGCAGAAGTGAAAATTACATTGAAAAATGATATGAAAATGTTGAACAACTGATAATTAATAGCAGAGACAGATTTTGAGGAAGTTAAATCTTTCCTCTCTTCAAGAGAGATTTTTTTAATGCTAGATTCCCTCTGAATGCTTGGAAATAGACTGGTGGTGTACAAAAATTCAAACAAAAGAAACAAAAGAAAAGCTGGACTTGGATTAAGCTCTGCAAATCTTTTCAGAGCTCAGAAATATGTTCAGATGATGCAAGGGCCTGAAAGGGTATTATATTAGAGCAGCACTGGAAATTCAAGATCCCAATCATGGAGACCTTAATGGGTGTCATGGTTTTGCTGCTTCTTGGAAACTAGGCAGGAATTTTTCTCTTCCCCATGCCCACTGTGTGCAGGAATGTTAAGTGGGCACTTAAGGGGCACAAAAGAAGCTGTCTTTGGGTTAATTGCTCACAATCTCCTCTCCTGGGAAATGGGGAGTGAGGAGCTCCTCAAGATCCCAATCATGAAGACCTTAATGGGTTAAAATTAAAACCTATTGGAATTTAGAAGGTGTTCCTGGAAATTCACAAGCAAGTAAATCTTTGCATTCTGCAGTTCAACAGCTTGGAGCAGCTGTGCATCAACTTCACCAATGAGAAATTGCAACAGTTCTTCAACCACCACATGTTCGTTCTGGAGCAGGAGGAATACAAGAAGGAGGGAATTGAGTGGGAGTTCATTGACTTTGGGATGGACCTGGCTGCCTGCATTGAGCTTATTGAGAAGGTTATTGGCCCCCAGATACTTAATAGTTTTCCAGATGTGAAATGTAACAAGAATCTTCTGTGCTCCAATTAGACCACACTCACACCTAATGCAGCACAAAGAAAGATTTTTTCTGAACTCCAAGTGTTTCATATACATTTTCGTTTGTCTCTTCACTGCCTGTGGGATTCCGTTGTGTTGTATATTTTGAATTTTGTCATGTGTATTTTTTGAATGCATGCTGCATGAGTAAGTTCCCTAAGCAAGCTCTATTTTCTGTCTTGTTTCAAAGAAAAATCATTTAGGAAGTGTAAGGTTTTCCTTACATCTGAATGCTACTACTTTCATTCATTTTGCTTTCCATTTTCACCTAATATATACATAATGAATTTCTACAAGGTAGATCTTTATCAAATCACAACCCCCATCCTTATGGGGGAGCTTGGGGATTTTTGTATAACTGATGGCATATCCACTAGCAAAATGCCCTTTCTGGAAAAACATAAGATTACACATTTTGAGGAAGGGTTTTGTGTATAATTTTAACTTCCTTTCCTCTCTCTTACATACATTGCCTCTGTTTCTTCCTTCCACGCCTTCTTCACATGTTGCTGTTTCCCCCAGCCCATGGGCATCTTCTCCATCCTGGAAGAGGAGTGCATGTTCCCCAAGGCAACTGACACCTCTTTCAAGAACAAGCTCTATGACCAGCACCTGGGCAAGTCCAACAACTTCCAGAAGCCCAAGCCTGGCAAAGGCAAGGCTGAGGCCCACTTCTCCCTGGTGCACTACGCTGGCACAGTGGACTACAACATCACTGGGTGGCTTGACAAGAACAAAGACCCTCTGAATGAAACGGTAGTGGGGCTGTACCAGAAATCATCCCTCAAGACCCTGGCCTTACTCTTCGCTTCTGCAGGAGGAGAGGCAGGTCAGTTCTCCGAAGTTTGTATTTTCGTATATATTTAATGACTCTACCAGAGCCATGAATATCAGCTGGTGTTCTAAAGAAACTGCACGTTGTGCAGAGCCTGCCATGGCTCGAATTTATTAATAAAGGAAAAGATCAAATGTATTTCAGGCCTTCCACTCACCCATAATAGTCCCTTGGATTATCACATACCATTGGTCCTGTGCTCCTTTAGATCGTGTTAACTCTATTGCTTTCTAGGTTCCATTTTTATCATGACTGGTACATATGAACAAACTTGGTCTATAAAAGTTGTAAAACCATCTTTTTTTTTGTGTGTGTGTGTGTTCTTCAGAGGCTAGTGGTGGTGGTGGTGGTGGCAAGAAGGGAGGCAAGAAGAAGGGCTCTTCTTTCCAGACAGTGTCAGCTCTATTCAGAGTGAGTACAGAAGTCATTCTCTCTACTTTTTCTTGAGTTTTTTTGTTTGGTTGGTTTTGGTTTTTTGGCAACAAAGCCATTTCAGTGCACCTGTTAAAATTTTTCTTCATCAAGAATATCTCTGATTATTCATAAAAGAGCTGGCAGGAAGTCAGCTGAGGCCAGCTGAGAAAGATACATCTTGATCTTGCCTTTCTTCAAATGCTGGGAAAAGTACCTAATTCTGGCTACAGTGTTATTTATTTACAAGTACACTGGTTGACAGGATCAGGCTCTTCACCCTCTCCCTTTGCCGTGTGAGGACAATGGTGGATCTGGGTACCTGCCTCAGGGAATCTTAAGTATGGATCAGCACATAGAAACATATGTGCATTTGCACATGATAACATATAAGACATAATACGTAACACACTGCTTTCACATGATTCTACATATGAAGACAGGGCAATAGAGAAATGCCAAATCCAGTTACCTTTCCACCGGTGGGCAGAGCTTAAGGAAGACTGAAACTGTCTTTTTTCTGCACTTGTGATATGTACCTAGTACCTGGCACCCGGAATAGGTTCTCACACTGTGAAAGAGGTGTTTGAACAGCTTTGCCCCTTGCTCCAAACCAGGGCTAAACTGTGTTAGGACCTAGCTAGTAAAAGTGACAGCTGAAATCAGATATAGTTCCAGGATTTGCTTTTAAAAGCATTTCTACAAAGAGGCAGGGCCTGCCACTCATACCTTTGTTCTATGATTTCTGAGCCCCGTTCTCACTGAATGGGGAGTCTTTCCTGTCTTGCCTTGCTCAATCTTTGTCAAATGTATTTTATCAAGTAGCATCTAAGGCCATTAAACTTCCCTTTCCGAGCCTTCTCTACAAACATGGCCCTTATGCCTCTTCTCTTTTTGCTTTTGTTTCTGATCACATCAATAGTGTCTTCCATAGAGTTAGGATCTGGAGATTACAAAAAATCATCTTTTACTCAAAATTATGCTTTTTGCTATGAACAAGTCACCATTCTCCATAGATGTCTTGGCTCAGTGGATGTATCCCTCTGTCTCATAAAAACACACGACTGTCTCTCATGCTCAAGAGTGAAAGGTAGAAGAAAAATTCAGATGGCTTTAGTTGCAAATTATAAATCCATTAACACTTTCCAAGACTTTCCTCACATCTGAAAGTATAAGTAAGGAAGTAAGTACCATTTCTAAATGAAAAATCTTTGCTCATAAACCCACAGGAGAACCTGAACAAGCTGATGACCAATCTGCGGAGCACTCACCCCCATTTTGTGCGCTGTATCATCCCCAATGAATCTAAAACACCTGGTAAGAACCCCAAGTTCAGCGTAAAAATAGTCTAATAAAGCCATTATTCTTTATCATGAAGTATCAAATGATTGTCTTATTTGCTCAGGTGCCATGGAGCACGAGCTGGTGCTGCACCAGCTGCGCTGTAACGGCGTGCTGGAAGGGATCAGGATTTGCAGGAAAGGGTTCCCAAGCAGAATCCTCTACGCTGACTTCAAACAGAGGTCCGTCTCCTTTCTGCTTTCCATTCTGTCTTTATTGAAGAAGTTTTACGTCTTAACCACTTCTGGATATTTTTTAACCAAAATCCAATTATGACTGAAAAAAAGGGAGATGTTGGAATGCATAACCAAAGCCAACATGCATGGTTAGCAAAAGAGAAATTGTTGAGCAATGAAGAGTGCTGTGTGTCTTCACCGACCGCTGTCCATCACACAACTGAGTTTTACAGGGGTCTCTGAGTACAGAAGCTCAGTAGAATGACACAAGGCACTGATTACAAGATTAGTAAAAGCAGTTTGGGACGTGGTTGTAACATGTTCTCACATAAGAATTACAAACTCACTCAGAGTTCTTTGGTCATTGTATCAGCCACAAGTTTCAGGGGATGAGGCTTTCCTCCTATACGAGTAGTGGCAATGTTCCTCTGCAGCAATTTTCTACAGCATAGTTTAAGTAAAAAAAGATATGGATTGAAGTGACTGGAGATCAGTGTCCTCTTTTCATCTGTGACTGGAAAAGTTTCCTTGATTCTGTTACCAGGTTAGAACTTCAAGATAAAGGTGTCTCTAAACAAAGGGACGAAATTCCATCTTCCTGATTCTGCTGGTGTTGGTTTCAATAAACAGTATAACCTTATGACTTGGCATTGTCTTCTTTCATATTTCCTCTAATTCCACAGATACAAGGTGCTTAATGCCAGTGCCATCCCAGAGGGACAGTTCATCGACAGCAAGAAGGCTTCTGAGAAGCTCCTTGGGTCAATCGATGTGGACCACACCCAGTACAAATTTGGACACACCAAGGTACAAACCCCCCACTCCCTCACTCCCTCTGGGCCTGTGCTTTGCCCTGCCTGACAGTGGTGTGCTGCAACATTCCCTCTCTAAGGTGTTCTTCAAAGCTGGGCTGCTGGGGCTCCTGGAGGAGATGAGGGATGAGAAGCTGGCACAGCTCATCACCCGCACACAGGCCGTGTGCAGGGGTTACCTGATGAGGGTGGAGTACCGGAGAATGGTGGAGAGAAGGTACACATTCCTCATCCTCAGTTAAACTCCCTGTGCTTGGGGGAAAGTGTTGGCACTTTTCAGACTGAAAATACTCATTGTACATTTGAATTGTGCTTCAGGGAGTCCATCTTCTGCATCCAGTACAACATTCGTTCCTTCATGAACGTCAAACACTGGCCCTGGATGAAGCTGTTCTTCAAGATCAAGCCCTTGCTGAAGAGTGCAGAGTCTGAGAAGGAGATGGCCAACATGAAGGGAGAGTTTGAGAAAACCAAGGAAGAGCTTGCAAAGTCTGAGGCAAAGCGGAAGGAGCTGGAGGAGAAAATGGCTTCTCTAATGCAAGAAAAAAATGATCTGCAGCTCCAAGTGCAATCTGTAAGTATTACTTGTGTTTCTTCCAGGTGTTCTCACAGTACGTAAGTCTCATGCTACACGATAAATTTTCTTAGAAAATATTTTAATATGAATCACTAAAGGTAAAATTCAGACCACTCAGTGTCAACATTAGAATATGATGCTCCAGCCTGGGAAGGACTTTTGAAGCGTGATATGCCTGTAAGTCTGTTTCTCCATGCAAGCTCACAATATAAGGCCCAACTGTAATCACTGGAGAGTTAGTATATACAGTTAACGGAGTCTGTAGAGCAATTCTTTGGCAACTTTGGTTTCAATCGGCTGCCCAAATAAAAGAGCTTTATGTCATTTCTTATGACACATGTAATGTCGCCTGTCTGAAACCACTATTCAAGGAAGACACAACCCCCCCGGCATTCCGGCAGGCCTATGTGTTCCTCCAGTTTCCATAGGAAGATCAAATGGTGTGACTCTTGGGGATAGTCCTTTGCAGGGCTAAAGGTTGGACTTGATGGTCCTTGTGGGTCCCTTCCAACTCGGCTCTTTCTGTGATTCCGTCAAAAGATTGGGCAATATTTAAACATTACTCTTGTGCCTTCAGAGATTCAAAAAAAAAGTCAGGTTCAAATTGAAACTACAAATTCCATCTAGAAAATACATCAATTTATCTGGCAAAAAAAAATTATTCAAAGTCAGTATTGCCAAAAAAGGATTTTAAGGAGATAGAACAAAAAACAAAGAACAAATAAATCAAATCTGGACACAATTATATTCAGTTCCTAACTTCAGAGAAAGAAATCATATCTCTTAGAAACAAAGTAATACTGGATATTATCTTATCTTTCAGAACAGCAAGAATGAATAATTAATGAGAGAAAAAAAAAAAAACAAGTAGAATAAAAATGTACTCTGATACTGTGTAAAAAAAACCCATAAATTCCAAGTTTCTTTCCCTATGCTGGAAATTCCATTTTTCTGTTCAGCTTTTGCGAATACTTGAGATTAGGAAAGGAAACTATGTTTCCCTAATAGGAAGCTGATGCTTTGGCTGATGCTGAGGAAAGGTGTGACCAGCTCATCAAAACCAAAATCCAGCTGGAAGCCAAAATTAAAGAGGTGACTGAAAGGGCTGAGGATGAGGAGGAAATCAATGCTGAGCTGACAGCCAAGAAAAGAAAACTGGAGGATGAATGCTCAGAGCTGAAGAAAGATATTGATGACCTTGAGCTGACACTGGCCAAGGTGGAGAAGGAAAAACACGCCACGGAAAACAAGGTATGAGACAGAAAATCTCACTCACACTCCAGAAAAGAGCCCTGTGCTATTCCAGAACTTCTGTATCTTCCTCCTTTCTTTACACTTGCTCCCTTCTTCCCAAAGGTGAAAAACCTCACCGAGGAGATGGCAGCCCTGGACGAGACCATCGCCAAGCTGACAAAAGAGAAGAAAGCCCTCCAAGAGGCCCATCAGCAGACCCTGGATGACCTGCAGGCAGAAGAGGACAAAGTCAATACACTGACCAAGGCCAAGACCAAGCTGGAGCAGCAAGTGGACGATGTAAGCACAGGCAGACACAGCAGGAACAGACAGGTATGGAGCTGGACGTGGCTGGTGGAGCACTGATGGCCTTGTTGTGTGCAGCTGGAAGGGTCCCTGGAGCAAGAGAAGAAACTGCGCATGGACCTGGAGAGAGCCAAGAGGAAACTGGAAGGAGACCTGAAGCTGGCCCAGGACAGCATCATGGATCTGGAGAATGATAAGCAGCAGCTGGATGAGAAACTGAAGAAGTAAGTGTGGCCCTGGGCCACCTCAGTGCTGGGCTGGAGCTCTTGGCTTTTTCCTTTCAGCTGTAACACACTTTGCTTTGCCCAAAGGAAAGACTTTGAAATCAGCCAGATCCAGAGCAAAACTGAGGATGAACAAGCCCTGGGCATGCAACTGCAGAAGAAGATCAAGGAGCTGCAGGCAAGTGTCTGCTCCTTGCCCTGCCTGCCCCAGGCTCAGCTCAGGCAGGAGGAGGGCAGAGGTGAGAAGGGTCCCTGATGTTCTGCAGGCCCGCATCGAGGAGCTGGAGGAGGAAATCGAGGCCGAGCGAACCTCTCGCGCTAAAGCAGAGAAGCATCGGGCTGACCTGTCCAGGGAGCTGGAGGAGATCAGCGAGCGCCTGGAAGAAGCAGGAGGGGCGACGGCAGCTCAGGTGGAGATGAACAAGAAGCGGGAGGCAGAATTCCAGAAGATGCGCCGCGACCTCGAAGAGGCCACGCTGCAGCACGAAGCCACGGCTGCCGCCCTGCGCAAGAAGCACGCGGACAGCACAGCTGAGCTCGGGGAGCAGATCGACAACCTGCAACGCGTCAAGCAGAAGCTGGAGAAGGAGAAGAGCGAGCTCAAGATGGAGATTGATGACCTGGCCAGTAACATGGAATCTGTCTCCAAAGCCAAGGTATTGAAAACTCTACTGAAAACCATGTGAAAATCAATTACATTGAAATACTTCTTTTCCATTTGTGGCCTCATTACCATCCAACTGCCTGTCTCTGTATGGAGCTGTGTTTCTTACCTTCTAACTCCGAGGAACTGTCCAGAGCTTGCAAGTCTGGTCATGTATTTCTGCTTAGAGTCCTGCTGTTCAGAAGAAGCAGGTGACTAGATCCTAATCTTCTCTCACTCTCTGTGACTTCCCCAGGCAAATCTGGAGAAGATGTGCCGCACCCTGGAGGACCAGCTGAGTGAGATTAAGACAAAGGAAGAAGAGCATCAGCGCATGATCAATGACCTCAATGCTCAAAGAGCTCGTCTGCAGACAGAGTCAGGTGAGAAACACACATCTAGATTTGCAGATCAATAAACTCCAAAAGTTAGTGCAAAAATGACTCTTCTGGGTACGTGGTCTGGCCAACATTCTTTGTCTCCCCTCTCATGAGAAATGCTTGAAATGAGATCATAAGTTTCAGCAAGGACTGATTAACTATTTGGTTTTATAGACACAAATGTCCACAGTGTCATCATCAATGGCAATAAAAAGTTTTGTGTATCTGCAACCAATCCCAGGTGAATATTCACGCCAGGTGGAGGAGAAGGATGCTTTGGTTTCTCAGCTGTCAAGAGGCAAACAGGCTTTCACCCAACAGATTGAGGAACTGAAGAGACACTTAGAGGAAGAGATAAAGGTGAGAAGGCTTTCCATACTCTGTTTTATCCATTAGATCCTTCCTGTCTAAGAGGCACTTCAGATAATTATGTGACTACTGAGCTCTCGTGACGAGACAGGGAAAAAAAGCATTTAGGTAATTTAGTGCTTGTCTTCTCATGTTAGCTTCTCCCAAGAATTCATCTATTATTTTCTTTGTGACTCCCAGCTTCTTTCCCATTGTCATTTTGCATAGAAGAATGATACAGTGTCCAATTAATATTCAGTCAGATTTCCCAGGATATTTCTGTTCCATGACTCAATACTCTTGTTGCTGCAGGCCAAGAACGCCCTGGCCCACGCCCTGCAGTCCGCTCGCCACGACTGTGACTTGCTGCGGGAACAATATGAGGAGGAGCAGGAAGCCAAGGGGGAGCTGCAGCGCGCCCTGTCCAAGGCCAACAGCGAAGTGGCCCAGTGGAGAACCAAATACGAGACGGACGCGATTCAGCGCACGGAGGAGCTCGAGGAGGCCAAGTACATGGGGAGGGTGGGGAAGGCTGGCAGGGAATAAGAATGGAAATTTGAAGAAACTACTGAGATATTCAGGAAGAAGTCAGTGTTGTGCTTTTTTTTGGGGTGCCACAAAGAGACAAAATATAACCGACAGCAACTGGGAAAAGCAGAAGCAGCAAAACTCTTTATGTGCAGAAAAGCAGAGAGGTTCCAGTGAGAACAGCAGTGAATAGCAGAGAGGGAAATGCTGCAGCCCAGGATTCAGACATGGAAATAGAGTGGCTATCTGGGAGAAGTCTTACACCTCCCTGTGAATGGTGGTCACACACCACCAAGTAGCTAAGTTTGCTCTCATGACAGACATACTGGTTCCACAGACAGCCTGGCATTTGCCTACCTGTGCTTCCCTCCTGCCAGGAAGAAGCTGGCCCAGCGCCTGCAGGATGCAGAGGAACATGTGGAAGCTGTCAATTCCAAATGTGCCTCCCTGGAAAAGACAAAGCAGAGGCTGCAGAATGAAGTGGAGGACCTGATGATTGACGTGGAGCGATCCAATGCCGCCTGCGCTGCTCTGGACAAGAAGCAGAAGAACTTTGACAAGGTCTTTTGGGCTGCAGCCCTGGCACTGCTGGACAGAGCATCCCCCGGCATGGCCACATCCCTCCTCACACCCCCTTTCTCCTCAGATCCTGGCAGAATGGAAGCAGAAGTATGAGGAAACGCAGGCTGAGCTGGAGGCCTCCCAGAAGGAGTCTCGCTCGCTCAGCACGGAGCTGTTCAAGATGAAGAATGCCTATGAGGAGTCCTTGGACCACCTGGAAACAATGAAGCGGGAGAACAAGAACTTGCAGCGTAAGTCCCTGGCCCTCTGCTCCGGGAGGGGCTTTCTCCCAAGCTGAGCATTGCTCAGGGGGCTGTGCCTGCAGGGCTGCAAAGGTGCCTGTCCCCCTGGTGGGACAGGGCCCTTCCCATTCTGCTCTGGGCCTGAGCAAGCCATTGGTCTTTGTTCCCACAGAGGAGATTTCCGACCTCACCGAGCAGATTGCGGAGGGAGGAAAGGCAATTCACGAGCTGGAGAAAGTCAAGAAGCAAGTTGAGCAGGAGAAATCTGAACTGCAAGCCTCCCTGGAGGAAGCTGAGGTACACAGCATTACTTATTGCTCTCTTACGTGTCTTGGATTTCTATGTCATTTGTCTCCTTCCAGACAAAAGAGGAAAAGAGGTTGTATAAAAGTAGAGATATTATCTAATCACAGCACTCTTTTTTACTCAAAACTTCAGGTTCAACATTTGTCACAAGAAAAGTATTCTGATTTATTTTTGTCCAGGCCTCCCTGGAACATGAAGAGGGGAAGATTCTGCGCCTTCAGCTTGAGCTCAATCAGGTGAAGTCTGAGATTGACAGGAAGATAGCAGAGAAAGATGAGGAGATCGACCAGATGAAGAGAAACCACCTCCGAGTCGTGGAGTCCATGCAAAGCACCCTGGACGCTGAGATCAGGAGCAGGAATGAAGCCCTGAGGCTGAAGAAGAAGATGGAGGGAGACCTGAATGAAATGGAGATCCAGCTCAGCCATGCCAACCGCCAGGCTACCGAGGCACAAAAGAACCTGAGAAATGCACAAGCAGTGCTGAAGGTACAGCGTAATTAAACATGTGCTGACTGGTTTCTGACACAGCTAATTTTTTTTCCTATTGTGCAATTCTGTCAGCTCTATACTGATGGGAAAACAGAAAATAGGAAAAGAGAAAATACACACCTCACAATCTGTCTTGACTCTTTCCAGGATACCCAGATACACTTGGATGATGCTGTCAGGGCACAAGAGGACCTGAAGGAGCAGGTGGCCATGGTGGAGCGCAGAGCAAACCTGCTGCAAGCTGAAGTGGAGGAGCTACGAGCAGCCCTGGAGCAGACGGAGCGGTCGAGGAAATTGGCTGAGCAGGAGCTTCTGGATGCAAGTGAGAGAGTTCAGCTACTCCACAGCCAGGTTAGTATATAAATACATTTATACTTTTGCTCCATACCTTATAATTACATATTCAGCCACTGAAGACTGGCTGAACTATAACAGTATTTCATAAAATGCAGTAATTTCACAGTATGTAAGAAATAATAGGTAACAGACAATCCTAAGACTGTCTTTTCAGACATAGATATAATATAAATTTTAGTAGACTACAGTGTAGATACATTAAAAGTTATAATTTCAGAGATATATATGATGTTCTTACTCTATTACTTACTTGAGTTCAACACCTTTTACATTTTCATTTGAGAGTTTAAAAGCAAATATTGACCGACGATTTACAAACCAGAGATACACCACCACTTGTCATTAAGTTTAACAATATCATTCTAAGTATTCTATAGAACCATTTCAAAGTTTTATGTTCACTATATTGAAAATGGAAATGAAAGATCATGTTCTTTTTTAACTTTTCAGTCTCTGTTGCCTAAGAAACTGTAAGGAAAGACTTTATGAAGGATGTTCATAAAATATTGAAGCAGATCATACCTAAAAAACTGATAGCTACCACTGCAGCTCCATTAGAATAGAATGTGACCTTATGGCAAAATCTATCTTAAAAACCAAAAGTTATGCAAATTGCTTGATATGATACTGCAAGCTAAAACAACCAAAATTGTGACTTTCATGCCCTTCAACAGAACACCAGTTTGATCAACACCAAGAAGAAGCTGGAGACGGACATTTCTCAGATTCAGAGCGAAATGGAGGATACGATCCAGGAAGCCCGCAATGCTGAAGAGAAGGCCAAGAAGGCCATCACAGATGTGAGTCGGGGCTCCTTTCATTGCTGATGGTCAGTGTATTCTCCCCAAAATGTCTCCAGCCCCACAACTCACCTGTTCCTCTGCTCAGGCGGCCATGATGGCAGAAGAGCTGAAGAAGGAGCAGGACACCAGTGCCCACCTGGAGAGGATGAAGAAGAACCTGGACCAGACGGTGAAGGACCTGCAGCACCGTCTGGAAGAGGCCGAGCAGTTGGCCCTGAAGGGAGGCAAGAAGCAAATCCAGAAGCTGGAGGCCAGGGTGAGCAGGGCTGTGCTGGTGCATGAGTGACCCTGTCCCTTGGAGAGACACCCCAGGGAAGCTGCAGGGATGGGCTCCTCATTGCAGGTGCGGGAGCTGGAAGGGGAGGTCGATGCTGAGCAGAAGCGCAGCGCTGAAGCCGTGAAGGGTGTGCGCAAGTACGAGAGGAGGGTGAAGGAACTCACCTACCAGGTAAGGCTGGAGGTTTCTTTGCGTTGGCTGCCTGACAGAACAGTGTTTCAAAACAATGGAACATCGCCTTTCAGAGGGATTTCTTTCTATACCTCAGGCAGTGACAGGAGTTAACTGGATTGGCTCCTGTCATTCTGCATTGCAGTGTTCCATAAACTATAATATTCCCTTTGTTTCACATTTATGAAATTTAGAGAATGATGTAAATAAGGTTTTCTGTTACTTGCCGTTCTGTAGTCTGAGGAAGACAGGAAGAATGTTCTCAGGCTGCAGGATCTGGTGGACAAGCTGCAAATGAAAGTGAAGTCCTACAAGCGACAGGCT
Source organism: Pyrocephalus nanus (assembly GCA_038380795.1). Classification (NCBI taxonomy): domain Eukaryota; kingdom Metazoa; phylum Chordata; class Aves; order Passeriformes; family Tyrannidae; genus Pyrocephalus; species Pyrocephalus nanus. Next base: position 11,863,356 of record CM076279.1, read on the forward strand.
GAGGAGGCTGTAAGTACCAATTTGACCAAATCAGACTTCCTTCTTGTCGAATTCTGTGCTGATATTTTCTTCTGTTCATCTTTTTGAAACCTTGACTGCTGTGATGCAACATGATGACATTTTGATACAACAGGGAATATGAGAGTAAGACTTGCTTGGTTTGGGAGGAACTATCCTTCTCCAACTCTGTTTTGCTCTTAGCCTTGTTTCCCACTCTATTTCTTCCTTCACACCCTAACCTGGGTGTCAGAAACAGCAGCCAGTCTGCCTGTTGAGGACTCTGACATGAGCTCTGCCTAGACGATGCTGTGTGTAATGTGGCTATAGCCTTTTTGACATTCCAATATTCTTTTCTGTTCCAACATTTGTGGCATTTGAATTTTTCTTTGCCCAGTTTTCAGATATTATATGTCCACATGCTGTCTATTGTTTTCATCAACTCTCTCTCCCCCACAGGAGGAGCTCTCCAATGTCAATCTCTCCAAGTTCCGCAAGATCCAGCACGAGCTGGAGGAAGCCGAGGAACGGGCTGACATTGCAGAGTCCCAGGTCAACAAGCTCCGAGTGAAGAGCCGGGAGTTTCATAAGAAGGTAGCAGAGGAGGAATGAGGTTCCCAAAGCTGAACAGTGACCTGAGGCATGCATAAAATGTAAACCTCTCTGTTGCTTTCTTCTGTAATTATCATTTCTGTGTAGGTAATAAATACAGTAGAGACCTTTGCAAATGAACAGTGACTAGCATGTTTTATTTATTCTAGCATTCATTACATCTAAAAGTATGTCAAACAGTATTACATTTTTACATTTGCATTTTAAAAATGCCTGAAAAATAGTAAAAATTACATAGATTTATTCCTCTTGCAATGAGAAGTATACCTTTCTTTGATGGACTAAGACTACATTCTTTCAAGTTGTTTTGATCAATATTTTTGGAAAAAAAAAAAGGAAAAAATATTCCTGAAGCATTTAACATACACACACATTTATATACATATATTAAAAATATGTCTATACATATATTTATAACTTTTATTAATTGAAAAACTTATTTGGTTGGGCTTAATGGTATGGGAAACTCAAATTTCACTGTAAGCATTGACAAGCAGTTCAAACAATGTGGTGAGATAGTGGCATGAACAGATATCCTCACTCACTTTCTCTGAAGTTATTATGTGTCATGCATAGCAGAAATTATACCCATTCACATATGGGATAAGTAATGAGCATCTACACTTAAAAGACTATGGAAGAAAGACTTGGAAAGGCTGCAGATTCTGTTTATAATTTGAGTCAAGCCCTCCCTTGCCTTTCTAGGCTTACCCCTTCCACTTGCCATTTTCAACATACTTGGTCTGTTCATTTTCCTAAGAACAGCCTACGATATAATATTTTGTATTAAGCTGAACTAGTCATTCAACAATTACACACTGATTGAAAATGTAACATAAGGTAAAGTACAAATCTGGTTAGGTAATGTGCTTAACTACTGATCACGCTTTACTGTAAGTAAATTAGATGGTTTGGGAATACATTCAATGTGCCGAAGTGCCTGGTAAATTAGAAGTGAAGCTGAATAGGGACTCCTGTTACTGATAAATTTGTTTTTGCCAAGACACAGTGTGAGACTGACTTGGCTGGTATTTTTGGCATATGGTCAAGCTTTAGCAGCTACCTCAAACTTGCTGTTTATTTAAAGCATGTGCTAAACATCTTTGACCATCCCACCAGAATTGTCAATCCCTAGCTGACCTTCATGTGTCCCTTTTGGATATCTTTTCTAATCCTTCGAGTTCTGTAAAACCATTGTTTTAAAATGCTACGGGTTCTTAATAAAACATGTAAATAATATTTCAGCAGCAGAAGACAGATGAAGATAGGAAGGGACACTACTCCACCCATTTTAGAAACTACAGTTCAGGATCCACCATAGCTGAGCATCTCTGAGGCTTCTGGTGCTCCCTTGAATCCTTTGGGTTATTTGTACAAGCAGCACCCATCTTCCCTGTGACTGATAACACTAAACACAACCCCACTTCATGGCCCACCACAGGATGTGTCACTGTACTACCATGTGCCCTGCTATTCCAAGGGCTTATCAGAGACCTGCAGGAACACATCACAGATTTTGGTACCAGCCACATTTCAGGAAGGAGGCAGGGTGAACAAGGGAACTGAACTGAGCTGAGTAGGAAAAGCTTCTTTTCTGCTCTCATAGCACATTTCATCTCCCCACCATCCATGGGTTTTGTGATGAGCCAGAAGCCCTGTGGGGACAGATCTTAGCTGGTGATAGGGCACCACAACACTCCTGCCCACCACAGAGGCCATAATCCAGGGGGAAATGCACCTGGAGCCAGCTTCAGGAGCTGCAGTAACCGAAGGGACCCTCTGCCGACAAGGCAGAAGAGGGAGAACTTTGTTCTGCTAATGCACTTACCCGTTTGGCTCTGCATCATGAGACAGATCATTTTTATTTCCCCATGTAGCTGCTCACCTCCATCCAGCTCCTCCACCACAAAAGCAGGGCGTGGGAGGGGAGCAGCGGGGGCCAGGAGGGAGCAGAGGGGCCGGCAGCACAGCTGTCGAGCACGGCGGGAGGGACGGGAGGGTCCCGCAGTGCCCGTGCAGCGATGGGCACGCCTGGCCCAGGACAGGGGCCCTGGCGGGGGCAGAGCAGGAAGGCACGCGAGTGAACGCCAGCCGTGAGCCGGTTTAAAAAGCTCCTTCGGTGGCCCGTCCCTGCCTCTGGGAATTTCAAAGTTCCCACTATGTTTCAGTCTCGGTCACCCCGTGCTTCGCCCCGACACCTTCCTGAGCTCTGGCCAGGTCTCCTCGCCCACGGCACAGCTGTTGCAGGCCTGGGCGGGCTGAGGGCCCCGCCGGTGCCGGGGCTGAGCCTGTGCCGGGGCTGTCCTTGTGGCTGTGCTGCACTGCTGCTCACACCGCTGGGACACACAGACGACCCCCTGCCCCCCGAGGTGCTCCGCTCAGACGTGGTGCCCATCTAGACCGGCTGCACCCTCCGCGTCAGGGCAGCACAAGGAGGGAGGGGAGCACGGGGTGAGCCTGGCAGAGGTGGTGGATGCAGAACAATACTGTGGCATGATGCTTGTTTAGTCCTTCCTTCTGCCAGTGAGAAATGGCATTGCCTATGTAGCACTGGTGATGGCAGATAGAAAAGTATCAGTGAATCAGTAGAGATCCAGACAACTTCTAGAATATACCTAAAATGTGAAATAATTTATTTTGTTTTCCATATACTATTTTTTCCTTTTTTTTTCTTCTTTTCGGGATTTCTGTCATTAGTTAGTTTTTATGTCCTTTCAGTTTACAGTAGTTTATTTAGTGAACGTCCACAGCAATCAGTTGCAATTGCTTTCCAGCTGGTGTTTATCAACAATTTATCATTGCTGACTTCTTGGAAAGCTGCATTGTTAGTCCAAACTGAACACACTATAAAATATCAACTATTTATAATAAAAAGGAGAAAATTTTACTGGCATAGTTTTTGCCATTCTTTTCAATAAGCAAAGTTTGTCTTTTCTAGGTGCCTTAAAATTGTCCTTTTGAAGAAGCCATCACCTTTCTAAGAGGTCTAAGGTCTAAGAGATGACTGAAGAGGCTGCTCAGGTTGCCACTTCACTGTAGCAGCTCTAGAAGGATTTATAGGTTCCTCTGTGCTCAGACAACTGCTGCCTCCTCTTTCTCAAGCAGAAGTGCACCAATTTTAGCTTCAGTAACTGTTGCCAGTGTGGACACCCTCAGAATGATGGAAGAGGCAAAATCAGCAGGAACTGGGCAGAGGGAGAGAGAAATTTCAGTGAGGGATAGAGGTTCAGTACTAGGTTTGGGCTTGTTACATGTGTTGGTGAGATCCTATTCCAAGCTCAAATATCTACTTTTAGTCATCTTCATGGCCAAATCTGTAGGTAAGTGAGCTGAATGTTTAAGCTCCTGATAGACAATAGTATTAGAATCAATCACGTGTGTCGCGTCACTCTAAGGTAGACAACCACATTAGGACAAGTGGGTCATTCTCCAGTTTTATTAACTTGAGCTCTGATGCCAGCAGAACCTCCAGCACCTGGATCCCAGGTAGGAACATCTGCATACGGTGTGTGTGAAGGGCTGTCGATGATGGAAGACTTGAGCAAACGGGGGATGCATATATAGAGCAGGAAGGCTACACTTGCGCAGGGAGGGAGTTGCACTGGATTTGGTAGAGAAGAGGAGACCCTGAGGGAATATTAAAGCTGTCAAAAAAGGTGCTAAAATGACTTTTGTGAAATACTCTGGAAAGTTACGGCAGCATTCATTATGCTTGATTGAAACAAAATTGTTATACTAAAGCAAAAGATTTCCTGACATTTTTGAGGAGAAAAATACTGCAGTTGCAAGAGCTATCCCAATTTACCTAATTTATTTTCAGTTTTTTCTTTACTAGCAAAAGTAGTAAAATTAATTATATACAAAACTTAATCCCCCAGATACACATGGGGACACACACACATTTTTTTTTGACCTTCAGCTTTTACATATCTGCAGTTTGTCCAAGTTTGTATAATTCAGAAAGTTACAGCTTCAATTTTTCTTTGCCAGCTACAAAGCTTTTTCCAAATTAAGAAAGCTTTCCTCTTCAAATGACAAAAAGGAAAAAGCAAAAGTAAGAATACATACAGATAGAAAAAAAATAGTCACTTTGTATTCTGTTATATTGACTAGAAATATGAAGGCAAATAAAGAAAGGGGAAAATATATGTGGAAACAGATCAAGGTTGTGGAAGTTTTCAATTCCATGTAATTTTGAAAAATCCTTTGAAAAACTATTTTCTTTTGAGCCTTCAAACCCTTATGGATTATTCTTTTTCTATTTGGAAAAATCTTTCAAATCAAGGCTTTTAGGCAGCCATCAGCTTTATGCCAGTATTACATATATGACTGTGGGAAAACCATGAAGTTTTCCTTTTTTTTTTTTCTTCTTTGTAGCCAGTTTTAATCCAGGTCAAAAACTTCTAGCACCAGCAAAATGAGACAACATACAGAGTCATTGAAATACCTGAAACTCACACTGAATTCCAGTTCTCAGACAACATAACTACATTAAACACGTGCTGCTTTATACTCAGGGGAGGATTTAATTGTTAGGGTTAAATCATAGGACTCAGTCTTACTCTTCAGTGGGAATTCACTCCAAATGTGAAGCCAATGTCTCTTAATCTTCTCCCCACCCCCAGGATTACAGTGCCATCACAGAGACACGGTCAGCTGAGAGAAGAGGAGGAAGGAATTTCCTCACTTTCTTATCCAGACCTCTGAGCAGCAAATGCTGAGAGAGGACCACAACTGATACTGTTAACTGGGGAGGCAGAACACTGTGGGACCAGGTGAAGCTGCTGAGATGTGATTCACTTCAGACTTTGTTTGTGATAGGAACTGTAATTTGGAAAGTGAAGACCAATACATGAAAAAAACCCAAAAGAAAACAAAATAAAAACAAAGAAAAACTCAAACAAACAAACAAATGAACCCAACAAATCAAGATCTGTTTCATGGGGATGAAATTGTTTCTCAATTAAACAAAGGGTTTCGCTGCTCTCTTCACCACTCTGATCTTGTGAATATAGCAGATGTGTAACCCCCTCCTTAATCTGGTTGGGCAACAACCAAGGATCAGCATAGTACATTGGCTTTTTACACAAACTAGAATGGGGTTCCCTCCATCTGGTACACTTATCCGGAAAAAGTAGTGCTGAATGACTACCTTATGTTGAGACAGCACCTATCCCTCCTGATTTCAGTGGGATATATGTCTTAAGTTCAATAGAATGGTTCCATAGTCCTGTTCATATGATATTTGAATCTCTTCAGCTCCAAAAGTCAGAATTGCATTTCTGTGTCTTTCCTCTTGCACCTAGTTCAGTGACTTCAGTCTTTGAAACTTTTATCTTTAATTCGAGGTAAACTTTTTCTGCTCTTTTATTGTTCCTTGTGTCCATGGTGACTTGCTGTTATTCCACTGGAATCAAACCCCTATTTACTTTCTCTTCCTTATTCACATATCCTTATCACTACTTTCAGATTCATTTTCCCCCCTTCCCTTGCTTTGGCTTTGATCCATTTTACTATTTGGTCATTCTTATCCACTGATTCTCATTCCTGTGACTTCTGTTCCTTTTCAGATGCTTCCTCCCGCATTGTGGTTTTCTTCCTCCAGTAATGACCCTGCCCTTCTCAAATCTTTGTTCGCGAAGCCTAGCCATGAATGACCCTGCCTCTGAGTAGGACCCCTTATGCTTTTCCCCTCTGAGAATTCTAAGCATTTGCAGCAGACAGGAGCCTGTGCCTTTATGTCTCCATCCCTACATGTTTCCTACTAGAACACACTGTCTCTTAGTCTTCACTTTCTTTGCTTGAGTCATCATCTGATGGATTACAGAACCAGTGTAGCCCCTTTCATCTCTTTTAGCACACCCTCCCACTTCCCCCCCTTCTCAGGCTCTCTTGTCAAATTATTTATAGGACATTGATTCATAGACCTGTTATGTCTAATTATATCCATTCACTTCTAATATGAATGGCAATTTTGCTAGGAGTTAAGATTGCCATAAATGTTTTGACCTAAGAAAGAAGAGGTGGTGGCTACATATGCAGATCAGATCCTATAAAAGTAGTCTGGGATCAGTGTGTCATGTTCTTCCTCAGAAATCTCTAAGGTAAGAGTTTCAGGGGCTTGGGACTGGGGAAGTGGGGGATGAAGGAAAACTGGCCCCGCATTCCACAAGCACTAGTGCACTCCTATAGATGCTCACATTTATTCAGTGGGGGTCTGCCAGTGTCAGCTGGGATTTTCAGTCTGCTTTCAAGGCATCCATATGTTTTTAGTCTATAAATGTCTGAGTGCAGCAGAAAGGAGGAAGTTTGAATACTGACCAGCTTCCAATCTACAACACATTCAGCTGGTCTCACAAAAGGTAAGTTCTTGATTTATTCACTCTATAGGGACAGGCAGAGTTGCTCTAAGACAAGGATTGTGTGCAGGTGTAATCCCTGTATTCAATATGTTTATGTCCACTGTATAAATATAGTACAAGAACTGGGCTGGATTGGTGATATCTTTGTCACAAGATTTTTAAAGACAGTGATCTTAAAAGTACTGATCACTGCTGCACTGCCTACATTCTCCCCACCAATCTCCAATAGAGACGAGTTTGCTGGAGAAACTGCCCTAAGAGGAAAAACCCCATCAGAAAGTAGTTTCCAATTACTTGGTGGGTTTTTTTGCATTTACCTCAAACATCAAGGGTAACTGGTACTGGCTGTGAAGCAACAGGAAAAGACATACATATTTAAATAAAGTTAATATTTTCTTTTTTCACATGGAAGATTGAGGAACAGGGTTAGAATTTTGCATATCAAAACACTAAAGTGATTAAAACAAGCATTTCAGCCTGGGCTTCATTCAGAGTTTTAAATATTTGAATCCCAAAAATAAACTGCTCACATTTATTTTTTATACTAATTTTGTCAAGTATTGTCACTAGAATGTATCCCTCAAAATTATAAAATGCCAACAAGCAATCGTGTTAGGAATATAACCAGTATGCTTTGAATAAGTGGAGGAGAGTTACCATAGCACTGATTTCAGGAAAACTCACAACAGTCAAAAGAAAATAGTTTAATTCTTTTAAAAGTCAATATACTCACGGGTTGCATGCATGTATTATATGCTAACATTATGTATACTGACCTACTATATATTATATTTTTAATAATACCATAAGGATATATTGTGATAAAAGCTTTCAGTGTCTATAAAAATACACAATATACAATATATATGCAATGTACATAATATAAACTAAAATACTACAATATATAACATAATATATGCTGACATAGTATATACTAATATCTGTAATATGTTAATGTTATTCATCTTAGGAATAGTTATATGATTCCTCTTAGGAAATGGAAGGTATTATAGGCAATGTTAAAATTGCTGGTAAAAAACTGGGACCATTTTTCAACCATATGTAACTATTTTGTGAAATGATCTCATTTGGGTCATAACACATTATTAAAGTGGAAAAACATGTAGTTAGAAACAAAACCATGTCAGGAAATTGTACCCATTCATTTGAATTGCTAGCACCTATTTGTGTCATGAAGTCTCTGCTGGCAGAGAAGGCAAAGTAATTTTTTTTTTACATGTCAGCAGGGGAAAATTGAGTAGAATGAATTTTATAGTGTACAAAAATACTGTGATCATTGTTAAGCTATTATTTCTATTAGGCCAGCCATACTGCGTACTAGGGTTCAGAAAAAAGTTTAAAAAATATTCTAAGTCCATAATATCCTTTCTGCAATCAAAGTGAAAATGTTTCTCAAGGAAAAGTTAGCCAATCACTTGATTTTCACCTAGATATCTGCAATAGGTGAAAGTATTGATAAAAAAGTTAACTTCTTGATTTATTCAGAAAAGCTATTCAAAATCCAAATTGTAGGTGATGGACATACATAACAGTAGGCTAAAAATACCCCAGATCATTTGGGCCAGAATCATAGAGTGTTTTGGGTTGAAGGGACCTTAAAGATCATCTAGTTCCAACCCTCTGCTGTGGGCAGGAACACCTTCCACTAGACCAGGTTACTCAGGGTCCCATCCAACTTGTCCTTGAACACTTCCAAAGGTGGGGCAGGCACAGCTTTTTTGGACAGGCTGTGCCAGAGCCTCACCACCCTTGCTGTAAAGAATATTCTTCCTTATATCTAATCTGAATGCATCCTATTTCAGTTGGAAGCCGTTCTCCCTTGTCCTGTCACTCCAGGCCCTTGGTCAAAGTCCCTCTCCACCTCTCCTGGAGCCCTTTAGGCCCTGCAAGGGGCTCTCAGGTCTCCTTGGAGCCTTCTCATCTCCAGCTGAACACCCCCAGCTCTCCCAGCCTGGCTCCAGAGCAGAGGGGCTCCAGCTCTTAGAGCATCTCCCTCACTTCCTCTGGACTCACTCCAGTAGGTCCATGTCCTTCTGAAGTTGTTGTAGACCCCAGAGCTGGAGGTAGCACTGCAGGTGTGGTGGGGTAGAGGGGCAGAGTCCCCCACTACCCTGCTGCCCATGCTGTGGGATCAGCCTGGCATATGGTTGGTTTCTGGGTCCCACCACACATGGCTGGGACATGTTCAGCCTCTCACCCATGAGCACCCCCCAGTCCATCTCCCCAGGGCTGCTTCCATCTGGTCGTCTCCGAGCCTGGATTGGTACCAGGGGTTGCCCTGGCCCAGGTTCAGGACCTTGTACTTGGCCTTGTTGAATTTCATGATGTCTGTACAGGCCCACCTGTCCAACATGTCAAACTCCCTCTGGATGGCCTCTCTTCCCTCCAGCACACTGACTGCTATAAACCCAGATTCCAGCTTCACAGTTGCATGAGAGTCAAGACAATGCAGTCAAGACAATTATTGGGCAATAACAAACAGATAATGATTTGCTGAGTTTTTTTAAAGTAGTGAATGAACTCAAGCTTTTCTATTACAAAATAGAATAATCAGTTTTGTTTGCTGGATGTGTGAAATAACTGAAATATTTTACAGGTTGGGCTATTTTATCCAAAAGAAATGTCTTTAATAAGAAGTGCTAATAATACTCCCTCTGTACATATTCAGTGTACTGTGCCTCTTACAGTGTTTTATTGTAAACAAATCACATTCTCTGAAAGATGTTAAACAAAAATTATATGAGAAGGCTTTCACAATTCCAAAATTGGGAGTATCTATTGAGTGTAGGATTTAGAACCTTGGGAATGATCTGTTTATCCTGTTAATACAACAAATGAAAAAAAATCACAAACCAAATCAAATGCAAAGCACATAAAGTAATCCTCTGTAAATGCAATTGTCCAATAGGCTTAAAGATCTGACTACACAAAAAAAGGAAATAAAATAAATAAAATTTCCTAACAGAATCATGAAGCACCAGAAAAAAAAAAAAGAGTGGTAATTCAGTCAACATCTAAAGCAGAGGAATCGACTGTGCTCTAGGAGTGTTTCTTCCATGAGGCACTATTGTAATGTGTTCTCTACCCTAACAGATAGTGCTGCATTGGCCGTAATAAACAGTAGCCATGTCGACAGATGCCGAGATGGCCATTTTTGGGGAGGCAGCTCCTTACCTCCGGAAGTCAGAGAAGGAGAGAATCGAGGCCCAGAACAAGCCTTTCGATGCCAAGTCATCTGTCTTTGTGGTACATGCAAAGGAATCCTATGTGAAAAGCACAATCCAGAGCAGGGAAACAGGGAAGATCACAGTCAAGACTGAAGGGGGAGAGGTGAGTGAAAAACAAGATTTACAAACAGCATTTCCTTCCCACTGTGGATTCTTAACTGACATCCATTCATGTCCCTTCCTGCCCTCCGACAGACCCTGACTGTGAAGGAAGATCAAATCTTCTCCATGAACCCTCCCAAGTACGACAAAATCGAGGACATGGCCATGATGACCCACCTCCACGAACCCGCTGTGCTGTACAACCTCAAAGAGCGTTACGCAGCCTGGATGATCTACGTAAGTGGCAGCAGCAGCTTCCTTTGGGCAGCTGCAGGAACTGCTCTGCCAGGCCCAGGGGAAGCCAACGTGCTGTGTCCCTTCCTGGCAGACCTACTCGGGTCTCTTCTGCGTCACTGTCAACCCCTACAAGTGGCTGCCCGTGTACAACCCGGAGGTGGTGTTGGCCTACCGAGGCAAGAAGCGCCAGGAGGCCCCTCCACACATCTTCTCCATCTCTGACAACGCCTATCAGTTCATGCTGACTGGTGAGTGCTTGACCTCCCTCACAGCAATCTAACCAAAAAAGCCCTGCTGATCTCACTGGGGCACGTGACAAGCCAGCCAAAACCACCTCAGAGCTGCATGACTGTGAACTTTAGCGAGTTATGTAGCAAATAATTTCAAGTGCAAGTGGCCCCAAAGTATGAAGTAATAAAGCATAGTACTTGACTCAGTTTTCTACATTTTTTCACTGGTAAGAAAGAAGTTATTATTCCACATAATCCAGTATTTTGAACATGGGTGGGCAATTTGTTTATATTTCCTGATGAGAACCATGTCAAGGGAAAGTTGATGCATAGCTTGCCTTAGGTCCAGATGCCCCTGACTGTTCAATATATCCATTTGGGCTTATTCTTAGTATTAATAGGACCTAGAAGGGAACTGGGTAGCCTTAGACTTTCGGAAGACCCCCCAGCTTCTATTTGCAGCTTTACTTCTCATTCAGATTAGGGTTACCCAGGTCAGTTGCTAACACAACTCTCATTGTGCCTCTTCCGCAGATCGGGAGAACCAGTCGATCCTGATCACGTACGTACACCCCCTGCTCGGGTCCCTGCGGGGCTGCCCAGGGCCAGGGCCCCTCCTGCCTGACCACACGCTCTCTGCTTCTCTCCTTGCTCTGCCAGCGGAGAATCCGGGGCCGGGAAGACTGTGAACACAAAGCGTGTCATCCAGTACTTTGCAACAATTGCAGCCAGCGGGGACAAGAAGAAGGAGGAGCAGACGTCAGGCAAAATGCAGGTGAGGTCCCTGCAGGGGTAGGAACCTGAAACTATCAAATTTATTCAGGAGCTAAATCACAACAAGAAGATTTCTGTTTTAGGGGACACTTGAGGATCAAATCATCAGCGCCAACCCACTGCTGGAGGCCTTTGGAAACGCCAAGACCGTGAGGAACGACAACTCCTCACGCTTTGTGAGTTGCTACCTGGGACAACAGTTGACACTAACTCAAATATTCTTACAGTTGGAGTTGGTAAAATACATCTCAATTGACTTTTCTGCTGCTTTCAGGGCAAATTCATCAGAATCCATTTTGGTGCCACAGGCAAACTGGCTTCTGCTGACATTGAGACATGTAAGAGCCCCTCCTGGCCTGATCCCTTTCCTTCCAGCCTTCCTCAGTTCTTGTGCTTAACTCTGTTCTGCCATCCTTGCCAGATCTGCTGGAGAAGTCCAGAGTCACTTTCCAGCTCAAGGCGGAAAGAAGCTACCACATCTTCTATCAGATCATGTCCAATAAGAAGCCAGAGCTAATTGGTAGGAACAATCACTAACTCCTCCATTACATTTAACTCCTTTATGTGCCAGTTGCATTTGACCCGTGTCTGTTCTATTTTCAGAGATGTTACTGATCACCACCAACCCATATGACTACCAGTATGTGAGTCAAGGTGAGATCACTGTTCCCAGCATTAACGACCAGGAGGAGCTGATGGCCACGGATGTAAGTTCAGAAGTTTTCTAGGTGAAGTTTTATTTCTCTGACCTTTAACACCTGGGGTACTTACTCTAGTGTCTCTTTATTTTTAGAGTGCCATTGACATCTTGGGCTTCAGTGCTGATGAGAAAACAGCCATCTACAAGCTGACAGGGGCAGTCATGCACTATGGGAACCTGAAGTTCAAGCAGAAGCAGCGTGAGGAGCAGGCAGAGCCTGATGGCACTGAAGGTACCAGCACAACATATACTAAAGCACTGTAGATACCAAACACTGACAAAAATACAGGCAGCAATTCAGGGTCAGAATCACTGACACAGCTTGTGCATTTCCCCAGTGCCAGTAGTGTAGAACAGAAGTGTGTCCTAACCAGACACACTGTCCTCTGGAGGAAGACAGCTCAGTGGAAGCTGCAGATTATTTTGAACAATGCAAAATATTAAGTCCAGTGACTCCTAAAGCACGGTTTGACTGAGTGACAGAGTAGGAACCAGGCAGAAATAAACAAGCTTTGCTGCTATCTTGAATGGCAGCTTTCTAGAGCAGCTCTGAACTACTAGTGAATAGTTACAGAAGAATAGGCTACAAATTATTTCTTGAATATAACCACAGTAAAAAGTTATATATATGTATATGCACACATATAAAATAATTGGTCTACAAAAGTGAAGCAAAACATTTGTTCCAGTTTTGCTCTTATTTCGTACCTTAGTCTTTCTATTGAAAAATGTAAATAAAATTATATAAAAGGATCTACAAATTATCATCTGTGTCCATATCTTACATGATGAGGTTTGGTTTTCTCATGTTGAAGAACTCTGTAAATAGTACTAGTGCTCACTATCACCTTCACTGTGAGACAGGACAGTCAGCAAATAGGAAAGTGGTGACAGAGAATATGCAGTGCTGTGGTGCTTGTATTTAGTTCAACTGCAGATCTAGTCCAACTGCAGATAAAATGAGAACTGGCAAAGACTTACATGTGTGATATTTATCTTTAGGGAGAATATGGTCCCACTATGAAAGTAGTATAAGATTCATACTTTTGGCATAATAGCTCACTAATCTATCTCTCTTCCTCCAATAACAGTAGAATTTCACTGACTACAATTTTCAGTACAGTGCATTTCAATACCAACCACTTTCCTATTCTGTTTATTCATAAATTTTGACTTTTGATCTGCCATTTTCTTGGCCCTCGGCACTTTTGTCTGTCTAGTCACTTGTATCAAAATTAGCATTTTCAGTGTAAAGGTATTGGAATAATCTTTGCTTTTAAGAATAATATAGATTAAATGGGAAGAATAAGCAAACATGACAATGTATATTTAGCTTCTGCAGAAATTTTCTGAATTACTGAAAAAGTGCATCCACTGGAGAGCTAATATCTCATTCTCTTTTACGCTTGTTTCCCTAGTTGCTGACAAGGCTGCCTACTTGATGGGTCTAAACTCAGCAGACCTGCTCAAGGCCCTCTGCTACCCCCGAGTCAAAGTGGGGAATGAATACGTGACCAAGGGCCAAACGGTGCAGCAGGTAGGAGACAAGTGATGATAGAAAATAAGTGACTTGAATTAAAAACTTCAAACTTTCTCTTTTGCCATGGATGGTAACTTTCCTTCAACAATTTCTTAGGTGTACAATTCAGTGGGTGCCCTGGCAAAGTCTGTGTTTGAGAAGATGTTCCTGTGGATGGTTGTTCGCATCAACCAACAGCTGGACACGAAGCAGCCCAGGCAGTACTTCATTGGTGTGCTGGACATTGCTGGCTTCGAGATCTTTGATGTAAGAGGAGGAAACTTTCCTGGAAGGGGCATTAAGAAATTGGAATATTTTGGGGTTTAGAGTTGTGCTTTTTTTAAATATGGGTTATTTTTATTTATTGGTTAATCCTGCTATTCCTGTAGGAATGGCATCCTTCTGGTTTTCCATAGTATTTAGTGTCCCACAGGGCTGCAGTTTTTTGTAGATGGCTGTTGTTGCATGCAGAAGTGAAAATTACATTGAAAAATGATATGAAAATGTTGAACAACTGATAATTAATAGCAGAGACAGATTTTGAGGAAGTTAAATCTTTCCTCTCTTCAAGAGAGATTTTTTTAATGCTAGATTCCCTCTGAATGCTTGGAAATAGACTGGTGGTGTACAAAAATTCAAACAAAAGAAACAAAAGAAAAGCTGGACTTGGATTAAGCTCTGCAAATCTTTTCAGAGCTCAGAAATATGTTCAGATGATGCAAGGGCCTGAAAGGGTATTATATTAGAGCAGCACTGGAAATTCAAGATCCCAATCATGGAGACCTTAATGGGTGTCATGGTTTTGCTGCTTCTTGGAAACTAGGCAGGAATTTTTCTCTTCCCCATGCCCACTGTGTGCAGGAATGTTAAGTGGGCACTTAAGGGGCACAAAAGAAGCTGTCTTTGGGTTAATTGCTCACAATCTCCTCTCCTGGGAAATGGGGAGTGAGGAGCTCCTCAAGATCCCAATCATGAAGACCTTAATGGGTTAAAATTAAAACCTATTGGAATTTAGAAGGTGTTCCTGGAAATTCACAAGCAAGTAAATCTTTGCATTCTGCAGTTCAACAGCTTGGAGCAGCTGTGCATCAACTTCACCAATGAGAAATTGCAACAGTTCTTCAACCACCACATGTTCGTTCTGGAGCAGGAGGAATACAAGAAGGAGGGAATTGAGTGGGAGTTCATTGACTTTGGGATGGACCTGGCTGCCTGCATTGAGCTTATTGAGAAGGTTATTGGCCCCCAGATACTTAATAGTTTTCCAGATGTGAAATGTAACAAGAATCTTCTGTGCTCCAATTAGACCACACTCACACCTAATGCAGCACAAAGAAAGATTTTTTCTGAACTCCAAGTGTTTCATATACATTTTCGTTTGTCTCTTCACTGCCTGTGGGATTCCGTTGTGTTGTATATTTTGAATTTTGTCATGTGTATTTTTTGAATGCATGCTGCATGAGTAAGTTCCCTAAGCAAGCTCTATTTTCTGTCTTGTTTCAAAGAAAAATCATTTAGGAAGTGTAAGGTTTTCCTTACATCTGAATGCTACTACTTTCATTCATTTTGCTTTCCATTTTCACCTAATATATACATAATGAATTTCTACAAGGTAGATCTTTATCAAATCACAACCCCCATCCTTATGGGGGAGCTTGGGGTTTTTTGTATAACTGATGGCATATCCACTAGCAAAATGCCCTTTCTGGAAAAACATAAGATTACACATTTTGAGGAAGGGTTTTGTGTATAATTTTAACTTCCTTTCCTCTCTCTTACATACATTGCCTCTGTTTCTTCCTTCCACGCCTTCTTCACATGTTGCTGTTTCCCCCAGCCCATGGGCATCTTCTCCATCCTGGAAGAGGAATGCATGTTCCCCAAGGCAACTGACACCTCTTTCAAGAACAAGCTCTATGACCAGCACCTGGGCAAGTCCAACAACTTCCAGAAGCCCAAGCCTGGCAAAGGCAAGGCTGAGGCCCACTTCTCCCTGGTGCACTACGCTGGCACAGTGGACTACAACATCACTGGGTGGCTGGAGAAGAACAAAGACCCTCTGAATGAAACGGTAGTGGGACTGTATCAGAAATCATCCCTCAAGACCCTGGCCTTACTCTTTGCCTCTGTTGGTGGGGCAGAAGCAGGTGATTTCTTTAAAATCAGTTTTCCTATAATTTATAAGAAAAAAAAAGAATCTTGTAATAATATTTTACAATAATACTTACATTTCTAAAATTGAAAACCCAAAACCTCATCTACATTTTGGAAATCAGCAAAACAAAGGATATTACAATTCCCAAGAGATCTTAATAGGTCTATACCACTACAACATTACCTAGACTAGCTAAGAAACCAGATTTGTGCAGTATGGGCCATTCCCAAATACTTCAGGGAATAGAATCAAATGTATCAGCATGCTGCTATGTATATGCATACCCTTAGCTGTAAAGGTACATAAGTAATGCATTTGGTGTATTCACTAGCTAATAATTTAATTCCTTTAATATCATTCCATGCAAAATATTAGATGTTATTTCCTGATTACATTTTCTGAACTTCAGAATGAAGTCACTGGTTTTCATTCTTCTTCTATCTGAAAAAAATTGTGTCCCATTGTAACTTCAATCACTGTATTAATTTGCAAATTTTGATCATATTATTATATTTACTAGATTTTTTAAGATGAACACACAAGGTTTTTCAGACTCTTTGCACTTTTGTAGTTCATTTCTTTCTAAAAAATATATTATTTTTTAGAGAGTGGTGGTGGTGGCGGCAAGAAGGGTGGCAAGAAGAAGGGTTCTTCTTTCCAGACCGTCTCAGCTCTTTTCCGGGTACTGTAGAAGAATCATTCTAAATTTACCACATTGTGAAAAAAATATGGAACATTTAGTTTAACAAAGCTCTATAAAAAATATGCTTATCATGGTTTTATTGCAGTGTTTTTACTCCATCTAATATTGAGATTGTGTAAGTGACATTTCTAAACCCATGGCTTTGTTCTTGCTCCAAAGGAAAATTTAAACAAGCTGATGAGCAATTTGCGAAGCACACATCCCCATTTTGTGCGATGCCTTATTCCTAATGAAACAAAAACACCTGGTAAGTTGTTAAAGTTCAAAGTTGTGATACATCTGTTCTTCTATGTGCAGTAAAATGAAATACAAATTCATCTTTTGATTTATTAGGTGCCATGGAACATGAGCTGGTGCTGCACCAGCTGCGCTGTAACGGCGTGTTGGAAGGGATCAGGATTTGCAGGAAAGGATTCCCCAGCAGAATACTCTATGCTGACTTCAAACAGAGGTCAGACAAAGTGTCATCCACCTTCTACCATATCCCCAAATGCTGAGAAATGTGCATTTCCTAATTGTTCTAAGTACTGTGAGGATTATGGGAGGGGTTCATTATACTACCTTTAGGTATACAAAAGTTAATTGTTCAAGTTAGTCATCCAGTTTCTTTCTATAGCTAATGAGAAAAGCAGATATTTTCAAAGGACAGTTATTTATTCTTGTCCTGAGATAAAGTAATTATCAAGAAATGAAGTTGACTATCTTAGACTTAGGCACCTGGAGAGCAAAGTAAGATGACTTTCAGCCATCAGCACAGAAATGTGATTAAAGTTATTCTAGACTAACTAGTTGAAAACCAAATAAAATGAAAGTATCTTGCTTTCTTGTTCTATACCAGCTGGAAAATACTAAGATAGCATGTGTTAGGACTGAGATTTGCTTCACCTCTCCATGTATTTTGTTCTTGCACATAAAGTTCTCATTTAGAGATGAGGCATTAGATAACATGAGAAATATGTCAGCAGTTACCCACAGAAATCAGTATCCATTCTGTGTCAAAAAATCTCTTGACAAAGGGAAGTGAAGAATTTTTCCTAAAAACAAATTTATCCACACAAGTGTGATTTCTAGAAAATTGTTCAGATTTATTCACCTCTATTCCACTCTTGAACCCCCTTCAGAGAATTTAAACAATAGCATTGGTTGGTAAAAGTTTGAGCTTTCAGGAATCTGACCTTCTCCTATTCAATTTTCTGTGATAGGTACAAGGTGCTTAATGCCAGTGCCATCCCAGAGGGACAGTTCATCGACAGCAAGAAGGCTTCTGAGAAGCTCCTTGGGTCAATCGATGTGGACCACACCCAGTACAAATTTGGACACACCAAGGTACAAACCCCCCACTCCCTCACTCCCTCTGGGTCTGTGCTTTGCCCTGCCTGACAGTGGTGTGCTGCAACATTCCCTCTCTAAGGTGTTCTTCAAAGCTGGGCTGCTGGGGCTCCTGGAGGAGATGAGGGATGAGAAGCTGGCACAGCTCATCACCCGCACACAGGCCATGTGCAGGGGTTACCTGATGAGGGTGGAGTTCAAGAAAATGATGGAGAGGAGGTACATACTTACTTAGCCTTCTGGTACAATCCTTATCAGATACTAATGGCATGTACAAAATTGAAAAGCTTCTTCACAGTAAATCCTATTTATTTCTCTTTAATTCAGTTTACCAATACAGATGTATATCCTGAAAATAGATGAAACAGTGTAAAATCCCAATTTAGGGGAAAAATTTTTTTTCAACACTTCGTACTAATTTTTGATGAATTTGGTAAGTGGTTATACTATATGTAAATCAAGAAACTTGATATGTAGTGTAAGCTAATTATTTTAGGTTGCTGCTTTAATCAAAGGAGAGAAACATATATTTCTATCAAAAGAGAAGTATCCTTTTCCTTTTGATAACTTTCATGGAAGGAACTGAGTAAAATTCTAGAGGTGGTCCTTTTCATTGGCCATGAAAGTGAACCAAACACTGGATTCCAAAACTGTCCATATAGGTTGATACTCTACATAACACTAGAAAGTTTTCTGTGGGGATATATATATTATATATAAAATGTGCACTAAATAGTATTAAGAAATATATATTTAATATTACATGATAAATATTTTTTGCATATAGAGGGTATATACAGGACTATAACTATAAAGTATTATATGTAGAACTTCATGTTATCCATATTAATATAGACAATTAAATATGTTTTATAGATTTTAAAATATGTACCATAATATATTTTGGTATTGCCTTTCAGAGAGTCCATCTTCTGCATCCAGTACAATGTTCGTTCCTTCATGAACGTCAAACACTGGCCCTGGATGAAGCTGTTCTTCAAGATCAAGCCCTTGCTGAAGAGTGCAGAGTCTGAGAAGGAGATGGCCAACATGAAGGAGGAGTTTGAGAAAACCAAGGAAGAGCTTGCGAAGTCTGAGGCAAAGCGGAAGGAGCTGGAGGAGAAAATGGCTTCTCTAATGCAGGAGAAAAATGACCTGCAGCTCCAAGTGCAGGCTGTGAGCATTGCCCGTGTTTTTGTCTTGTAGGGACTTATGTAAAATCATCCCAAATGTCTCAGTAACAGACACATTATCCGAAAACAGTATTTATTTGGAAACATACATGTATTTTATAAAATAGGAAGGAAAACCACACAGAAAATCTGCAAAATAATACTAAATTTAAAATTATCTGTTGCAGCTCTTTCCTTACACTTTTAAATCGAGAGAAATAATCAATTTCCAATCTGTAAATTGTAGCACAATTTAAATCTAAAAATTTAAATTTAATCACACTTTAAATTGTGATTGGTAACTTACAGAAGCAATTATCACATCTTTATAGAACTTTATCTATTACTCAATTTTGTTATGTTATCCCCTGACCAATAAAGGTAGTCTGGAGGTCCTGTTAACACCTTTCATTTGGAGAATCACAAGTGGATTCAGGTGGAATAGGAGGGGCTTAAAATGTCAGGGATTTCTCTGGCATTTGTGGTCCTTGGCTCCTCAAGAGAAACAATTATGAAAGTGGACTCCTTCCTTTTTTATCTAGAAATAAAATGGTAGCAACAATAATTCCCTTAAAACTTATTTGCAAGCTAGGATTTGGATTCATCTGATGACATTTTTATGTCTACAGCCTAAAAGAACATCTTCACCAGTACTTTCTGGTGCTCTTCATCTTCAGCAACAAGAAACTCATTCTTTTAGAGTATGGTACAATTAATCAAAATATTAAAAAGTTTTGCTTAAATGGACTGCAACTTGATATCATGGCAAATAGCTAAATCTGCATGACACAAACCCAACCTATCTATTTTGCTGATCTTTAAAAGTTCTGCTTGGGTGGCATCACTGCTCTTTACTAGAGCAAAGAGAAAAAGAACAGGTAGTATGTAGAAAATAAAGTATCTTCTTAGTAACTAACATCTTGGAATGCCTCTAAATTCAGGTGATTGGAACTGCCCTAGTAAAAATCTTTCTCCATTCCAAACTGTTCTTCTTGACCACAAGTGAAACAGTGAAACAGTGATCTTACCACAAAATTTTGCCAAAACCAAAAATTTAATTCATGCTCAGAAAATCTTTTGTGAAGATTTCAATAAGATTTTCTCATGACAGTGTTTGTGAGTTTAACATTCAGTTTTTATACACTGTAATCTAACAAATGTGCCTATATGGCTCTCTTCAGTGGAGCTCTTTGCCACTTTCCAGTTCACCAAAATGCAACAGGAGTGTAATGATGCAAAGACACCATGGATATACTGCCATATCTGATATTTGGGTCAATCTTCAAATCAATGGTAGCATTGAATAAGCAGTTAAAGCCTTTAAAAATGTGTGATAATATATTCCTTCATTTTAGGGGATGGAGGCAGTCTAAAACAAACGGATACTCTCAGAGTCTTGAGTTTTACCTACAAAATAGATTGTAAAGCTGCTTTGAGAATTTATGTCACTGTTTGAAAATCAGTAAAAAAAAAAAAAATTATTTGAAAACCATTGCATTTAAATGAATCGTGTAGGAAGCTGATGGTTTGGCTGATGCTGAGGAAAGGTGTGACCAGCTCATCAAAACCAAAATCCAGCTGGAAGCCAAAATTAAGGAGCTGACAGAGAGAGCAGAAGATGAAGAAGAGATTAATGCTGAGCTGACAGCCAAGAAAAGAAAACTGGAGGATGAATGCTCAGAGCTGAAGAAAGATATTGATGACCTTGAGCTGACACTGGCCAAGGTGGAGAAGGAAAAACATGCCACGGAAAACAAGGTATGAGGCAGAAAATCTCACTCACACTCCAGAAAAGAACCCTGTGCTATTCCAGGACTTCTGTATCTACCTCCTTTCTTTACACTTGCTCCCTTCTTCCCAAAGGTGAAAAACCTCACCGAGGAGATGGCAGCCCTGGATGAGACCATCGCCAAGCTGACAAAAGAGAAGAAAGCCCTCCAAGAGGCCCATCAGCAGACCCTGGATGACCTGCAGGCAGAAGAGGACAAAGTCAATACACTGACCAAGGCCAAGACCAAGCTGGAGCAGCAAGTGGACGATGTAAGCACAGGCAGACACAGCAGGAACAGCCAGGTATGGAGCTGGACGTGGCTGGTGGAGCACTGATGGCCTTGTTGTGTGCAGCTGGAAGGGTCCCTGGAGCAAGAGAAGAAACTGCGCATGGACCTGGAGAGAGCCAAGAGGAAACTGGAAGGAGACCTGAAGCTGGCCCAGGACAGCATCATGGATCTGGAGAATGATAAGCAGCAGCTGGATGAGAAACTGAAGAAGTAAGTGTGGCCCTGGGCCACCTCAGTGCTGGGCTGGAGCTCTTGGCTTTTTCCTTTCAGCTGTAACACACTTTGCTTTGCCCAAAGGAAAGACTTTGAAATCAGCCAGATCCAGAGCAAAATCGAGGATGAACAAGCCCTGGGCATGCAACTGCAGAAGAAGATCAAGGAGCTGCAGGCAAGTGTCTGCTCCTTGCCCTTCCTGCCCCGGGCTCAGCTCAGGCAGGAGGAGGGCAGAGGTGAGAAGGGTCCCTGATGTTCTGCAGGCCCGCATCGAGGAGCTGGAGGAGGAAATCGAGGCCGAGCGAACCTCTCGCGCTAAAGCAGAGAAGCATCGGGCTGACCTGTCCAGGGAGCTGGAGGAGATCAGCGAGCGCCTGGAAGAAGCAGGAGGGGCGACGGCAGCTCAGGTGGAGATGAACAAGAAGCGGGAGGCAGAATTCCAGAAGATGCGCCGCGACCTCGAAGAGGCCACGCTGCAGCACGAAGCCACGGCTGCCGCCCTGCGCAAGAAGCACGCGGACAGCACAGCTGAGCTCGGGGAGCAGATCGACAACCTGCAACGCGTCAAGCAGAAGCTGGAGAAGGAGAAGAGCGAGCTCAAGATGGAGATTGATGACCTGGCCAGTAACATGGAGTCTGTCTCCAAAGCCAAGGTACACAACTATTTCTTCTAATCAATTCAAATGTAATCAAGTACTTATATTTTAGCATAGAAATTGAAATAATACTTTAGAATAAATAACTGCACTTTGCAGCTTTACTTTGTTTTAATACTTTTGTGTATTTTTATAATAATTTCCTAATCCTTTGTGTGAGGTCTAAAAAACTGTAACACCTAACCTAAGGATCGGTGGAATCTCATTTCTTGGTTCAGAATATTATGACAAAAATGAAAGACACTGACCTTACTGCTTTTTAATTTCTCCTAAAATAGAAGTTGCTCTAAGAGTAGTAAATTACCCTCTCCTTTATATTCCTATGTTTCTTTTTCTCCTTTAAATACTTTAGTGACATAATTTTTGAACCACACATAGAATTTTAAATTCCTTCCTCATTTTAGTGTCCCATCATCTTTTTTATCTATTGAAAATAGATTAGTGTATAATAGTAATACAGTAATAATTATTAATAAAAATTTGTGTCTATATTAAGTATAGAATCATAGAATCACAGAACGGTTTGGGTTGGAAAGGACCTTACTTATGTCATCCCCCCTGCAATAGGCAGGGCATACACAAATGTTGGAATCAGAGACGCAAATTTCATAGAAATGTCTGTAATTTACCTGAGATATTTTAACTTCTATATAATTGATTTTTTTTTCCTTTGTAAGATTTGAGATTCTGACGGAGTTGAACCACCAATCATCTTTCCTTCTGTTCTTCATCTAAATAGGCAAACCTGGAGAAGATGTGTCGCTCCCTAGAAGATCAACTCAGTGAGATTAAGACAAAGGAGGAGGAACAGCAGCGCACAATTAATGACATTAGTGCTCAGAGAGCTCGGTTACAAACTGAATCTGGTAATATATTTGTGTTTCTAAGAGAATATTTGTGTGATATGACCTGGGTTCTTTAAAAAAGAGTCAAAATCACCTGGACTCTTGAAAGATACTTGGAAGTTGAACATGAGACAGAAAAGCGTTCTTGTTGTGCAGATGGCCAACAGAACCATGAGAGAATCTTGAGCTGCATTAGAAGTGTTGCCAGCAGGTTAACAGAGGGTGATTCTTCGCTCTACTCTGCACAGATGAGGCCTTGCCTAGATTGCTGTGCTGAGTATTAGGCTCCTCAGAACCAGAGAGATACAGTCAGCCTGGAGCAGGAGCAATAATATGTTTAAGGGACTGGAACAACTAGTCCCTGGAATAACTCCCCAGAGGCTTGGTAGAGTGATCGCTAGGGGATTTAAAGACATGACCAGGCGGGGTGCTAGAAAACCTCATCTAGACTCCCTTTTCCACAAAAAGGTTGCACCAGATGACCTTTCAGGGTCCCTTTCAACCGGGACTTTTTCATGATTATATGGCTGGTGTTTCAAAGAATTCATCTATCTCATAACCTAGATGTCATCCTTCTGCTTCCCAGGAGACATTCAGAAGAGGATAGTGATATACCTGAGCACATATACCACACTGAAGAATCATCAAAGAGTTTAGGTAGAAAGGTCATCTAGTCCAACCTCCCTAGAGTGAGCAGGGACAACTTCAACTACATCAGGTTGCTCAGTGCCCCATCTAACCCAGCCTTGAATGTTTAAATGATGGGGCATCCACCACATCCCTGAACAACCTGTGCCACCCCTCTCATTTGAAAAATCTTATTTCTTATATCTAATCTAAATTGAACCTCCTTCAGCTTAAAATATTATCTCTTGTCTTCTTCCAACAGACCCTGATAAAAAGTTTGTTCCCATCTTTCTTATAGGCCCTGTCAAGTATTGAACAATTGCAAAAAGGTCTCCTCAGAGTCTTCTTTTCTCCAGGCTGAACAATCCTAATTTTCTCAGTCTTTCGTCATAGCAGAGGTGCTCCATCGCACTAATCATCTTCATGGCCTCATCTGGACTCACTCCAAGAGGTTGATGTCCTTCCTGTGGTGGATACCCCAGAGCTCGATGCAGTAGTCCTGGTGGGGTTTAACAAGAGTGGAGTAGAGGGGTAGAATCACCCATATCCCCTGGAGGCCCTGTGGGATGAGGCCAGGACACGTTTGTTTCTGAACTCCCAGCACACACAGCCAGGACAGGGCTGCTCTCGATCTGTTCATCCTCCAGCCTGGACTGATACAGGGGGTTATCACAACCCAGGTGCAGCGCCTTGCACTTGGCCCTGGTAAACCTCATGTGATTCCTGTGGGCCATAAGCCCTCTGGATGGCACTGTAGTACTCAGTCTGTAAGCTTAACACTTGAGGGGAGCAAAGGGCTTAGAGCAAATAAAGAGTAAGACTAGCTGGATTTTACACAGGAGATCAGATCTTGCCTTTAAGTAAATACTGTGGCACTGTAAGAGAAGTGGATAGGTATATCAGTGATTATGAATACCTGAAAGAAATAAAATTTTGACTTACTCAAAATATTTTATATGTGCATTTGATTATCAAGGTTAACATTTCTGCATAAGTCGTAACAAGGTTGTTTTACTCACCTGAACTCTCTCAGGTGAATATTCACGCCAGGTGGAGGAGAAAGATGCTCTGATTTCTCAGCTGTCAAGAGGCAAACAGGCTTTCACCCAACAGATTGAGGAACTCAAAAGGCATCTAGAGGAAGAGATAAAGGTGAGAAAGATTTCCAAATTCTGAGTTATCCACTGGATTCCTTCTGTCTAGGAGGAGCTTCAGATGCATATGAAATTATAGAATCAAAAAGATGAGAGGAAGGAAAAAAACATGTGCGTAATTCAGTCCAAGTCCTCCCATAGTAGTTTTGCTCCCCCTTCCCTTTAGCTTATCCATTAATTTTTTTACACATTCCCAGATCTTCTATTTTCATTCAGTGGTTTGTCATAACTCACAACAGAACCAATGTCCATCAACATTTCAGTCAGGAGATTTTCTAGGATATTGCCATTCCTGGACCCAATCCCACTCTCTTCTAGGCCAAGAACGCCCTGGCCCACGCCCTGCAGTCCGCTCGCCACGACTGTGACTTGCTGCGGGAACAATATGAGGAGGAGCAGGAAGCCAAGGGGGAGCTGCAGCGCGCCCTGTCCAAGGCCAACAGCGAAGTGGCCCAGTGGAGAACCAAATACGAGACGGACGCGATTCAGCGCACGGAGGAGCTCGAGGAGGCCAAGTACGTGGGGAGGGTGGGGAAGGCTGGCAGGGAATAAGAATGGAAATTTGAAGAAACTACTGAGATATTCAGGAAGAAGTCAGTGTTGTGCTTTTTTTTGGGGTGCCACAAAGAGACAAAATATAACCGACAGCAACTGGGAAAAGCAGAAGCAGCAAAACTCTTTATGTGCAGAAAAGCAGAGAGGTTCCAGTGAGAACAGCAGTGAATAGCAGAGAGGGAAATGCTGCAGCCCAGGATTCAGACATGGAAATAGAGTGGCTATCTGGGAGAAGTCTTACACCTCCCTGTGAATGGTGGTCACACACCACCAAGTAGCTAAGTTTGCTCTCATGACAGACATACTGGTTCCACAGACAGCCTGGCATTTGCCTACCTGTGCTTCCCTCCTGCCAGGAAGAAGCTGGCCCAGCGCCTGCAGGATGCAGAGGAACATGTGGAAGCTGTCAATTCCAAATGTGCCTCCCTGGAAAAGACAAAGCAGAGGCTGCAGAATGAAGTGGAGGACCTGATGATTGACGTGGAGCGATCCAATGCCGCCTGCGCTGCTCTGGACAAGAAGCAGAAGAACTTTGACAAGGTCTTTTGGGCTGCAGCCCTGGCACTGCTGGACAGAGCATCCCCCGGCATGGCCACATCCCTCCTCACACCCCCTTTCTCCTCAGATCCTGGCAGAATGGAAGCAGAAGTATGAGGAAACGCAGGCTGAGCTGGAGGCCTCCCAGAAGGAGTCTCGCTCGCTCAGCACGGAGCTGTTCAAGATGAAGAATGCCTATGAGGAGTCCTTGGACCACCTGGAAACAATGAAGCGGGAGAACAAGAACTTGCAGCGTAAGTCCCTGGCCCTCTGCTCCGGGAGGGGCTTTCTCCCAAGCTGAGCATTGCTCAGGGGGCTGTGCCTGCAGGGCTGCAAAGGTGCCTGTCCCCCTGGTGGGACAGGGTCCTTCCCATTCTGCTCTGGGCCTGAGCAAGCCATTGGTCTTTGTTCCCACAGAGGAGATTTCCGACCTCACCGAGCAGATTGCGGAGGGAGGAAAGGCAATTCACGAGCTGGAGAAAGTCAAGAAGCAAGTTGAGCAGGAGAAATCTGAACTGCAAGCCTCCCTGGAGGAAGCTGAGGTACACAGCATTACTTATTGCTCTCTTACGTGTCTTGGATTTCTATGTCATTTGTCTCCTTCCAGACAAAAGAGGAAAAGAGGTTGTATAAAAGTAGAGATATTATCTAATCACAGCACTCTTTTTTACTCAAAACTTCAGGTTCAACATTTGTCACAAGAAAAGTATTCTGATTTATTTTTGTCCAGGCCTCCCTGGAACATGAAGAGGGGAAGATTCTGCGCCTTCAGCTTGAGCTCAATCAGGTGAAGTCTGAGATTGACAGGAAGATAGCAGAGAAAGATGAGGAGATCGACCAGATGAAGAGAAACCACCTCCGAGTTGTGGACTCCATGCAAAGCACCCTGGACGCTGAGATCAGGAGCAGGAATGAAGCCCTGAGGCTGAAGAAGAAGATGGAGGGAGACCTGAATGAAATGGAGATCCAGCTCAGCCATGCCAACCGCCAGGCTGCCGAGGCACAAAAGAACCTGAGAAACACCCAGGCTGTGCTCAAGGTCTGTTCAGCAAAGCTACTGAGAGAGAAATCTCTGATATTTTTGGCCCTTAAACACACACTGATGCCTTGTAACTCCTCTTGTCTCTCTTACAGGACACCCAGCTGCACTTGGACGATGCTCTCAGGACCCAGGATGACCTGAAGGAGCAGGTGGCCATGGTGGAGCGCAGAGCAAACCTGCTGCAGGCTGAAGTGGAGGAGCTACGGGCAGCCCTGGAACAGACAGAGAGGTGTAGAAAGGTGGCTGAGCAGGAACTGATGGATGCCAGTGAACGTGTGCAGCTCCTCCATAGCCAGGTGAGGACCTTTGGTGAGAAATGGCATTCTTGGTAAGTGGGAGAACACTTGTGTGCTTTATTCAAGTCACCACGGGAGGCTCAACTTTGAGAAAGAGAGTCCTGTTTTCTGAAGTATTCATTAAGTTACTAAAAGAGATCTTTGCTAGAAAAGTGTGCACACTGGCTGTTTTCCAAGCTGCATAAAATGCCACCTATGCTTCTACTTTACTTGCATGCTCAGATAATCTCCAGAGCAAAGACATTTTAGTCACAGGGACATGCCAAATGCTCCAGTTAGGAAACTCTGAGACCACAGCAACATTCATTCCTTGTCAGTTGAAATGTAGCACTGAGGAATCCTCGTATTACATCCAAAATGTATTTTTTCATTAGAAAGAAAGTGGGAATGAACTCCTGACTCTAATGTAGCCATATCAAGCAGGCTTTGATATGAGCTACTTGTCATAACAGTCATCAAGTTGTCAAGTGCTGAAATCTATGGCAAGTATCCGGTTTCAAGTGCTGAGATGATTCTGGAAGGGATCCAACCTATCTTCATTCCAAATTTTTCTCTTTTTAGTTGCTGAGGGTAGATTATGCTTCCCTAATGATGAGGAGAAGGCATTTCACTGACTTCTATCAATCTGTTTTTGTTACTTTCCTGTGCTAGCCTCAGTAGCTATATAATATAATATAATTATATTATATGGCTAAGCACTTTTTTGAATTAATAAAATTAATTCTTGGAGGAAAAAAAAACCAAAACAACAAAACCCTTCTTCCCCAATGATAAGAAATTTTACTAGAAAAATCTCTGATACCAATTTTTATCATAATTATATCTGGAATTATTCAAAATCCTGTAATACTCTTGATTTCAAATGAGCTAACAAAAACAAATCTCTGATGCTGCTCAACAGAACACCAGCTTGATCAACACCAAGAAGAAGCTGGAGACGGACATTTCTCAGATTCAGAGCGAAATGGAGGATACGATCCAGGAAGCCCGCAATGCTGAAGAGAAGGCCAAGAAGGCCATCACAGATGTGAGTCGGGGCTCCTTTCATTGCTGATGGTCAGTGTATTCTCCCCAAAATGTCTCCAGCCCCACAACTCACCTGTTGCTCTGCTCAGGCGGCCATGATGGCAGAAGAGCTGAAGAAGGAGCAGGACACCAGTGCCCACCTGGAGAGGATGAAGAAGAACCTGGACCAGACGGTGAAGGACCTGCAGCACCGTCTGGATGAGGCCGAGCAGTTGGCCCTGAAGGGAGGCAAGAAGCAAATCCAGAAGCTGGAGGCCAGGGTGAGCAGGGCTGTGCTGGTGCATGAGTGACCCTATCCCTTGGAGAGACACCTCAGGGAAGCTGCAGGGATGGGCTCCTCATTGCAGGTGCGGGAGCTGGAAGGGGAGGTCGATGCTGAGCAGAAGCGCAGCGCTGAAGCCGTGAAGGGTGTGCGCAAGTACGAGAGGAGGGTGAAGGAACTCACCTACCAGGTAAGGCTGGAGGTTTCTTTGTATTGACACACTCTTCTTCCAGGAAAGCTAAAATGTAGCCCTTAGGAAATTTCCTCCCTCCTGGGTCACACACACAAAAAGGGGAAGACTGAAAGAAGAATTTATGTTTCAGGTTATGTTAGGAAGATCCAGCTTATCACTTCTTTCTTACTGGCCAGCAATGATCAGTTAGGAATGTTACTGTCTATTTTATGTAGAAAAGGGTCAAAGAGCTGCCTCTCTTTCTTGTCTGTTGCCTCTCTAGTCTGAGGAAGACAGGAAGAATGTTCTCAGGCTGCAGGATCTGGTGGACAAGCTGCAAATGAAGGTGAAGGCCTACAAGAGACAGGCTGAAGAGGCTGTGAGTATTGATGTGTTTTCCCCTCTGTTTAAACCATGCTGAACATTGTGGGAGTAGGACTCTGCTTCCTTTCAGTTTCTTTATTTCATATTTCTAACTAGCAGAGAAAAAAAATCACCTTCAAAAATTGTAAAATTTGATTTTGTAGCAGTAAATAACTGGAAAATTATTTAATGGAAATAACTGCAATTATATATGATCATTCAAAAATTCCATAGTGCACTAGCACTTCATATTTAGAGCTAGGTTCTTGGTATGTCTTACTAACCATCTAAACATTTAGCACTAAGCTATTTCCTTGGATTCCTCCTAGAAGTATTAGAGAGAATTACATACTAACTCATAAGTCTTAGGGGTATTTTTCATTATTAAAAAGGGAAATGCCACAGAATGTTAAGGGCAGTGTTACAGTAGGATTATAAACCATTTTATGTTTCTTCATGTCTCCAGGAGGAGCTCTCCAATGTCAACCTCTCCAAGTTCCGCAAGATCCAGCACGAGCTGGAGGAAGCCGAGGAACGGGCTGACATTGCAGAGTCCCAGGTCAACAAGCTCCGAGTGAAGAGCCGGGAGATTGGCAAGAGGGCAGAAAGCGAAGAGTAAATGACTGCAATGCTGTAAAGTGAGAGAATTGCAAAAATGTGACATTCTGTCACTTTTATTTTGTAATCACTGCTTAGTCCTTCATCAATCTCTAGATAATTAATGCCTAGAAAATAAAAATTGTAGAGCTTTTCCCATTTCAATAATGAGAAGCTGAGTGTTGTATTTTAATCATTATCCCTAATTCTTATTTTTTATTCTTATTTCTTAATTCTTATTCTGCAGGGGGGTCTCACCTGAGGGGGCAGAGGGGCAGAATCCCCCCCTGCCCTGCTGCCCACGCTGGGGGATCAGCCCAGGGCACAGGGGTGTTTCCAGCCTCACCCACCAGCACCCACAAGTTCTCCCCAGGGCTGCTCTTGATTCATTCCCTACCCAGCCTGTACGTGTGCCCAGGATCACGTACTGATGTATTTACTGAAGGCAATTTATGCATACATACACATACACACACTCATCATTTCTGAAACTATTTTTCTGAGTACCAGTCCAGTAACATGAAAATGTATGTTACTGTTTCATTACTGATATAATCAAGGTCAAAAGTAGTCACTCTTCTAAGTATTCGATTTTGAGGCTTTGATAAGGACTTTACAGCTGTACAGGACAGCTTGCCCTGAAGGAATCCTCTAGTTAAGCCTCACAATATCTCCAAACATGTTCCCAAAGTCACATGTCAGACACCTGAGAAAGGACATTTGTGGGATTGATTGTCACCTGTGAAAAGGATTGCTATCAAGTTCCTTTTGGAGAAAGAAAAAGATGACAAATCAGAATGCAGCTTTTGTACCATGCAGATAAGTCCTGGTTTAATGTACCCCATGGAAAGAAAAGCAGTAGGAAACCTCCTTGCTCAGAAACCCTCTTATCTGCCAAGGAACCATTCAAGTCTTTGGGGTCCTTTTCATGATGGTTCTTTCCTGCCTGAGTCAAGCAGATAATTTTTTTCACTATACCTCCACTCCAGCCTGTCTCTGCCCCTGTGCACCACAGGCAAACTGGTAGGGGCTACTGGCCAAGACTCCCTGGAGAGAACACTGCAGGACAGGCAGTACCTCACTGCAGGTAAGTCTCTGGTCTGGGCAAACATTTCCAACAAACATTAAGTAGCTAAAACCACTGACCCGCAACCATCAGGCCTCAGCTACGTCTGAAGGAAAACAAAAGCAGTGAGTGGAAAAGGTTCAGTCCTACACATGGTTTTACAGAAAAAAAAAAAAAAAAAGAAAATAAGGCTTCAATCTGCTTCAGCCATGACATTTTCTGTGTCTGGCTGACTTGCTGAACCTCTGCAGACATGAGGCTGCAGTTAGGGTACATCCCTATTGGTATGATGGGCTGCAGAGACTGGGATTGACTGAGGAGTTGATCCCACCCCTGGAATAGCTTACACCAGAGCATCACAGAATCATTTAAGTTGGAAAAGACCTCTAAGATCATTGAGTCCAACCATTAACCTAACTCTGCCAGATCCACCATCATGATGTACCTAAGTGCCACACTTACATGTTTTTTTAACACTTCTGGGATGGTGACTCCACCACTTCCCTGGGTAGCTGTCCTGGTTTTAGCTAGCTCTCAAAAGCCAGGTGAAGAATTTTCTCCCTTCCCCCCGGCTATCAAGATAAGCACTTCAGAGTCCAAAGACCTAACTCCATGGCTGATGGCCGGACATTAGTCTCCTAGGAGACAAGGCAGATAAGGACTTGCACATTACTTTTTTTTCTCTCGTCTCCTGGGCAACGAAGTGGGAGGAGTTAGGGGGGCTACTGTGTGGCTGGAAGGAGGTTGGGAGGTGGGGCTGCATGTGGCCTCAGCTCTCTGCCCTCAGCAGAGCCTGCAAGGAGCTTGGCCTGAAATTTTTTTTTCCTCCCCAGATAAGAGCTATTGTTTTTGTTTCCTGCCCTGGGATTTTTTTTCTTCTTCCTTTGTTTTTTTTCCTTGCATCGTTTTCTCCCCGAGGATAGAGCCCTGCCAAGAGAGAGAAAGGGAAAGGACTAGGCAAAGCAGTTTTCTCGACCAGCTGGAGTAAGTGAAATTGTCTGGTCCCTTTTCCCCTCTCCCTCTTCCCTTTCCCAGTGTGCGGGAAGGGAAAGAAGGTTCCTTTTTGGTTGGATTGGTTTTTATCTCCGGCGTACCCATGTGCTGGGCTTCAGACATTGCAAGTTCTGCATCTCCGGTGATCCAACGGCGCTTCCTGCTGACTGTGGTTGGAATTGCAGCAAAAGTTGAACTGTTTACTTCGCCTTTGCCGGTTTATCGGTTTTGTTTCTGAAGTGGTTATTTGTGGGTATAAGAGTGTTGTTTGGTTGTTTTACTTAGGGTTTTTTTTGGTGTTTCTGTTAATACACACATACTTTTAATAAAGGGCTATTATTTTTTCCTTTTCCATAATCTGTTCTTTTCCTTCAATCGGAACTTTTCAATTTTGGATTTATAATTGCTTAGAAAGAGAAGTTTGGGTCTTTTCTCCTAACTCATCCTCAGCAAAAGACCCTTTCTCATTAAAACTGCGACAGTAGCCCATTCCAATGCCTTCTAATGACCATTCTTTCAGGGAAGAAATATTCCCTAATATCCAATCTGAACCCCACCTTGCACAACTTGAAGCTGCTTCCTCTTGTCACTTGTTCCCTGGAAGAAGAGCCCAACCCCCACCTGGCTCCACTCTCCTGGCAGGGAGATGTAGAGAGTGAGAAGTTTCCCCCTGAGCCTCTTTTTCTCCAGGCAGAGCCCCCTCAGCTCCTTCAGGTGCTTCTTTTCAGACTTGTGCTCCAGACCCTTCCCCAGCAACTTCTTATAGCAGGACAGTCAGAGAAATGAATCCCAAAACACCATGAAAGATCTGTGTGTTCCTCCTGAGGTCTCTCTTCCACCTCCATGCCATGTTGTTCCCCAGAGGAATGCCAGTGAGCTTGGGGCAACATCTGGGTGATCTGTGTTGGTTATGTGATAACAACTCGTCTGCACACCCACTAAGCAACACAGAAAGACCCTGGTAAAAGGAGGACCCCAAACAACACCCTGCCCAGCTACTCCCAGGCCCATCGCAGGAGCCCATAAGCCCATCAAAGGCACTTCTCTAGTCCAGGGGAGCACAGGGTGCAGTGGGGGCTCCCAAGGATCAAGCACCCTGGGCAGGTTCCCAGGGCTGTCCTGACGCAGCAGGGCTCAGGGTGGGGGTGTGGAAGCCTCTGCCATGAGCCCCAGGGCGCAGCTCTGACCTCTGACAGAGGAGCACTGCTGTCAAGGGGGCAGGGAGGAGCCGCGGGGAGCACACAGAGACAATGATGGGATGTTTTAGGGATAAACCAAAGGTTTGAACAGGTGGAGGGTAGGTGATCTGGACAGGAACAAATGTACAAAACTGGAGGAGTAAGGAGATAAAAAAGGCTGGTGATGCGTGCCTTTGTGCCTGATCATACATACATTCATATATGTATGTATGTCTTTTTACATAGATAGATGTATTTATGTATGTAAATGCAAATACAGGGCACATACATTTGCTCTGTATGTGTTTGTGCCTCCTGGGAGCAAGAGACAGCTGGGCTCTGGATGTTCCCAAAATAGCAGATCCAGTATTCCCAATATGGGGAGGCAGTGGATCCTTTTTCAAGTGTGTTCTATCTGTCAGAATTACCTTTGCAATATTATGAGGGAAAATCCTGGATTAACCAGGATGATGGACTGAGAAATACATACACAATATTGTATATGTGAAGACTGGTGTGGAAATTTGCTTTGCAATGGGTTGGTTCCTTTTGAAAAACTGTTGGGCCACCATAGTCCAAGTCCTTGACTACAGAGCAGGTAGAGGTCAGAGAGCTGAGGCCAGGTTCTCTGCAAACCCCGTGTTGGAAGCTGAGTTACAGAGGTACTAACAATTGCCTGTAAGTGTCCTCAACTTACAGAAGAGTTTCTTATTTTACAAAGTTAATAAATAGAGTAATAGAGCTTCAGTTCACATAGGGACACTATAGGAGGGACAGAAGGTGGAAATTTCGTTACCTTCCTCATAAAGGATTTTGTGGGGTTTGCCCTTTTCCCATCTCCCTTATATCTACACCCTGCCTTTTAAATTCTTTCTGTACAGTTAAACTTGTAGTTGTGAGTACTGCAAATGGTGCCTGGGAACACTGTCAACAACATGCAGACTACAGCTTTGCAATCGCCTCATGGGGTGTATACATCTGCTTTGGGAAAACATCTGCAATACCCAAGGACATGGAGTTGCAGCAATCATGCCACTCTCAGGCTAACTGAGAGTGATGTTATATTTTGCATGAGCATGTTATATTTTCCTCCAAAATCCTGAGCTTGCTGAATTGCTCTTAAAAGAGTATCCAAGGTTTCCTTCAAAATACTTCATCTGGGAAGACCGAGAAGGGATCTAAAAAGAGTTGGTGCAGAGTCTTCCCCATTAAATGTGGGAATAAAGGACATTATGGGTTTTTCTGTTTTGAAAACTAGAAAAATACAGCACATTTCACAAATGCCACTCTTTCTGATACCCATCCTCCCAGATATTTCATAGCAAGGAGAATAGCAGTCCCAGGGGGAGCTGGTTTCAGCCTGGCTCCACAGAGATGCCTTGGAGAGCAGCTTTGGACTGGATGGCTGTCCAGGTAGGGCCAAGTGGCCGTGAGAAGGGCAGGGCCTTGGTCTCAGCCCCGTGACCTGAGCAGTTGAGCACTGGCTGCTGTCAGACTGCAGGGAAAGGTGAGGCAGGTGTGGGCGGTGGGAGAGCAACAGGGAGAAGCAAACCTGCTGTGTCAGGTCACTTCTCTACACTGCCTTTACTGCCTGCTTTGAAACAGCTCAAGCAAAACAGAACATCGATGTCCCAGATGTAGAATATATTTTACAAAAAACAAAGGAGTCTTTAACACCAGGCAAGGTCCTTCTGACACCCTGGTAATCCTTAGTACACAATGATATCTGTTTTCAAAGCTCGCTTGCAGGTCCTACAGAGAAGGACAGCAAGGGTATAGGGGACAGTATTTGTGAGGGCTGAGAGGTAAATTAAGGAGAATGAGAACACCAAGCCCATTGAGGGCAGTACAGGAGGGCTGTGCTGGGTCCTAATGCAATATATGTATAAATAGAGCTGCTAGACTGAGCTTCCCCCAGAGCTGCTCATGGGATTTGCTTCACATCAATCCACTTTGGACACTCAGGGATGATCCCCAGGGACACCGTCTGCAGCAGGATTATCAGCCTGTCCTTGTCCAGGATCACTGCTTGAAACTATCTTATATAACACAGACACAAACTTAGCTTCTTTAAGAAAGGTGATATACCTTCTCATATGGCAGTACCAGCTGGTTTTCCCACCTACCCACATATATGGATTCTCTACTAGGTTTATGGAATACAACTCCCCTTTACAAATGCTATTTTTCTCAGTATGTTATATTTATCACTGTGTCCTCAAATTCCACTCATCATTAGCTTATACTCTTTTTCCAGTACTGGCACCAGGTTTACAGGGCCACAGTTCTCTAAAGTACTTTTTAAAAATTAACATTCCACTAGACACCTTCCAGATCTCCAAAAGCAAGGCAGCTTCAGTAAAAGCTCACACAGCACAGTCAATAGCTCAGATGTTACATTCCCACGCATTTTTTTAAATCTTTTGTAAATGCCCTCTGGTCTTGGCCATTTGTAACTATTCATGTTGTCTATTTGGCAACAAGCAGAATGTACAAACCTCATCATTCAATTACTTGACAAATTCTGGCATGGAAGTCAACCCATTTTTATCTCAACACTGGTTGGGTTTTTTTCTTCTGATACCACAAAACATCCCAAATATGAAATATAATTTGCTCTTGTACAAGGAGACAGTACAGATATGAAACCAGCTGTAAGTGGGAGCAAACAATCTGTACTATTTCATTTGCTTCTGCCTCTGCTTCTGCTTTTGCTGCCAGAATGGCCTGGAGGAAAAAAAAAAAATAAGTATTTTCTTGACTTCATCGTGGCAAGGTAGAAATGATGGCCTGGTAATGAATTGCTTTCTGGTGTGGTTGCCTCAGAAAGGGCATAAGGAAGTAGAAGGTCTGTCATTTAAGGGGAAATAGCCCCACAGTTCACAGGGTAATAAATAGTTCTTGTCAGGAACTTGCATAGAATATAGATTGCTGCCAACTTTGCAACTGCTGAAACAACCTGAAGATAGGAGATATGATCATGTTCCTGCTTTTCCTGGGGGGGGGGGGGGGGGGGGATAGAAAAATCAGTTTAGGACAGAGGTTTCCTTTCTTCCCAAATATTATAACATTGACTATTTTGCAGTAGTAGCTGAAAGGCATCTTTAATGTCCATGTTCCAGTATTACACGAGAAGCTTTCCTAGGCTGGGGGTAGGTGACAGCTGTGAAAAAACCTTGCAAATATATTTTTAGAAAGGAATGCCTCAAAGATTATCATTAATTTTAATTGGCCTTGGTGCAGTGTCAAACTCATATTCAGTGATGCAGAAAATCAGCATGCAAACCAGACACTTTTGACAAGCGGTCTTAGTTTAGCA
This sequence comes from Pyrocephalus nanus, assembly GCA_038380795.1. Lineage (NCBI taxonomy): Eukaryota > Metazoa > Chordata > Aves > Passeriformes > Tyrannidae > Pyrocephalus > Pyrocephalus nanus. Next base: position 11,899,457 of record CM076279.1, read on the forward strand.
AGATTACAACTTAAATCTAGGAAACTTTGGGTGGAAGTGTGGAAAATAACAGGTTTTTATTAACAAAATCTGAATAAACAACAAATGGTGCAATCAAAAACTTTCAGAAGAAACAAAAAAGTCACAATTCCAGGGAGTGGGGGGGAGGGGGCAAGAAACCCAGAGCGACCCGGAGCAGGGGGGAAGGAGGGGAAGGCAGGACTGTTCTGGCAGCTTAACAGCCACTCTCAGCTACCCCCATGGCATCACAGCCAGCCAGGAAGGAGTCCTTTCTCCCACAGGGAGTCCCCAAGTTTTGCATCTTGTGAATGGTGTCTCTTTTCTCCTTTTCTCCAGAACCAGTCCCTTACAACTTTGCAAACACATAATTTAAAGCACACAGCTTTATCCCATAATGAACATTAATAATGTGTATGATAGAGTATCGTTGTGGCTTTCAGAGAAATGTACAGTCTGTGGCTTAATAGTATCCCTGAAATTCATCATCTGCACCATCTCCAGTCCCTTGCTTCTCATGACCCCAGGTCCTCTGCCAAAAACTTGTAAATTCTGAGGCATGCTGGAGGATTATCCTTATTGCTTCTCCTTCATTCTCCCAGTCCTTTGGGGAAGCCATTCTCACTGACCCTTGCAGTCAGATGCCCTGTGCGGGTGCCATCCATTATGCCCTCTGGTACAACTTTCACCTGCTTTGAACCGTCATCCTGCTTTCATTTGCCACTGCACAGTTCTTACATAAGAGAAACACTGAATATGACTATGGCACTACACTCAGGAGTTCTCAGATATTTCAGATATATTACTTTCTCCACTGAATCTTTTTCAAAATGGAAAATCAAAGTGTACTTAGTCATTCCTCAGTTGGAGCTTATTCCATGCCAGTCATTTCCTTCTGCATGCCTCTTCTGAAGTAACTTGTTTCACAGCCTGGCAAGCAGACCCTAAATTGCAGAAGCATAACTGATAACAATTTTCAATAATCTTGAAATATTGGGAAAACCCCAGATAACTGATGCCCCAAAAGGCAGATAAAAAAACTGCTTAGAGACAGAGTTTTATGCCTTTAAACAGCAGGTATTTACTAAGCAGCTGCGGAAGTCCCCCAGCTAGTACTGGGAAAAATGACTTTGCTGTGGTCAGGTAAGAATGAGTAATTTATAGTTTTTGGCAACGACTACAACATATTCTCATACACATTCGTATTAGATTGAAATATTCATAGCAGGTGGAGTTAGGGGTGGGTTTGGAGGCGTGATCTTCATTTTGGGGAATAATTTAGGGTACATCCTGTCTTTACTTCATCAGTGGGTCTTAATTTTACTCCTCTTCCTCGAGTGACCCTGGCGAACTTTTGTACTTTCCATTGTTTTGTGTTCTGTGCACTGAGGCTTCAAGAAAGCTTTGGCTCCAGGCCTATTTCACCTATTCAAATGTCTAGCTTGGCTCCTTTGGCTATGATTTATTACCTCTGAGCTCCTTGTTTAATGTTTCTTGTGAGTTCAGGTCTGTTAAACTTGTACAGAACAAAATTTCCTTTGAGTAAAGTAGAAGAAAGGGGGGGGGAGAAAAGTGGGTCTTTACAGTAAAATGCTTCGATTAACCCTTCTAAAGCCTTGTTTCACTTCATAACAGCTAGCAATTAAAAATTCTATAAATATTATACATATTTGCAACAGTGTTAGAAATAATAGACTAATCATATTCATATTGATTTGAGGCAAACACTGGAATACTTGATATGACAAACTAAATCCAGTAATTTGCACTGTCTTTAAGGTAGCTTAAACTGTGTTGGTATTTATGAGTTTATATACTTTCTTGTTAAAAGCATTAATAATAATAGTAGCACATAGATCTGCTACTGATTTTCATTTGTATGTATTTTGGTAAGCTGGAACATCACAAGACCAGATCAGCACACACTACACAGATTCAAATTTGCTGAACTGACATATGTCAAAATGATTCTGAATGTATAGGTCACCAGTGCCTTTGGAAAGAATTCCTTCTTCATTACATACTGTTTTACTGTTTTTTTTACCCAGGAGAAAATGCAAAATCACTTTAATTACAAAAGAGTTAGATGTCAAATATAAAAGACCAGATAGTCTCTGACAAAGAGTAATCATGGTTCCGTAATTAAAATGCAAATGTAAGTGCATGTAGCAAATAATGAAGAACACAATCTGTAATACAGATGTGGGATACTAAAACCAGGTCTTGAGACTGTTTAAAAGTAAAAAGTGCCTGCAATTTTGGTGCTGCAAGCAGCACAGCTAATTTGAATGTCTGATATCCAGTAACTGGTCAAAGAAAAATACAATAATAATATTTTCTCCACATCTGAGTGTTGTCATTGTCATTTCAGACAGTGTCTGTGCTCACACTAGAGGTCAGGCTGTGAGAGACTGAAAACAACTCTGTTTTAAAAAGAAAAAGTAATAAAAGCATGGAAAAACACACTAAAAAAGACTCAAGAAGCAAGAGAAAAGGCCTAAATAGGATGAATCTCAACATTCCAAGAATCCATTTTCTATAGCAGAATCCAATATAGATGTCTTTGCTTCCTGCACAGTGTAGCTAAATCATAGGCACCATGACCATTTCCAAAACAAACAGCCAGCAAGAACTGTGTAAATGCACCAAGGACATTCCCCAGACCCATCCAACATGAAGTGGTGACAACAATGCCTCTGACAATCTCTTCTGTTTCCGGGGAGGGACCTGGGTCATTCCAGAAAGAGGTAGGTAGATTTCATGGCCTCTAAAGTTTAAATAACTTCCTGACAAATGTTTTCTCTACCTTTAAAATAAAGAAAAGAAGAGGTATGATGACAAACCTACTTTGCAGCCTCATCTCCTGTACAAAATAATCTAATGGTAGGAGTATTTTCCCAGGCTGTGAGTGACCGGAAATCAACTCTTAATGTTGCTTGAGGAATGCAGATCCCAAGCGCTCATTCCGTAGCCATTGGGCTCTCATCCTCTGCATGGGCCCAGGTGGGAACAGATCAATATTCCCAGCATTCCTGCTGATATTCTAATCTCCAAGAGGAAAAAAAAAGGAAAGGCTCCAGGACTGCTTAGGACATAGTATGACTTGGAACCTTCTGTTCAGCTCTACATCCTAAACCTTATGGAAAGGCCTCTATGTATATTTTACAGCAAGCAGCTGCTGATTAAATATCAGAAATGGACCTCCTTGGTGGTGATCCTACAGAGCCAGGGTTATCTCTGGCTTTCTCATATTTGTTCTAACTCAGAACACTATGAAATCTTTTTCTTCATATCAAAGCAGCTTCAAGAGAAAATGAGGATAGATTCATTCTTTGCTTTCCTCAATGTAACTATCTTTTAATTAAGGCTGCAGGCTCATTCATTCATTCATTCTTTCATGGCTAGGCTTCGTGAATGAAGATTTGAGAGGGGCTCTACTCACGCTTGCTACAAGCGCCCTGATGGCTGAAGAGGCCAATGCGAGATAGACAAGTCCGGTTGCAGAAGGCACAGCAGAAAGACTCCCCAGGTGACATCAACGAGACGCGATTCTTTCTGCGTTGTCTTTTCTCCTCCAGAGTGATCCTGCGTGTGTTCTCAAAAGCAGCAGCAGCGTTATAGATGCTGTGTCTCCAGGCCTCCCGATTGGAGGCCAGGGTAGACCAATGGTGGTGATCAATATGGCCAAGGCTGAGGGATTGTTTCAGGAAGGCTGCAGGCTAAATTAATAATAATAAACATGAAATTATGCCCATGAGAAAAAATTAATCCCACACAGATTTTACACACAGAAATGGAGTCTAAGTTGACTATCACTGGTCAGGAGAAATCACACAGATAAAATAGCTCTTCCTCTCAAAATAATAAGCCAAGTAGTGATTGTCTGGGGAGATTCCTCCATTCCTTAAAATGGAATTTCCTCCTCAACACTTATGACTTGTCAGGCAGCACATCCTAATTCAAAAGCCATCACCATATCTAACAAGTGCATTTTCTGTGAATGAGGTCTCCACCTGAACACTCCTAACCCAGGAAGCTGCTACACAGCTGGGCTCCAGTAAATGCTTGTCAAGAATGTGTCTCCCACAGGTGCTCCCAAAACCATCGCACCTCATGATGGGGGATGCTAAATGATGTTAGAACACACAGCCACGTCCTCCAGCCACTCCAGCCCAGTAAACCTGCCTGGCCACTGGTCCCATGGACCCAGGGATTCTGCCCAGGCTGAGGGACACAGCTGTCACTTTGGTGGGTTCAACCAGTAGCAAAGCTGAGCAAGTGCCCCAGAGGCACACACAGACACAGAGACACACACATAGGACACTGACATAAGTGGCCAAAGAGACTGCCACAGCCAGATGCTGCCAACAGCAGCCACTCAGGGTGCCATCAACAGTACCCACATCACACAAGCACAGACACATCCCCTCCTCCTCAGGGGCTGGCAAACACAGGAGTTACCAGTACAGTCAGACAGATCTACTCACCAGGTTCCCAAGCACATGCACATTTGCAGCTCCTTTGGGAGCATCACAGCATCTCTGACCTGGCTCAGCCCTCAGCCCTCTAACCCACCTCCCAGTTACCTATTTGCCTGCTGGTCAAACTTGATGCTTACACACTGCACCCACACTCATCCCACAGGCACCTCCTATTCACAGATCCCCCTGGACATACCAGCGCAGGCTCCCCACCTGCCCGATAGCCCAGCCTGGGCCCAAGGCTCCCCTACTGACCAGATGTTCCAGCTTAAGGTTTTCTGGTGAATGCACACATACACACCAGGCCTCAGCAAGAACAGATGCTCACCACCCATGCCCAGCAGCCAGCACCAGCACTTGAGGCTGTTAGCTCTGGTCCCACTCCAGCCACTGGCATTTAAACCCCTCATTCACCTCAGTGTTCCCCAGTAAACTGGTTTTTAGTAACACACACACACAACTGCCTAGAGGCTAAAGAACCCCACTTGATCCAGTAGCTGATGCTGAGACTTCTCTGGCTCCAGCAGGTTTTTATTCACGTATGCATCGAGGCCTCACCAGTAGCTGGCATTTCGTTGATGCATGCACATGCAGGACAGAGAGTGAGATCACACAGAGAGATAGTTAAGAAAAGATTATCAATATGTAAGAAGACAGGGCAAGGCATGGTGATCAGGTACAGTGCTCAGACAAGTACACTGACTGGCCCCTGTTGACACCCTTCCTGTTTACTCCTCTCTTCCTTCCTTTCTGCTCCCCATTGCCCTGCACATCCCCTCATGGGTTTGTACAGCTCTGTCAGTTCCTGTAACCTCACCAACCCTGTCTGGGATCTCCCGTCATTCACAGTTTATCAGTGGTGAAGTCCAGTTGATCTTTCTGGAAGTGGCATCTGTATTTTCCTGATAGCCTATGCGTTAGTGTTACTGGTGAAGTTTGTTTCTTCTTGTTGTCTCCATATTTGTTTGGCCAGACCTATTCTGTCTTTATACTTTGTTTAGCACTTCCCCTTTTACCTTGGTTTCCCAACAGACAAGGTCCCTGATCTGATAAGCTTGCTGAAATAAACATTTTTACAGTCCCACTTGCCTTCATCCAACAGTGTGATGGATCAGGTTTGGTCCACATCACCTCCTGCCTTACCATTTGTGAGGCAGGTTTGTATTCCAGTATGTTCTCAGTTATGGCTTCCTCCCTTTCTTACTGTCCTTTGTGGTGTCAACCACCAGTCCTTCACCAGACACTCTCCTTCCACATCCCCTTACAGAGCAAGTTACAGTTACTGTGGTTCGAGGTTCAGCCTGCTCCATGACATGCTCTGCAGAATGGTGGAGTGGCACAAAAGTCAGGCTCCTTCCTGAAGGCTGAGACCTTGAGCATGTCTGCAGGCCCCAGATATTGCAAATCTACAGGCCAGAACTGCAAGTCTGTCTTGTGGTCCATAAGCTGGCAGTTGTCTCACTTTGTTCCAAATTCAAGGCTGGCTTCAGGCTTGTCAGTGGTATAAAAAAATGTAGTGAAAGAAAAAATTTCCCTCACTAAATCTTCCTCCTTCTCTATCAGTTTAGATAGACAGAGAGGATAGGATGGGATCCACTAAAATCATATCTGTAAAAAAATAACTGTGTACAATTAGAAAAAAAACCCATCCTGCTGGCTAAAGCAACCTCTGGCACTGTGGAGCCAAGTGTTGCCTTATTTGGCATTATCAGAGCTGCCTTTGGTGCCTCCATCCTCCATCCTGGCACAGAGCAATGTGAAAAGAACAGGTCATGCAGCTGAGTCAATACAACCTAAAACCAATCCTGTCTCTGAGTAATTAGCAGAGAGATCAGAGCTTCAACACGTTTACAACTAAAGAGTAAATTATTATTAACCAAAAATAGAGCACTCTAATGCTGCGTGGGCAGGAGGTTACATATATAAAGAGCCACAGCTGAAGGCAACTTTATCATTTGTTACCTCAGCATCTCAGGGTAAGTCCCATCCGCTTGCTTTCTACTCTGGCCATGACATCTCCACAGCTCCACAAAGAGATGGAATATGTAGGGGAATTTTCTTCTCATTCCTCACCTTCAGCATTCCAGGTCATGCTTTACATGCGATGTCAAGGTTATAAAACCCAAGCCACTCCAGTGTGGCAGCACAAGCAGAAGAGCCATAGCATGCCATTCCTTGGAAGGGCCTTCTAGACAAACTTTGCTACCTCCAAGTCCTATGACAGGCACAGGAAAACTAAGTCTGAGGGCAGATGAAATTGACTGGGATTATACGTGCAAAGTAGTTGATCTTTTCCTGGACATTAGATTTGGTTTTAGCAGCTTACAGTAATGTGGGGAGGAGCACAAGGTTTTCTGTGGGATTTTGCTCTAGCTCAGGAGTTGAAGGTTCTGTGTTCAGTTCAGCTGTCTGGAGAGACTAACAGGGTATAGAAATGTTTGACACAGAATGTGCTTAAGACCATGGATTGGTTTTGATGTAACTCTCTCTGTCCTTTCTTTAACCATTCCACACAGGTACTGAGGCACATTTCCTCGTGGGCCCTCTGAAGGTAAGGGTTTAACAAATAACACAGACCTTTGCTAACTGATCCTGAGTGATGAGTGAAGCTCACCTAGACAACAGCGAGGGCAGGTGCAAAAGACAGTGACATGGAACCAGATTACATGCTATTTTAATCAACATGAGCATATTCACAGTTCTAGGTAGGAATACTCCATTTTTGGGGAAAGAAAAGTTACAGATACCCAAGCTCAGCCAAGAGGGCATGGGAGAGAGAGACAGAAATGTCTTTTTGCATTCTGGGATTTATAGATGATTAAAATTCAACCCCTGCCATCTACACAACAACTGGAAGCCTGAAACTGGGGCTGTGTTCAATGGGGAGGCCTAAAGTACAACTCAAGTGTTAGCTTCCTCTGGGGTAAGATCTAGAACCTTATTTACTGATTTTGACTTATCACACAGGCACCAAACCAGAAGAAAGTTCAGAATTATCTCTTGCCTGATAGACAGATCTGTTCATGTCCAAAAAGTATCCTTTACAGGGAACTTAGTATGCCCATTTCCTTCTAGGTTTTCTGGGGAAGATTAGTAACTTAGTGACTGGGAGAGTTCAGCAGAGCACAGAAGGAACCCTCCACACATGTGCCTTCTATCCTAAAATCAAAAAGGGTTCACTGAAATTGGAGCTGAAAGGGGTGGAGTATACATTATTCTCCCAGAGAATGCCACCTTTTCTGTTCAGGAGAAATATTAAATTTAACACCATCTCCTGTCAAAGACATTCAGTAGTTTAACAGACTGTGCCCTGTGAGGAATTTTCTGATAATGTATTGGCATTTTTTGATGCTCTGCTTCACCTTTTCATGGACATTGTGAAACGACTTCTCTCTTTCTTTCATGTTGCTTGCCTTGAGCCCCTCAGACTCAGGCTCAAATAGGCAAAGACTCTGGGCTCTGTATACATAGAATAATACTTCCAAAGTAAGCTAAAGGTTCTGGGTTTTGTGCTTTGAAATTTCTGGATGCTAAAAGCTCTTGTAAGATGCAGTCCCTCAGAGTTGCAGGGTGTAGATCCATAGCAGATAGCTTTTGCTGAGAGAGATCAGCACTTCTGCAACATGTCCAGAAGCAGCATTAAAAATACCTTTATATTCCTTTCATCATTTTCTTGCACATAAAACCAGTCCATGTTGTCAGATTCAGTACTGTAATGCCTTGAGTGTACACATCAGAATTGTTCAATTCTGCCTTTTTAATTCTTTAGTCCCACAGTGCATCAGACAGCACACAAAGTAGCAGGAGTTTGGAATTTTTGTATTACTTTTTTTCTAGCCTGTATATTAGATTGTTCATGCTTCTGTTTATGCCAGTTCCTGCCCACATTATTTCTGCTTTTGCTGTTTCTATTTTTTTACTAAGTATTTAAAAAAATGGAAAATAAAACTGAGCATAAAGCAGTTTTTGAAACATATCTACTAGACAAATCCATGGTACATATTGGCACACGTTAATTATCTTTTAGTGATTCATAACCAATATTAATCTATGTAATATGTTAAAGCTAAAAGGTACTTTGTAATTGAAATTCTTTGAAATGTCATATCATATTTATTTACCTAGATATTATGTTATTTACCTAATACTATGTCATTATTCTTGTTCATTTAAACTAATTATTATTATTATTATTATTATTATATATGTTATTCTTTTATTGGCTAATTTTGCAACATATCTGAAAAGATGCTTTATATTTGGTATATATGATAAAGAGGTTTGGCTTTCTAGATAAGGAATGACTGACTCTCACAATTTGTTCCTGCTTGGTATAGACAGGAACCAGCTGAATTTCCCCTGAGTGGTATTACAGTGTAGAAAATAGAAGGGTGTTCAGAACATCTCCACCTGGAAATCTCATGTGAGAGCCAATCTGTGCAACTTACAGATCTTACTTGCATCTAAACTTTTAGGTGTCTAATAAAACATAATCAGTGGCCCTGTGTGTGTGGCTTTGAGAAGGGTGTGGCTGTGCAACTCTCTGAGTAGCAGATGAAGATAGAGCAGGCCAGCTTTTGAAGACTTCTAGCTTGATATTCTCTCTGCCTTCACTTGGGCATACAGGCATCCTATCTAAGGGGGGTGTTGGGGCCTGCTTGACAAGCCTGCTTGACAATCCTGAACTCTGCAGAGGTTGGAGGTTAAAAAGAAGGATAAACAACAGAACTCGTGAGAACAAGAGTGCAGAGTCAGCAAAAGCAGGATGAGACAACAGTGATAAAAGGGACCTCAATGTAAATATTTGGGTTTTAGGCCGCCAATCAGGGGGCTGCCCGGGGCGCGTGGACAGGGTGAACTGACCATTCATAGCAGCGTGATGGACGCGTGAATGAGTGCACGGGACTCAAAAAGATATATATTGTATAGCCTGCCGAAAATAAGGCTGGATTTTGAACTTGCATCATATTGATGTGTGTCGTTCATCCCGCTCGCTTGGAACGCCCGTGGCAGGGGGGTGTCTCCAAAGACAATACACTTCTGTCTATAAGAGGAACTTTCTTCATTAGCACTTCTTCAGCAGATACTTAAAACTGAGGCAGAAGTTAAGTGCCTGATTAGCCCTCCTCTGCCTATTACTCATTGAGCATGACCACTGTCTGGATAAATATAAATTACGAATGCACAGACTTTCTGATGCTTTTCTGTATTCCTCCAGAGCAACTGCAGCCATGAGCTCGGATGCAGAGATGGCAATCTTTGGAGAAGCTGCTCCCTATTTGCGGAAGTCGGAGAAGGAGAGAATTGAAGCCCAGAATCGCCCATTTGATGCTAAGGCAGCCTGTTTTGTAGTGGATGATAAACAAATGTATGTGAAAGGTACCATTCAGAGCAGAGAAGGTGGCAAAGTCACAGTTAAAACATATGACGACACAGTAAGTGATACCAACTGTAACTCATATGGGATCATTCAGCTGAGGCAGTTCCTTGTCTCATCTCCTCCTCTTGTTTCTTTCTATTTTCATCAGACTGTGACTGTAAAGGATGATGAAGTTTTTCCCATGAACCCTCCAAAATTTGATAAGATCGAGGACATGGCCATGATGACCCACCTCCACGAACCCGCTGTGCTGTACAACCTCAAAGAGCGTTACGCAGCCTGGATGATCTACGTAAGTGGCAGCAGCAGCTTCCTTTGGGCAGCTGCAGGAACTGCTCTGCCAGGCCCAGGGGAAGCCAACGTGCTGTGTCCCTTCCTGGCAGACCTACTCGGGTCTCTTCTGCGTCACTGTCAACCCCTACAAGTGGCTGCCCGTGTACAACCCGGAGGTGGTGACTGGCTATCGAGGCAAGAAGCGCCAGGAGGCCCCTCCACACATCTTCTCCATCTCTGACAACGCCTATCAGTTCATGCTGACTGGTGAGTCTTTTGGCAAGAGTGAAAAAACCTGATATGCATTTGGTCAAGGAATGCTTGATATTTTAGGTGTCTTAGAGTCTTCTCAGTGGTCCCATAGTCCTACAGCACACCTCAGGATCAGAGTGCCTATGACATCTTAATGACCTTTGGACTGTCAGATAATTAAGGAAAAGCAGTAGCTGGCTGTATGGCTTTGTGCCCCCTCTCCTTGTAAGGAACCTAAAGAAATGGTAAAGAAAAACCACAGCAAACAATTTGATTTCAAGTTAATATTTAAGCCAAGGTCTATACATAAAAAACCCAAAGATTAAGTGGGAAGCTGTGTAAATAATCATTACTTGAAGTCAAATGTTGAGCTGCTTCACCCTTTTTGAACAGAAATAAATCCAGCTGCACACTAATGTAGAATTTACCTTAGCATACAACACAAATACAGATACAATATAGTTCTTTCCCTTGAAGTCAGTTAGTTGTATTTGAGGAACAAAAGCCCTCCGCATCTCATTTGTACAGCTCTGTCTGATTTTGATTTCAGATCGTCACAACCAGTCAATCCTTATCACGTGAGTATATTTTGTTATGAGTGACAAAGTTGACAGAGAAGTGAAAATATTTCCTGTAATAATTAATATTTTTGTTTCAACAGTGGAGAATCTGGTGCAGGGAAGACTGTGAACACAAAGCGTGTCATCCAGTACTTTGCAACAATTGCAGTTACTGGTGAGAAGAAGAAAGATCCACAGCCTGGCAAAATGCAGGTATGACATCAGCTCCTCCTTCCAGTACTTGCCCACACTGTGCCACAGAGCAAAAAGTACCAATGTGTATTTTGGGGTTGCAGGACTGTCAAAAGCCAGAAGGTGTGTGCAGCTGAGAAGGCAGTCAGGATGCACAGTCCGAGCATACCTATGCTTGTTTACCCCTGCTTACCCAGCCTCCATCCCTCTGAACTCTACTTATAAAACCATTTTGTCAATGTAGGAAAGGCCCAAGCCTCAGTTTCTCTCCAGTCTCCATTTACACACAGGAGTCTTCTCCAGAGAGAGAAAGACAGTGTTAGACATTGTTTCTGTGCTGTCCATCTATGTACCCACCCATCAGTATCCTCTGAGATCAGCCACATCCACAGCACCTGAGTGGCTGCAGGTGTAAAGAGAGCAGTCAGTTCCCACTGACACATGGTTGGGCCATTCCTGGGCCTTGGTTCATTCCTATTGATAAGGGAAGTACAATAACTCTGGATTCCAGAGTGACTGTGCTGAAGTTAAGAACCATTTCAATTGCATCAGGTGGTAGTTTCCACTGGCTTGTTTTCCTGCCTGCGGTCAATGGAACAGCCCTGAAGGGCATCATAAGAAAAGGGACAGATCTGGGACAGCTGGGACTACTTGCCTGACAGTCAGAAAGTAACCTCAGAAAGGATCTTTGCAAGAAAAGAAAGCACATGCCCCAATGTCCCTTTGCTGAGCAGCACAGCTGCTGAAATCTGAGCCCACTGGGACATCTGCAAGGCACAGGCTTCATCCCTCCCCACTGAGCAGGCAACAAACACCCTTGTGGCACAAGTGTATGACCCCACAGCCTGTGAGATGGTATGTGCATCAAAGGGGATGACACGTGTCACCACATTATTTGAGGGCATAGCGGAACTTAAGGAGATTCCAAGGCTGAATGTTCTTTTCGCACTCAGAGGCAGGTGTCTGTGATTGATGGGTTGTTATGGCCAAGGCAAGTTCATCACAAGCAGTCTTTCCATCAGCAGCATATTAGGATCTCCTGGGCTCAGCTTTCATCAGCTGCTCACTATGCCAGGACTGATCTCAGAAAACCTTTGAGACAGCTGAGAGATATCCAGACCATGTGTGATATAAGGAAAATCACCTGGCTCTTAGACTGACAACAACCTGTTTTGCCCTCTTCTGAGTTAATTCACAGAATACTCTATTTTTTTTTTTTTTTAGTATTCCAATCTCTGTGACAATAGTATGTGCCTCTTCATAGGAACATAAATAAAACACTCAGGTTATCATTCTTTGTAGCCCAACATTCTATCGCAGATAGAGGCTGAAATCAGATGCCAGGCAAGAGCATAGGAATAAGGGATGCCTGTAACAGCATTTCCCCAGAATGCAGCCCCCAGCACATCATCACACAGCCTGTAGACAGGACTCTAGAATGAACTCCCTCTCCCCCTCTCCCTCTCCTCTCCATGAGAAAGTTCACTTAGAAAGCTGAAAGATACATGTCAGGGGGGATGGCTCTATGGATTTAGGATTATTTATAAATAAAAAAAAAAGAGAGATACAGAGCTTCATATTCTACTGTGTTGCCTTAATTCTGTAGGCTCCATCTTCACGATGGAAACAAATTTAAACCTGCTGTGCCATCTGCAGACAGTGCTGGGAACAGCACTCCCTCCCTACTGCAACTTGTTCAAGGCTGCACTGAGCACTGCACGCACAAAGATGCAGTAACTGGAGCAGTGCTGCTCCTCTTTCATCTGGATGAAAATTGATTTATCTTTTTTTTTTCTCATTTTTTTTTCTATGTGTTTTGGAAATTATCCCTGGCAACGCTTTCATGCCCTATGTAGGATCAATCATGACTGCTAGAGACTAAGCATGCCAGTGACTCTGGTTCCTGGACTGTATCTCACAGAAAAGGAGAGACATAATGTCACAGAAGCTTCTTTTTTCCACCTACATTTTTGCAGTTAGCAATGAGAGATGCAAATAGTATCAAAACTTTACATGTTGAACATTCCTTCTGCAGTAACACAGGAAAAAATAAATCAAAGAGTCCCTGTTCTCTGCTTATATAAGTTCAGTATTTGAGTGTCAGGCTTTGTCCATGTCCCATTGTTTTCAAAGCATACTGAGAGATGTATTGCTGCATCCTGAAAGGCTGCTATTGTTTGAATGCAATTGCAAAACTTTACATTCTCCTTAGTAGATGCTTCCTACCAAAGGATGTACCTCTTTCTGTGTGTCCTGGGCTCAAATAACCTTTAAAAAAATTTCCAGAATCTTCACATTTTCTTTAGCTGTCATGGCCTTTGTGAACAGAAATGTGGAAACACCTCTCATACAGATTTCAAAATTCCTGAGCTGCACTGCAGTGATATGTGATATCCAATATGTGATATCAGGTTCAAGAAGCAAACAAACCCCAGACCTTTTTTTCAGCACTCTCCACTTTGAAATCCATGGCAATATCCATGAGTGTTGGCTGATGAATGCTTAAAAACTACTAATTTTTAGATTAAAATCACAAGTGATGTGTAAAAATTATCTGTTTGTAATAACTTTTTTGCAATATTTGTTACTACCCAGTAGTAAAGTTGGTAAGAAGCATTTTCTCCTGTAACTAGGGAACTCTGGAGGATCAGATCATCCAGGCCAACCCACTGTTGGAAGCTTTTGGCAACGCCAAGACGGTGAGGAATGACAACTCCTCACGCTTTGTGAGTTCATTTCAGATTTGTTGGAATAAAGACATTTAATACAAGTCTCATTCATTGATTGTCATAACAAATGGGTTGATCTGCACTGCTTCATAGGGAAAATTCATCCGGATTCACTTTGGAGCAACTGGCAAGCTGGCCTCTGCAGATATTGAAACCTGTGAGTTGGAGCAAGTCAGCGCCAGCAGAACTTGTGCACTTACAATCTCAAATTTATCAGGAGACTAATGGCACCTCTCTTCTGGTTAGATCTCCTAGAGAAATCCAGAGTGACTTTTCAGCTGGCCAGTGAAAGGAGCTACCATATTTTTTATCAGATAATGTCCAACAAGAAGCCAGAGCTCATCGGTGAGTGCCAGGAGTGCTGGACTTGACTCAGTTAGTGCTTCCTCCTTCTACTGTGACCTGCTCCAGTACCACTAAAGGTGCCCCATATACCTGCAGATCTCCTCCTTATCTCCACCAACCCCTATGACTTCCCCTATGTGAGCCAAGGAGAAATCACAGTTGCCAGTATTGACGACAGTGAGGAGCTGCTGGCGACAGATGTGAGTTCAGCCAAGCATCCTTCAGCAGTCCAGCAGCCAGGGAGGCCTGGCCAGCCGGGGCCCAGAGCCTACATCCCAGCGCTGTGGGACTGGGATGGTGCTGGACGCTCGATGCAGACAGGGAGAGAAACCCCACCTCTGCATCAGCCTTTGTGCTTTTGCAATTTGCCTCTGCAGAGCGCTGTGGACATCCTGGGCTTCAGCCCCGATGAGAAGGTGGGGATGTACAAGCTGACAGGGGCCGTCATGCACTATGGCAACATGAAATTCAAGCAGAAGCAGCGGGAGGAGCAGGCGGAGCCGGACAGCACAGAAGGTAGAGTTGACTGCAGAGTTTACCCAACACTTTGAAAGTTATTTTCCCTTCCAGAAACTAACGTTTTGAGGTTTATTGCAAGTTCCACAGTCAATGATTTAATTTATGCTCTACAATGAAACAGAGAGACATAAAGCTTAAGCATTGCTGCAGACCTCCAGACATGGAACAGGAGTGAGCTGCAGCTGATACACTGCCTTTGGAGCAGGGGGAGTATTCTCCATGGGAATGGAGAGGAGCTTCTCTTGACAATAGGTGCATTTGAGCAGTTCCAGAAGAAGACTTCTTGTAACAGAAACATCCCAGCGGCCCTCAGCACCTTTCCTTGTCTCTTTTGAATGTGTTTGCTGTGTCTAATCCTAGTGGCTGACAAAGCTGCCTACCTGATGGGTCTGAATTCTGCTGATTTGCTCAAGGCTTTATGCTATCCCAGGGTGAAAGTCGGGAATGAATATGTAACTAAAGGGCAAAATGTCCAACAGGTACATAAACATTTGATCCATTTTTCAATTTGTTCACACAGTTCTTTCAACTTTAAAGCTAACTCAACATTTGTAACTGCCATGGCTGTGCTTCTTACAGGTGTACAACTCAGTGGGTGCATTGGCTAAATCAGTCTATGAGAAGATGTTCCTGTGGATGGTTGTTCGCATTAACCAACAGTTGGACACGAAGCAGCCCAGGCAGCATTTCATTGGTGTCCTGGATATTGCTGGCTTTGAAATTTTTGATGTGAGTTACCATAGGTACACTTGCCCATTGAGGACTTCTTTTACACTAATGGGAATTTTTTTATATTTTGAATTTGTAGTTCAACAGCCTGGAGCAGCTGTGCATCAACTTCACCAATGAGAAGCTGCAACAGTTCTTCAACCACCACATGTTCGTGCTAGAGCAGGAGGAGTACAAGAAGGAGGGAATTGAGTGGGAGTTCATTGACTTCGGGATGGACCTGGCTGCCTGCATTGAGCTCATTGAGAAGGTAGAAGTAATCTTTTCATTGTAGGAGAGCACATTTCTTTTATGATCTTTTTTTTTAGTCCAGTAACTCTTGGTCAATTGACAAATTACTACTGAACTACCCTCTCACATCAGAAGAGGCAGCTTATAGAACCAAAGCTTTTGGAGTAATGGACTGCCTCTGCACAAACAATGATTTCCTGAAGAGCATGGCTGGGCTGGAAGGGAGACAGGCTACACAATGTTAATTTGGAGCATTTTATGACTGCCTTTAACAGTAAGGTGAACCTCAACTCTTACTTCTTGCAATAACTCCTCCCCTCCCTAACCCTTATTTTCTTCCTGTATTCATGTTTCCCCCAGCCCATGGGCATCTTCTCCATCCTGGAAGAGGAGTGCATGTTCCCCAAGGCAACTGACACCTCTTTCAAGAACAAGCTCTATGACCAGCACCTGGGCAAGTCCAACAACTTCCAGAAGCCCAAACCTGTCAAAGGCAAGGCTGAGGCCCACTTCTCCCTGGTGCACTACGCTGGCACAGTGGACTACAACATCACTGGGTGGCTTGACAAGAACAAGGACCCTCTGAATGAAACAGTGGTGGGGCTGTACCAGAAATCATCCTTGAAGCTGCTGTCCTTCCTTTTTTCTAACTATGCTGGTGCAGAAACAGGTAAGTGATTTTTCAGTAATGACCAATAAGGCAAAAATCAACTAAAGTCTCCTCTCTTGGTATACCATAAGCTACCATCCCCTAATGTGACCTTGTTCTGGTGTCTATCCAAATCTGCCAACACTAAGACACCAGCGGCAGTGCAGAGAAGTGCAGCAAGTCTGAACCCAAGTGATAGGAGGTGTATGTTTCCTGTCTGTGCTGTGAATCACATCGTGATTACCCAGCCACTAGACCGGTGCCAAATACATATGCAGAGTGCAAGCACTTTATAGTCTTTGGAGACAGTTTTGTTTCTTGAGGTGAACTGGAAGAATTAAAATGAGACCATGGAACTATTTCATATCCAGCTGAACAGTCCTGCTTTTGCAAGGGAAAATGAGAGAGGGAATACAATTTAGAAGTTCTCTATGGGCATAAGAAAGCAGTCCAATCTCTTGCTTTTTTTTTTTTTTTTAGAAGACTATCAAATCAGTTAGTAGGCATTAACAAAAATGGCCACTAAGATTTCTACATAAAACCTCAATATTCTGGCAGCCTGGATGCTGGGCAAAAAGTCAGGCACAGGTACAGCAGGGTCTTGAGACTCAAGACAATAATGCATGGGGGCTTTCCTGGGGACAGCTTGGCTGACATATAGTGTGCCTGAGCAAGCCCCTAGGAGATACTGGGGACAAGTCAGCTGTGAACCTTGCAGGTATCATCAGTATCAGGAAGACAACACTGGTTGCACAGATAAAATTTTGGATAAGGTGTGAAGTTCAGAGCAGAAAGGCTCCACTTAAGTCTCAATTTATTTGGCTTCAAGGGTGTAGCAAATATGGAAAGACAATGAGATGCTGTCTTGTATTGCTGAGACTATAATTTGCTTCCTGTCTCAAGTCTGCCATAATTCAGAATAGAACTGTATTTTTCACCTGGAACATTGAATTAGCAGATTTTTCTAAAGAAGACTTCACTGCACTAATAAATGAATGTTCACTGCTGAGTCACATTCTTGTGGTCTTTCACTTAATCAAAAAAAAAAAAAAAAAAAAAAAAAAAAAAAGGGGCTTTGGGTAACAGTATGTGACTAGTAGCACAGAGTACACTGTTAGGAAACTTATGTCAGGCCACACTGTTCCGTATCACCAAAGCCATATACTCTGTCATGCAACATAAATCTTACATTTGAGATCAAATACACCATACATTGATCAACAGCTAGCTATCACTGGTTTGCTAAACTCTCATGTAGCACTGTGTCAGTATTTAAAATTAAGTATTTTATTGGCCCATAGCCAAAGATAGGAAGGTGAGGCCTACAAAACGTACTGCTTATTCTAACTGTTCCCCTCCCATCTCCTTCTTCCAAGGTGATAGTGCTGGTGGTGGCAAGAAAGGTGCTAAGAAGAAGGGAGGTTCTTTCCAGACAGTGTCTGCTGTGTTCAGAGTACGTGAATTTCCTTTCCTATGAGCCATGGTTCCACAAAATGATCTGAGGGCTGGAACACCTGTCCTATAAAGAAAGCTGAGAGAGTTAGGGTTGCTCAGCCTGGGGAAGAGAAGATTCCAGGGACACCTTATTCAGGATTTTTTGGAGCTTATCAGAATGACAGAGAAAGACATTTTTACCAGGGTCTGTCATCATCATGGCTAGGCTTCACAAACAAAGATTTGAGAAGGGCTCTACCCACACTTGCTACAAGCGCCCTGATGGCTGAAGAGGCCAATGTGAGATAGACAAGTCCGGTTGCAGAAGGCACAGCAGAAAGACTCCCCAGGTGACATCAATGAGACGCGATTCTTTCTGCATTGTCTTTTCTCCTCCAGAGTGATCCTGCGTGTGTTCTCAAAAGCAGCAGCAGCGTTATAGATGCTGTGTCTCCAGGCCTCCTGACTGGAGGCCAGAGTAGACCAATGGTGGTGATCAATTCGGCCAAGGCTGAGGGATTGTTTCAGGCAGTCCTTGTATCTCCTCTTCGGGGCTCCTCTCTTGCAGCAGCCAGTGGCAAGTTCCCCACAGAGCACGATCTCAGGGAGGCAGTGGTCCTGCATCCTGGAGACGTGCCCTGCCCAGCGCAGCTGTGTTCTCAGCAGCATGGCCTCAATGCTCGTGACTGCTGCCTGTTCAAGGACAAACGTGTCGGTCACGTAGTCAGTCCAGTGGATGTTTAGGATTGTACCAGGGTCTGTAGTGACAGGACAAAAGGCAATGATTTTAAACTGGAAGGGGATAGATTTAAATTGGATAGAAAGAAGATACTTCTTTTTTTTACTGTCAGGGTGGTGAGGCACTGGCACAGATTGCCCAGAGAAGCTGTGGCTGCCCCATCTCTGGAAGTGTCCAAGGCCAATGGGGTTTGGAACAACTTCAGACAGTGGACAGTCATAGAATCATAGAATTAACTGGGTTGGAAGAGACCTCCAGATCATGGCACTCAGTGCCACATCCAGCCTCGTCTTAAAAACCTCCAGGGATGGTGAATCCCCCACCTCTCTGGGCAGGCCATTCCAATGCCTGATCACTTTCTCTGTAAAGAACTTCTTTCTAATATCCAACCTAAACCTCCCCTAACAGAGCTTAAGCCCCTGCCCTCTTGTCCTAAGCCTGTGCCCTCTTGTCCCTGTCTCGGACAGTGATGTTGGTCTTGATGACCTTCAAAGGCCCCTTCCAATCCAAATTCTTCTGTGATTCTATAACTCCTTAACATTTGAATAAGAATGCAAAAGCTTTGTAGCTTGCAGCTGAAACCCTTGTTTTGTTCTACCACAGGAAAATCTAAACAAGCTGATGACTAACCTGAGAAGCACCCATCCTCACTTTGTGCGTTGCCTGATTCCTAACGAGACCAAGACACCTGGTAAGTCCATCATTATACTCTGAAACATGGGACTGATGGGAAATAGCCTGGGAAATAATCAACTTCTGAACAGCTTCCCTTGCATATGAAGTCCTTGTGGGGGTTGGCCTGTGGGACAGTAACCAATGGAACTTCTCTTGTGTTGTCTACTGTGACTGTAAAATTTTGGCCCACAACACTTACCCCTCTTTGCTTAGTGTGTGTACAGAACTGAAGGTGATAAAGATGGGCTTGATTACAGCTGATAAAATTGTCTATTGTTGGTTACAGCATTAGAAAATCCCTAACAAATGCCTAGTTTAAGGGACCACTGTATCATTCAGAACTGTTGGGTTCAGCCCAAGACCACTTAACAGTTCCTAATTATCCAGTGTTAGGATCTGATTCACTGAACTGCAGAACTGTCAAAGAAATAGTATGTCATTTGAAAAATTCCATGTACAAGCTGCTATGTTCTGCTAGCACTTGGAAAGCATAGTGATATAAAATTACTTTTTTTTTTTTTTTTTAACTCACAAAGAGTTTAGTCTGTGAGAACTGTCAAGTTTTGGAGTATTGCCATGTGGTCAATAAATTGAAGTACTTCCAAAGAGTTTGCCAGGGTGGGTTGTAGCAGTCTAGCCATTATAAGACCTGAGAGTGGTAGAATGATAAGGTAGATACTGTTAAAATGTAGTGGATGCAACAGGAGTAGCAGGAATCAGAAGCTTAGCATCTGCTCAGGAAACAAAAATTGAATATAAGAATATCTACCTTTCTTGTTTATGTCTCTCTTTGTAACCCTGAAGACCATAAGCGGGGTTTAAGCAATATACATGTGTAACATTCACATTTTAGATATTCATACAAACTCCTTCTCTACTCAGTGGAGAGAAGCTGGCCTTTTAAATTGGCCTTTTAATGTATGACTCATCTGGCTGCTTATATACATCTACCTTAGGATGAGATTAATCACATTCTAGAAGAAACTGTTTCACTCCACTGACTAAAAATGAAGCCCTAATGGAAATGTCCACACTTTATATCCAAAAGTGAAGAAAGAGGAATCCCACCAGGGTCTTGACAGTCAAGAAGGTGCAAGGAAGGAATTAAGGAAACCAACTACAATAGAAAAGCATATTTGAATGGATGATGGTGCCAGATATGGCTGTCATTTTAATGTTGGGTTGGTTGTTTTGACAGATGTGCCTCAAAGAGAATCTTGACTTTTGCCTTTTAAAAGAAAAGTAGTACTGTCTGATTCAAATTAGGGATGGTGACATGAAGGAAGGAAAACTGGACATCTTCTGATTTTTAGTTGTTTTTAGTCTGCTTATGATTGACTTCTCTAACAGCTTCTTTGGGTTAAACTTTATTGATTACACAGAAAAGATAAACTGTATGGACCATTCTGTGTTAATTAAGATGATGGGAATTTCTACATAACAAAGTGATTTCGAGAGTTTATTCTGCCAGTTGTACATTGTAATATTTGGGTATAAGTCATACCCCTGATTATTATATTCAATAGATCTTTTAGCAGAACAAACTTTATTCCATTTTTAATCAACTGTCCTCCACAGAAGGACTAAGAGCTTTAAGTAACCTGCTTCTCCACTCCTGTGTGGGAATCTAGCTGTAAAATCTTAAAGAACATGAAGAGCCTATTGTCTGGAGGGCACTACACTACACAGTGCCATCTTTGCCTACATCCAGTAAGAAGGCTGATGCTGTTGAAGATTTTCAGCTTGTCTCCTAAAGCATTGTTGTACCATTTTTAAAAAATGTAGCCTTACACTTTTACACAAGAACTGGTAGCCCTCATATTCTTAGTAAAGCTCAGTGAAGCAACTCTCTGTAACTTATTTGAATTGAAGGCATGTTCTGTCTGCACTTCCTGCATCTTCAACCAAGAGCGGCTTGAAAAAAAAAAAAAATAGGTCATTCTGGAATTCTTTTACATGTGAAGATTCTTTGGAAGCAAAAGGTAATCATGATGGATGTATTTTGTTTAAGGTGAAATGGACCATTACCTGGTGATGCATCAGCTGCGGTGCAATGGGGTTCTAGAAGGCATCCGAATTTGCAGGAAGGGTTTTCCAAGCAGAATCCTTTATGCAGACTTTAAGCAACGGTAGGTCTTCAGTTATTACTGCCTGTTTAGATAAGGCCTCAGAAAACACACAGCTCAGGTGACATGATGGAGAGACACCCTCCAAATCAGACTAGATCAGTGGCACTGGAGGGAACCAAGTTGTTAATCCTGTCAGAGATCACTCCAGCCTTTCCCTCTCTGACCAGACTAGAGAGTTCTCGAACATCAGAACTGGCACAATTTCTAAACTGAAGTCACTGCCCAATGATTCAAAGAGATGCACAACAGTTGCAGTGTAATGAATAAAGTGCCACTACAGACTGCTCTTTGGAGTCTCACAGAGTGCAGATACAAAATCAACATATGTCAGTGCAGCCTCCTCACACCCCACTGACTGAGCATTCCCAAACCCCAGGTTTTGCTAGTGCTGTGTCCCTGGCCTGCATCCTGTGCCTTGTTTTCCTCATCTTTAAAATGGAGACAACTAAATGGGTTCGTGTGGGCTCAGTTGCTATAAAGTGCTAAATCAGAACTGACTGCTGCTATAATTAAATGTAACAGCAGAATCTTCTATGCTGCACTGGTGTGAAAAGGACCCAAGATCTCTCTGAAAATGCCCTCACCCTGATGTTTAGTAAGGGATTAGCTGGTCTCAACTGTCAAATCCTAATTTGAGGTGATAGATTAAAGAATTCATCCATAATGGCTGTGGTCCAGAACCACAAAGTACTTTAAGAATTACAATGGAAGCCTAAAATGGAGAATAAACTCACTGCACTATTAGCCTTGTCATGATTTTACTTTTTTTTTTTCAAGGTAGACTGGAGAATAAGAAGTGCTCCCAGGTACAGTCACAAATCCACATCCTTTAGAAGGATTAGGTGGTCCTGTCTATGACACAGGATTACCTTAATCATCAAGCTACCTTGCAAAATGCTGAGACTGCTGTTAGTATTTGGAAAACAATACTGTGTCATTTTCAGTCCACACAAGGACTCATTGGCACAACTTGTAGAGGCTGTGAGCTGTGCAAGATCAGCATTCCCTTTGGAATATAGCTGATTTTTGTCAGTAGTTTTAATTCATCTGCAGCTCTAATTTGAGTAGCATTCCTCTGATCAGTAAAACAAGTTGAGAAGAGGTTGACAAGTTCTCACTAATTTCTTCTGAATTGAATCTGCACTCTTAAGTATGTGCCTTAATTTTGTATGTAACAGCATACACACCCAACAGATTCCTCTGTAGATGTGTCCCCTTTTCATTACCTTCTGTTTAGCCAGCCAACATAGTCTAGATTTCAGATGACATATTCAGCTACTTTGAGATAGCTTTGTTTCCATATATTTCATGATATACAATGGACCCTCTTTTCCTCACCCTGTTTGCAACCAGTTCTTGTAACCTTTCTCATTATAGGTACAAGATCCTTAATGCCTCAGCCATTCCAGAAGGCCAATTCATCGACAGCAAAAAGGCTTCAGAAAAGCTTCTTTCCTCCATTGATGTTGACCACAACCAATATAAATTTGGCCACACTAAGGTAAAGCCCTTGTGGAAGAGTAGGTATAATTAATGGCAAAATATTTTGTTTGTTGAAAGTATTTCTTGCATAAAAAATCAGCCTTCATGATGATTATAAACAAAGTACACCACTAGCAAGAAGGAGTACAGAAAACTTGTCTGGTCCCTGTGTGAGATGGCAGTACTGCCAGCCCTGGGAAACACACTACCAGCATTATCCAGCATGACTGCAACTAGACTTTCCCCTGCCAGCTGAACACATTTTGACAGGCTCAGACAAGTTTGGACAGTCCTACTTTTCAGAGGATTTTCAGAGGATCCAAAGCAGTGTTAGGTGAGACACTGATTCTCTGGTCAGCATAACCAAGACAGTGCTGTCTCTGGACACAAACCCAACCACCTCCACTACTAAACAGACACAGAATCATAGAATAGTTTGGGTTGGAAGGGACCTTAAAGGTCATCTGGATCCATCTCCTCTGCCACGGGCACTGAAACCTTCCACTAGACCAGGTTGCTCCAAGCCCTGTCCAATCTGGCCTTAAACACTTCCAGGGAAGGGGCAGTCACAACTTCCCTTGGAAACCTATGTCAGTGTTTCACCACGCTCAGAGGAAAGCATTTCTTCCTAATATCTAATTTAAGCTACTCTTTTTCAGTTTGAAGATGTTCCCCTCTTGTCCTGTCACTCCAGGCCCTTGTAAAAAGTCCTTCTCTATCTTTTTTGTAGGCTCCCTTCAGGTCCTGGAAGGCCTCAGTTAGCTTACCCAGTGCTCTCAGCCTTTCCTCAAAGCAGAGGTGTTCCACCCCTCTGATCATCTCAGTGCCTCTTATGGCCTCTCTCCAAAGGTCGATGCCCTTCCTGTGCTGGGCCCCCGGGGCTGGAGGCAGCTCTGCAAGTGCAGTCTCACCTGAGAGGGCAGAGGGGCAGAATCCCCCTCTCCACTGCTGCCCACGTTGTGGGATCAGCCCAGCACATGGAGGGTTTCTGGGCTGGGCCATGTCCAGCCTCTCTCCCACCAGCACCCCCAAGTCCCTCTCCCAGGGCTGCTCTCGATCTGCTCATGCCCCAGCCTGGACTGATCCCAGGAGTTGCTCCAACCCGGGTGCAGCACTAGCAGGTGGTCTTGTTAGACTATGAAATTCCCATAGGCCTCTGCTTGGGCTTGTCCAGATCCCTCTAGAATTCATCACCATGTATGCTTCTCAAGCCAGTTCTAAGGACCAAATCTTGAGCCTGACATAGAAGGGTAGAGTACAGTGAAGAGACAGAATAGGATATAGGACTAAGCTGAAAGTTAACTCTTTAATTTAATGACTATTGATGAGCTAGATCTTCATGACCTACACTGGAGCAGGCACCAAATAACACTTCAATAATGTGATTAGATCATACAGAGCAACTTGTCATGAATCAGAGGAACACTGAGGATTTGAATACTGACACAAAATTTCTCCAGCTGTTAAACCTTTACTCTGCAGGCATTTTTCCAAAACTGACTTGTACAACCCTATATCAGCTGTCAATGGCCACGTATCTGCCTAAGCCTCAAACTCTCTGACCCTCTTTTTGTTCTAGGTGTTCTTCAAGGCAGGTCTCCTGGGACTCCTAGAAGAGATGAGAGATGAGAAGCTTGTGAGCCTCATCACTCACACACAAGCTATGTGCAGAGGGTACCTCATGAGAATTGAATTTAAAAAGATGAATGCAAGAAGGTAATATAAGAAAACACTAATGACTGTACTGTGTCAGACCAAAGTGTGTGGTCACAGACAAAAAACTACTGTTGGGGAAGAACCTTAGAAAGTGGGAACAAAGCGAGTATAAACTAACAGCTTGCTCACAACAGCCTCACGAGTTTTGGCAGTGGCTGTTTAGCAACTGGACCATGCAGCTGGACCATGATACTTAGTAGTAAACAAGCAACCTTTTCTCCAGAAATGCACTTACTGTTTTCAGCCTTTCAAAGAACCCTGTGGCAGAGACAGACAACTGAACAAGGGCTAAGGTTTGTCTGATTTGAACATGCTGTCTCATCGTTTCATTGGATCACACTGGTTTTGTAAGGAATGACAGACAACCACTCTCTGCTCTCCTTTTCTTTAATTTCCTTTCCTGGCTCCATCATCTAAGATGAACAATTCTACCTTGTGCAGAGAAGGTACTCCATACTTTCAGCTCCCTACTTTCAGCTATTCCACATGCAAAACTTAGAGTGCAGGAGTGACAGCACTAGGCAAGCCAAGCAAACTTTCTCAAATGTTGTTGACAAGTGAAAGCTTTAGGGGTAGCAAGGCTTGCATAACTGTACAGGATGCTCTGTCAACCAGCTGCTTGTAATACTGTGCAGCATATATTTAGCTCAGGTGTTTCTTGAGCCACACATAGTTTCTAAGAATTCAATAACTCTTACTGAATTTCTCTGCAACAAATTGTCTAATCTCCCTCTGAACTTTGAGCATTAACAGCATCCTTTTGCATTCAATTCTATAAAAAAGTTTCTTTCTTTTTTTAAGTTTCTGTTAATAATTTCTAGTATGATATTTGCTATTTTGAGTGACTCCAAAAGCATCAAGCTGCTGTTTCCACAATTGATAGAAACTGCCAGATTTGTAATCTCAGCAGGAGTACTTCAAGGATTCAGTTTTCACTCTGGTATATACCCGAGCACTTGCATTTTCCTTGAGACTGAGGAAAGTCTTAGAGATTCCCAGCCAATATGCCAGAGAAGTCTGTCTGTTTTGGAGTATTTCTCCCTCAAGTATCATGACACAGTTGCCATTCACATTACCAAATGAGCCATTCTACAATAAGGGCCTAGAAATTACTCTTTAATAAAAGCAAGGGAGGTGACAAAAAAAAAGTCTTATGCAAAAATTCTTTGGGGTAAATGCTGATGCTGTGTGGCAAATAATGAGAGTATGTTTCCAAGTAAAGTCACTCGCTCTCATAAACTGTTTTCATGTGTTTTCAGAGAATCCATTTATATCATCCAGTACAACATTCGTGCATTCATGAACGTCAAACACTGGCCCTGGATGAAGCTGTACTTCAAGATCAAGCCCTTGCTGAAGAGTGCAGAGTCTGAAAAGGAGATGGCCAACATGAAGGAGGAGTTTGAGAAAACCAAGGAAGAGCTTGCAAAGTCTGAGGCAAAAAGGAAAGAACTGGAGGAAAAAATGGTGACCCTGTTGCAAGAGAAAAATGACCTGCAGCTTCAGGTTCAGTCTGTGAGTAACCTCCATTTTCAGATTCACCCCATTTCCTCTGACACTGCTGCTCTTTCCCTTCCCCTTTCCATTGTCCTTCATAAACAGGCATGTAACGGGAACACTGCTTTGTATCTGGTCTTTTCACTTACACCTAAGAAAATTGAGTATAAAGCACAAAAATTAACACCAGTAGGAATACAGGAAGTTCCAAATGGCCTCCCAGATAAACCCACTTTACCATTAAGCAATCACCAGTGGAAGAATCCGACATCCCACAGTATATACAATGTGCTCCTCACATTCTGGATGAAATATAGGGTGTTTTCACATCTGCTGATCATTAAATATGGAGCCAGGACAGGGGTGCTTTTCTGTCAGAGGCAAGATTGAAACTGTGGAAACTGCTTTTCTCTGGAGTACTGCTTAACAGAGACTTAAATTGCACATTTCAGGTTCTGATAGGTAATAAACCCAAAGGCAGTCTGGTGCAAGTGGACCTGTCACTTGCTGCCATGTGCTTTTGAAGCAATTGAGTTCCAGCAAGAGTCTATTGTTTCACATGCCAAAACTTTTAGCTGTCTGCTAAACATCAGATTCTTTATCTGAATCCTTCTTCAAAGCTTGACCTCACCTAGTTTCTGTGTTTCTTTGTACATTTCCTGGTACTTAATGCTCTGTTCTCCCAAACCCACCCATTTTACAAGCATTTGGGACTTCAGTTTAATACCTTAATTCATAGAATGGTTGAGGTTGGAAAAGACTTGTAAGATCATCAACTAAGTCCATCAAGAGTAAGTCCAGCGCTGCCATGTTCAACCCTAAACCACGTCCAGGTCAGATCCACACGAGTTTTGAACACCACTTCCCTACTCTGTCTGTCCCAATGCCTGACCACCCTTTCATTGAAGAAATTCTTCCTAAGATCCAGTCTGAACCTTTCCTGGTGCAACTTGAGGCTTGCTTCCTCTTGTCCTGTCACTTAGGAGCAGAGCCAAATTCCCCCTGGCTCCCCCCTCCTGTCAGGGACTTGCAGAGCCAGAAGTTCCCCCCTTGATCCTCCTTTTCTCCAGGCTGAGCCCTCCCAGCTCCCTCAGCTGCTCCTGCTGCTCCAGCCCCTTCCCCAGCTCTGCTCCCTTCTCTGGACGTGTTCCAGCCCCTCAATGTCCTTCTTGTCATGAGGAGCCCAAAACTGACCCCAGGATCTAAGGTGTCTCAGCAGTGCCAGCACAGGGGTCAGTCACTGCCCTGAGTCACTGCCCTGGTCCTGCTGCCCACACTATTGTCACACAAGCCAGATGCTCTTGGCCTTCATACTCACCCGGGCACATCTGGTCTCATGTTAAGCTCCTGTCACCAACACCCCCAGATCCTTTTCCAGCTTTGCAGCCCCTCTGCCCCCAGCCCAGAGCACTCTGTGGAGTGGTTGGGACCCAAAAACAGGACCTGGCACCCGGCCTTGTTGAACCTCACACTGTTGGCCTTGGCCCATTGATGCAGCCTGTCAAGATCCCCCTGCAGAGCCTTCCTGCCCTCCAGCAGCTCAGCACTCCCACACAACTTGATATCATCTGTGACCTTGCTGAAGGTGCCCTCTGTTGTCCTAGCAGATAAGTAGCATTAATTTAGACAAAATTTTATCTGTTAATCTGTCACATAAATTGAAAGTTGCAGGCTATAATCTAGGTTGAGTTTGACCCTGTCTTGGCTGAGAGATTAAAGAATGATGGGAACTAGATTAGGCTCATATGAATAAACTGGGGAAAGACAGTCTGACCTATATCATTAGAGTTATAGGAGCTTATTAAAGACAGACTCATCTTTCATTTCTATGAAAGATGACTTTGAATACTGTATGTTTTACAAATCCACATCTAAGATCATGCTTCCATGATGGTAGTATTCCAGTTTTCTGCCCACCTATTTATCTCACTGATTCCTGGCAAGCTCCTTGTTATGACTGAACCCTGTGAGTCTATTGGATGGTACTGTAGTCAAACCATCTGACCAGCTAAAAGGAAGTGTCTCTACCACAGGATTATAGTCCACTTTCCTATCCATGGCTGAACAGGGCAATCTCCTCATGATTGAATCACAGGCATTACTGCCCTGACTAGTGCAATCAATTTTGTGAATATGGCTCTTGAACTTGTTGCCTTTTGTCATTTTTATGATAAATATAATAAGCCTTCAATATGTTCTGACAGGAGAGTGAAAATCTAGCTGATGCTGAAGAGAGATGTGAAGGACTCATTAAAAGTAAAATCCAGCTGGAAGCTAAAATTAAAGAACTGAATGAAAGACTGGAAGATGAAGAGGAGACAAATGCTGAACTGACAGCAAAGAAGAGGAAACTTGAAGATGAGTGCTCTGAGCTGAAGAAAGATATTGATGATCTTGAAATGACTCTGGCCAAAGTGGAAAAGGAGAAGCATGCAACGGAGAATAAGGTGACAGAGGAATTGAGGAATTATTCTTTCCCAGGCAACAGACATTTGTCAGTTTTGTGGAAAGTTGCAGTCATTCTTAAGTGCTCTGAACAGAAGTGAGATGTGCCTAAGGCATAGGAGGTATTCTCACTTAATCAGCTGCCAGAATTTTTTTTAAAAAATTTTGTTAAAAAATTTTTGTTAAAATTTTAACTTTTTCTTAGGAATGATGTATTTTCTGTGACAGTTCAAAACGACTTGTTTTGGTGTTTTATAGAGAATTTTCATATTTGCCTATTTGCAGTCTTAAGGAATCAGTTCATTTTTGTCTCCTGTGGATAATGCGGGACTATGATGCTTGTAAGCAACTCAGCACATGCAAGAAACATGTTGGTTCTTTCTCATATGCATGAGAACTGATTTTGCAGATGTTAAATGTTTTCTTATGATGTATTTAAGAAGACCAGGTTTCAGCTAGGATATCCTTTCTGTCCCTTGACCTTATGATACAGTGAGAGTCCTTCCTGATTTGTAGTGTTCATACTGCCAGTGTAGCAAGGAGGGTGCATATCAAGGGGGCATTAACCCATTTATCTCCCAGGAAATGCACATGTACATCTCTACAATCATTATGAAGAAACAGAATTGAGTTATATATGTAAGAATTCAAAAGTCCATGTGTGTAGGGACAGTGTTCTGTCTTGCTGTAGAAACAATGCTGGCAGAGCTGTAGCTACAATGCTGAGTTCCCTCTACTGCCATCACTGAGATCAATACCAAATCTTGTTTGCAATTACAGATGTGTTGGACATTGCTACACTAATGCCTAGAGGAAATCTAGCTAGTGGTGGGGATTAGGATGAGGGAGCGTCCTATAGGATATCAGGGCCATTTACACACTTAGCAGCATGGACTTTCCTTATCCCTACTGTCAGTCTTTCCCATTCACATGTGACAAATGGGATGCAAGGGTTATGCAGGTTAATGCACAGGCCTGATATATGAGACAAGGTTGCTGATATGCAATGCTCTACTGAAGTACAAGGAATAAGTTTCCAAGATAAAGCTAGCAGAGCCCAGTTAGAAGCCTCTCCCCTAAACATGTGATCTCTTGTTCCACAAGCATAAGGGTTTTTGTCATGTTATTGTGTTTCTTTCACTTTTATGGAAAACCTAACATATCTTTGGCTATGCTTGACACTTGATTATATCTTTTTAAAGAACCTGTCTTGCTGAGAATTTACAGCTGTTTTCATAGCAAATATATCACATGCAGGAAAGTAATTTTTTGAGCAAGAGCAATTCAGAGGGCTTTTGTAAATCCCAGAGGGAAATCCTTGCAGAGGCAAGTGAAGATCTAGAACATGTTCCACTACAGAATTCAGTAGGATAGGACTGTGGGTCAAAAATAACTAAAGCAGGAATTCCTACAAGCAGGACCAGAGAGGTCAGACTCTCAGGCATGACACTTGCTGTTGCCCTCATCACAATCAATATAAACATTCTATGGAGAGCATTTTGACTACATTTATGCAAGAGCTTGCAAGGAGGCACTCACTGTGTTCTTAGTCTGCCCTTTCTCAAGGATCCCCTCACAGTATGGATGCTGGCTGTCTGACAGGTTAAGAATCTTACTGAAGAGATGGCAGCTCTGGATGAAAATATTTCTAAACTCACTAAGGAGAAAAAGGCCCTGCAGGAAGCCCACCAGCAGACACTGGATGACTTGCAGGTTGAGGAAGACAAAGTCAGCACACTCACCAAAGCCAAGACCAAACTGGAGCAACAAGTAGATGATGTAAGTAAAAGTTTTTGATTTCTCTGTGCAGATGCACTCACAGTTTAGAAGAAACTAGAAATCTATAGTTGGGAGTGTAAGCCACACCTAAAGTAATAGAGCCAGCTCTAATAACTTCAGCTAATAAATCACTGACAGGGAATTGTGGAATCCAGTACATTTATCATGTTCATCACTGGGCATTTCAGCATTGTAGGCTTCTGTGACCTGACTTAAAGCTTTAGCTGGAGCAGGACACCTGTGACAGTTTGAAAGTTGCTGCACAGTTATTTGTATGTGCATATACTCCAGGAAGTTATGAATACTGGGAATTTTTCCATATTTAGCAGTCCATATGCTAGAGACTGCAGCCACCAGAAAATTTTAGTTTTTCTCAAGAACTTGTATTTCTACTGTGCACAGCTGTGGGCAGCTCAATGACTGAAACCAAATGACCATGGCAGCCCTGATCTCACAGTGAGAGTGTTGCACAGGTGGAGATGATCTGACTGTTTTCTCTATGCATCAATTTCCAACTTAGATTATTAAAACAAGAACAGTTACTTCCGAAGTAAAATCTATGTGTTTCAAAGCATGTTTTATGTGCTTTAGCTTGAAGCATCGCTGGAACAAGAGAAGAAACTGCGAATGGACCTTGAGAGAGCAAAGAGAAAACTGGAGGGTGATCTGAAAATGTCTCAGGATTCCATCATGGATCTGGAAAATGATAAGCAACAGATGGATGACAGACTAAAAAAGTATTGCACTGACTTCTTATGCTCTGAATTCTGAAACTCGGGTTTTATCTTAACTATATTGCATTTGCCCTCTTGTTCTTTAACAGAAAGGATTTTGAAGTTAGCCAGTTGCAAAGTAAAATTGAAGATGAGCAGGCTCAAAGTTCTCAGCTGCAAAAGAAAATTAAGGAACTTCAGGTAAAGTCTAAAGACTTATTAATATTTTTAGTAGCAAGAACAAGTTTCTTAGAATTAATTGATATTTATTCTTACACCATTCTACAAAAATATTTTCTCTCAAATGAATAACCATCAATATGGACTCTGTGTGCTGTTCCCATCTCAGGGCACTTTCACAAGTGACTCTGGCCTCTAATCATACATAACTACTTAGGAAAAATTTTAGGTGAAGATTGTGGTAGGCTTTAAAAATGCCACTGAGAATGGCTTTTCTAAGGAAAAAACCAGAATGTGACATAATGTGTCATGATCAGGACAAAGATCACTTTCTAAATGCAGAGCCAGGAAGACAGCTCTCTTCAGTGCTATTATGCCATGACTGCTCTTCTCAAAGTTTCTTCCATCCTATTTGCTGATGGAGAAGGGACACTGCTTTGTTTTGGCTTGAACTTTGCAAAATTTTCAAGAAACTCACATTGTTTTACATTTTCCAATGACATTGCCTCTATTTCTTCAGAAAAGTGCAATTCTGAATTCTTCACACAGCAATAAATCTATTCTGAGCTATAACATAAAATGAAGTATCAGATTTTACATTCACTGTTGTTCCAAAGCTGAATATTGCATGTCCTAGGACCCAGTTCAGTGAAGTTTCTGATGATGCTTTTCTTTCTATGCTTATATAAATGGATGTGAACGTTTACTCTTTATTCCTTAATGATGATTTCAAATCTGTTTATTCAGAAGTCCTCTTTTAACCAATGAACTCTCACAGGCCCGCATTGAAGAGCTGGAGGAGGAAATCGAGGCCGAGCGAACCTCTCGCGCTAAAGCAGAGAAGCATCGGGCTGACCTGTCCAGGGAGCTGGAGGAGATCAGCGAGCGCCTGGAAGAAGCAGGAGGGGCGACGGCAGCTCAGGTGGAGATGAACAAGAAGCGGGAGGCAGAATTCCAGAAGATGCGCCGCGACCTCGAAGAGGCCACGCTGCAGCACGAAGCCACGGCTGCCGCCCTGCGCAAGAAGCACGCGGACAGCACAGCTGAGCTCGGGGAGCAGATCGACAACCTGCAACGCGTCAAGCAGAAGCTGGAGAAGGAGAAGAGCGAGCTCAAGATGGAGATTGATGACCTGGCCAGTAACATGGAGTCTGTCTCCAAAGCCAAGGTTACTGCACAGGAAGAAACAGTTCTCATCATTACCACTGTTGTTCTGGAGGAGCTGAAGGAGATGCTTTCTATCTCTCCACAGAGCAATCTGGAAAAAATGTGCCGAGCTCTTGAAGACCAGTTCAGTGAAGTCAGAACGAAAGATGACGAACATGTGCGACTAATTAATGATCTGAACACACAGAAAACACGCCTACAGACTGAGAATGGTATGTCCCTTGATGAGATGTAATACTCCCATGTCAAGTGCTGAAATATGCTGCCTCAATGCCTGTGTATTTTGTAACATGTTCATTACTCGGTGATCTAAACAAAACTCACAATGTAGAATTTCCTCCTGGCGGCAGTCACACAAATGCCACCCAAGGAAACATAAAACCAAATCAAAAGAATAACTGTCAATCAAAATGAATGTGTGAGTCTGTGATCAGTTCATCTCCTTTCCTTTGATGCCAGCACAGCATTTCTCTTTGACATGTTTTCCTATCGGTCGGAATGATATTGCTTCTAACCCTTCAATTTACATTATATCTTGTAATCACTTTACACATGGCTAGCTGCTCTCATTCATTTATTTTATGTCTCATATCTCTATCTAAAAAAATCAACTTATTCTCATTAGGTGAACTTACTCGGCAACTGGAGGAGAAGGAGTCCTTGATTTCTCAGTTGACTCGAGGCAAACATGCTTTCACTCAGCAGACTGAAGAGCTGAAGAGGCAACTAGAGGAAGAAAATAAGGTGACTTACTTTCATTTGAACCAACAAATTGTAAAAGAAATAAATGCACTAAAGGAATAAATTAGATTTCTCCTCAGAGAAAGGTGGTGACATCAGAACAGTGAAAATTTTGAGCTTTGCCTTGGAGTATAATATAGAGAAGAGACATCAGAAATTAAATAAGGAAGAAAGTTTAAGTCCTTCTCATTCAAGACTTCTGAAGCTCAAAAACATGAGAGCAGTGAATAAAGTCAGCTCTGTGTGCATACCTTACTGCTATTGGAAATCCTTGAGGCAAAGCAAACAGCAGCAGCCAGAAAAAGGAAATAGAGCAGGAGTACTTGCACTTTGTCACTGGATTTATTCTGTCTTTTCCTGAAGCATTTGGTGCAGATGTGTTTGAGAGGTGCTGCCCCAGAATAGATGGACAAGCACCTGACCTTGCTTAACACCATCGTTTGAAACACAGAGTCACTAATGTTATTAATTTTGTTCGTGCTGTTGCTCTAGCAACTGTAGCAGGGGTATGAAGCTTTCATCAAACCGCAGTAAAAAAATCCAGTCACAAATTGTTAGTGTTTTGACAATTTGTATCATTTTAACTACTGAGGCCAAGAACGCCCTGGCCCACGCCCTGCAGTCCGCTCGCCACGACTGTGACTTGCTGCGGGAACAATATGAGGAGGAGCAGGAAGCCAAGGGGGAGCTGCAGCGCGCCCTGTCCAAGGCCAACAGCGAAGTGGCCCAGTGGAGAACCAAATACGAGACGGACGCGATTCAGCGCACGGAGGAGCTCGAGGAGGCCAAGTACGTGGGCAGTGGGATGGCCTGGAACAAGTAGAAGGATATTTAAGTATAAATGAGTATAATGAAGGAAACCAGAATGTGCTTGTAGTGGGAATATGTAGAGCAGTGTGCTTTGTAATGTACTAGGAGTGAAAAGGGGACTGAGTAGACATTTAAGGGAGGAGTAGAGGTCAAGGCTTAAGAGCGTCTACATAAGAGAATTCCAATGCATTAACTGTTGAACTAATCATCGTAGTTGAAAAATCACATTCTTTACACTGCCAATATCGAAAGTGTATTTCTGGCCCCTTTGCACATTGGTACAGTATGTACTTGGGTACACATTCTCCCTTCCTATGCATCGCTCCAGAGCGCTGTGTCATCCCAGGCTCGTAGCGCCACAGCATTCTATGTTGCTCTCCCATTCCCAACTCCTTTCATGTCCATTTTCTGAGCAGGTCAGAATTTTCCTTTTCTCAGTGGTGATTTTCTCATTCTGCAGGAAGAAGCTGGCCCAGCGCCTGCAGGACTCAGAGGAGCAGATTGAGGCTGTCAATGCAAAGTGTGCTTCACTGGAGAAGACAAAGCAGAGGCTGCAGGGGGAAGTGGATGACCTGATGATTGATGTGGAGAGGTCAAATGCAGTCTGTGCAGCATTTGATAAAAAGCAGAAGAATTTTGACAAGGTTCATTCAAAAGACCATGCCAGATCTGAACATTGTTAGATATTTCATAGGCCAGGACATATTCTGAAATTATGAAAGTTCTACACTAACAGTAAGATAAATTACATCTTACCCAAAGCAAAGTTATGGTAAGGACCACATGTGACATACGGTAAAGTCACTGTGTAAGTAAACCCAGATGACTGCAACAAATGATAAAGTAGCCTTCTGATAGTTTTTGAAAGCATGAAGCCTTAGCAAGATTGGTCAAGCTGACTGAGCAAATACTCACATGCAAGCTTATCAAGTCCTGACTTTTGCCTGGTGCTAGTCTGACAGCCTTGTATTTGGGTGAGGCAGAGCCTCAGAGTCATGTAAATTTCCAGCCTTCATTGCCTTTACTAACATTTAAAAGAATCTACACTATTGGACCAAGTTAAGGATGCTGCATAGCCCTGTGCCTTGGTCTAGCCTTGTGTGAGTGAATTACGTGACTGTACTAAAAAGGATGTCTTACAGAGCTGTGGTATCAAGCTCAGGAGAGAATGGGTAGAGTATGACCTTTCTTGCTGGAGTCTTGTCCTGAGTCCAGGACCACTGGCTCGTGCAATAATACAAAGGCTCACACATCCTTTTTCAGACCAACCACAGTGTTCAGTCTGGTGTCACACCAAACTCCTGCCTGAGAGTTTGGAGCATGCACTAATGCTGGATGAAGAGGCACATTTAAGTAGATTCCAACAAAACAGACAGGGTATATGTATCACAGTGAGTTGATTGTCACAGGCAGAGAACATTCCAAAGCAAAAGACTGTAAGATAGGTCATGCCTCTTGGGTTCTTGTAAAGGTGCAGAGACAGGAGTGTTACAGAACAGGTCATTCTTATGCTTCTGTTACTCCAGGTCCTGACGGAATGGAAGCAGAAGTACCAGGAGAGTCAGGCTGAGCTGGAAGCTGCCCAGAAGGAGTCTCGCTCTCTCAGCACTGAGATCTTCCGGATGAAGAATGCCTATGAAGAAATGCTCGACCAGGCTGAGACTGTCAGACGGGAGAACAAGAATCTCCAGCGTGAGTTCAGATATCTGTCACCAGGGATTCACCATGAGCCCTAAGATGCTTCCACATCTCTGGACTAACAGAGCTCTGCCTCTTCCCAGAGTTTTGTTCTTTATGATTTTCCCATAAAGGTAGCAAACTTCTTTCTTGTTCAGCTGATCATAAAGTCACCTGCAAACACATGCCTACAGCTCATTACAGCATCCTACTTTCTGTTCCTTCACACCATCATGATCTCACTTATGAATAGGGACCAAAATAACTGAATAGACAGAAATTATGATGACTCTAAGTTTTTCAGATTACTTTAATCAGTCACTGCCACTAGAAAAAATCTGGAGGGCTGTTATCTGTCTCCTGACTATGGGAGGTTTATGCAGCTGTGGCACAAGGGATTGGCATTTAATAGGCAAACTAACTATATAAAGGAAATACAACTCAGATCCTTTTTGTGAGATGGTCACTGAGGACCATCTCTGGAGATGTAATTTCACTACCCAAGGGAAGTTGACATTATTTTCTGAGCTCACTCCAGTTGATCCCTCTCATTTTTAAATTGCACACTGAACTGGATGTGGTAGTTTTAATCTAGGCCTTCCTTGGTGACTAGTTTGTAACAGTGTTACCAGTGTTCTATATGATTTTTACTTAAATCGAGGTATAAGTAAGAAGGGAGGAGAGGCCTTCGCTCTCTCTTCTCTTCCGGCGAGGTTCAGGAACAGTGGGTCCTTGTGTTGCTCTCACTTATCTAAGGCTGAGGCCTGCAGCGTCCACTGACCTGCCACGTGGAGGTTTGAAGAGTGCTGGCTGTGTGTGTCAATCCTGCTTTTCTAAGGGACGTGGTGAGATTTGTTTTTGGCAGTTCTTGGGTTTGATTGCATATATCTGTTTGGTGTCCCTTTTTTGTCCTCTTTTGTCCCTTTTTTTCCCTTTCCCTATCCCTTTGGGGAGTGTTTGGATTCCCTTTTGCTGTGTACATAGCATCTTAACTGTATATAACTTAATAAACGTAATTATATATATATTTTTATATAGCTAGCTTGATTTTGGGTTCCTTAATTTTTTATAGCTTTTTTTCCTTTGCCCTAAGGGAAGAAGGATTGGGGGAAGGGAATTGCTGCTGTGGGTTCGGGCATTTGGCAGGGAGCCAGATCCGAACCATCACACTGGGATAAGCAGGTTATCAGATATAAAGATTGCACATGAAAAAAGTGTGCAATTAGTTGGTTAAAACTTGGTGCTAATAATTCTAAGGTCACAGGCTCAATACCCTACCCATTCACTGAAGAGTTGGACTCGATCCTTGTGGGTCCCTTGCAACTCAGAATATTCTGTGATTTCATGATTCTGTGATTTCCCCTCACTGCTGCATCCCCTTACATCAGTTCTCTTCCATCACTCCTTTTGCCAAAGAAAAAATGCAGGTGCCACTGACAACATTATCTAAGATGAGATGACTGTGTTTTCTGGTTGCAGAGGAAATTTCTGATCTGACTGAACAGATTGCTGAGTCTGGAAAAGCAAATCATGGGCTGGAGAAAGCAAAGAAACAAATTGAGCAAGAAAAGTGTGACCTACAAGCAGCATTAGAAGAAGCAGAGGTAAGTATCCTCAACAAGTTGCTTGCTTTCAAAGAAATCAAGAATGGGGAAACTTTAAATACATATTTTATATTCCTGATACCCTTAAACTGTCCCAAAGGTGCAGCAAGAGGGCACAGACAATCCAAATAGCATAGGGTCCTCTCCTCTCCTCTTCCATATTAATGTGTACTTGCTGTACTACCATGCACAAAAAAAACTCAGTCAAAACCTAAAATTGAGTTCATTTTTCATCATCTGTTTGAATTTGCTCCCATAGAAAGCTGAAAAAAAGTAATTGTATTTCAAAACACTGATAATTTTTGTTTTCTAGTCAAATTAATCAAGGATGTTTTCAGAGAAGGTCAAATCAATACTCAAGTTTTCTGAATGTCACCCCCTGCTCAAAGCAAGCTGAATGCTGAAGAAAATTAAGACAATATTTATTGAGTTTCTCCACTTCGAATGAATGGGAGTCAGTAACATTTTTAAAGAGGAGTCAGTTCACAGGACATGGTTTGTGATGAACATGAAGAAGTTGCTGGGGATCAGCTGAATCTTGGAGTACAGTGGTACACTGTCATACTTTGCTGGCACAGGCTGCACCCTGTGTCCCACAGTTCCATGGTTTCTGTCTTCCTTACTGTCTTTGGCTATCCCTCAGTTCTCCATTACTTCAAATCTTACCTTTTTTTGCCATTCCATGCCACATCATAGCTCTTTCAGTTCCCTCTTCTCTGGGTTCTGCCTTCTGTTCCCTATATGCCCTGCCCTGCCTGTCTCTTGGAAAACCTATTATCATTCTGCATGACCACATCTGATTCTCCACAAAATGCCTTTGAGAGCAATTCATGAGCTGTCCATGGTATACCTATGGCATACCTCAAAAACAGAATTAAGTTGGACAGGATCTCTGGAGGTCTTTAGTCCAACTTCCTGGTCAAAACATGGCCAACTTTGAACTTATATTAGGTTGCTCAAAGTCTTGTGTAATTGATTTTTTTAATTTTTAAGGATGACTATGTCGTAGTATTGCTGGACAGCCTTCTCCAGTGAGACACCATTCTCATGGGAAAACATTTTTATCCTTATATGCTCCAATTCATGTATCTAAATGTCATCAATCTAATCCTGAATTAGTCACCATAGGCTCATTCTAAAAGCAAAGAGGAGAAACAGGCATCTCTGGAGGGTTTCTTCTTAAAAGGGATACCAGAGCTACATCAATTGTTTCAATCTCTGGATGTCTTATTTCTGTCCACTGGTTGTAAAGAGCCAGATTTAGGCTTTTAACTCCATTTAGCTGAAGCTAGATGACATTGGTACCAGAGGGAAAAGGCTGTGTGGAAGGGGAATGTGCCCACACAGTCACTGGAATGGAACCAAGAGTAGAGTCCCGAAGCAGAATTCATCATGGAGGTGCAAGAGAAGGCAAGCTGCTTCTGAGCAGGAGGCTTTGCTGTCCTATTTTAAGTTTTCATATGATTTGTTATCTCTGCAGTGTCAAAATAGCTCTCAGTGCTCAGACCTTGTGGTATTGGAGGCATTTTCCTAACGAGTATTATTCCTAAATTACCATTTAATATCTAGATGAGGTACAGTGACTCTTGAGTAAGTGATAGCAGTTTTTTCAGTATTTGGCCTTTTCTAAAGGTCCACAGTAAGGCCAATACACCTGCCCTGCAGGCTGCAAAGAGTCACATTTCTGCATGGGCATTTCCCACCAACGGACACTGCAGAGACGAATAATAATATTTCAACCCTGACAGGGCTCTTTAGAGCATGAAGAGGGAAAAATCTTACGTGTTCAGCTGGAGCTGAACCAGGTGAAGTCAGATGTTGATAGAAGGACTGCAGAGAAAGATGAGGAAATTCAACAGCTGAAGAGGAATCACCAGAGGGTATTAGAATCTATGCAGACCACACTGGATGCTGAGATCAGAAGCAGAAATGATGCTTTGAGGCTGAAAAAGAAGATGGAGGGAGATCTGAATGACATGGAAATACAGCTGAGGCATGCCAACTGTCAAGTAGCAGAGACACAGAAGCACCTTAAAGCCGTGCAAGGGCAACTCAAGGTAGGGACCACAAGGCTTCTGTCCCACGGGTCTTTGCCATTTGCTCTGCTTGCCTCTGAGTCTCATGGTGCTTCCCCCTCCTAAGGATTCCCAGCTCCATTTGGATGATGCTTTGAGAGAGAATGATGACCTGAAAGAGCAGCTTGCCATGGTAGAACGTAGGAACAACCTGATGACAACAGAAATGGAGGAGATGCGAGCTGCTATGGAGCAGACCGAGCGAGCCCGGAAGGTTTCTGAGCAGGAGCTGACAGATGCCAGCGAGCGAGTGCAGCTGCTCCACTCACAGGTATTTGGCATCTCCTAGTAAAGGAGGTTACCACAGGCATATGGGAGTAGCACAAATGGGGTGGGAATGATCTGTGTTCTGACTGTTCCAACAGAATACAAGCCTCCTCAACACCAAGAAAAGACTGGAAGTGGACATTACTCATTTACAGAATGAAGTTGAAGACAGCATTCAGGAAGCCAGAAATGCAGAGGAGAAAGCAAAGAAAGCGATCACAGATGTGAGTCCTCTTGCTTGCTTCCCTTCCATTTTATACTACCATAGTCACTTTTACACAGTAGGAATCAGGTGGAGGAGAACCAATTCTTCAACAGAAAGTATCTGTGGCACACAATCACCCTGACATGGACTCACACAGCCCTGCCCCACTGCTTGCCACAGAACACCCCTTCAGAAATAGTCCTCATGTCCTACTAGCAGTCTGTATTGGAGGGACATCTTCTCTCCCCTTTCCCAAACCCATTCACTTTTGCTTCCAGAATAAATGTAATAGACAGGATAGAACAGATGGTGGCAAAATTGCAACAGGAAAAGAGTTATTTGAACCGAGACCTGCTTGGACACAGCACAGAAAAGCAGAAATTAGGACAAAAATCATACACACTTCTATACAAACACTAGACATGCAAGAAATAAAAAGAGAGAATATAAATGTTTCATTTAAATAAGACTACAGTTCCACAGCATCAGAACTACCAATGTTTAGGACCATCTAGGAAAGATATATGGAAATGAAACAGAAAATAGTGACACTTGCATCAAGTCCTGGTGTACTAGTGTCTAGTCCTGCAGTGCTGCATGTCCCCCGACCTCTCTGCTCTGCCACACTGGAGACAGCTATCCAACCCTGAGGATCTCAGCAGGCACAAGTTTTTCAGTGCAGTTTGAGGTACTCGGGGTCATTTCATTGGCAAAAACTGCTTAGTAGTCTGACTCTTCGGCAAATTTAGGCACCAAATAGCCAGACACTCATAATCCCATGAGAGCCCAGAGACACAGAGTGCTAGCTGGGGATATTTCACAATATCCCTAATTTTCACTGACTTAAAAAATAAAACTTTGGTACCAAGATATTTGCATGCCTTAATTAATTTTTTCTTTAAGTTGACCCTGCCTGTTCTCCAAGATGAAGCAGTTTTAGACTTCGAGGAACAATGATCCTCTTTGTATGAGATATCCTTAGCACAGCCGTGGGCACTGCCTGAGAACTTGTAGGGCCACACACCAATGTGAAGCTGAGTCTTGCTCCCAGGGACACAGAACTGCCGGGATGGGGAGGCGTTTTTGTAACACAACTGTGCCCTACAACCAGGCAGCCATGATGGCAGAAGAGCTAAAGAAGGAGCAGGACACCAGTGCCCACCTGGAGAGGATGAAGAGGAATCTGGAACAGACGGTGAAGGACCTGCAGCACCGCCTGGATGAGGCTGAGCAGTTGGCCCTGAAGGGTGGAAAGAAGCAACTCCAGAAACTGGAGGCCAGGGTATGGTGAAGACTTGGGTAGATTGAGGTGAAGTTTCTGATTGGGCTTTTGATTGCTGGAACCTCTTGTGAGGGTGGCAACAGGGACAGCCCCAGGTATTCCCAGCAGGTTTGATGAGAGCTATGCTGATAAACATTGCACTGTGGGCAAGGAACTTGAGAATGTCCTCATATAAACTGAGTGTGCAAAAGCGGGGGCAGATAAAAATCAGGCAGACACAGACAGTAACTTCTGTCTAGGGAAAAATAATTTAAAACATACTTACTGAGGGATGAACTAGGAACTGAAAAATACAGCCCAGACAGGAAGGAGATCTCAGTCTCATCCAAGACAGGTCTCAGAAACTGTTCAGTGTGCAGTAGAAGCAAAGACCTAAAGGGGAAAAAAATTTGGGCTTCATTAGGAAAGGCATTGAGAACAAGACAGAGAGCATCCTCGCCACTGCATTAAATATACCATGTGTTGTTTTGGTCTCTGAAGCTCAAGGATCTGGGGGTGAAGCCTTAGGAGTATTGATAAACAAGACTAGGACTCTGCTGTTTGAAGAGACTGCGACACCTTCACCTGAAGATCAGTTTGAAATAAATAAAAGGAAGTACTTTAAAGAGTAGGCAGTGAAATTCTGGGCCATGCTGCCATGGGAAGCTATAGAGGCAGCTGGCAAAAGGCTCAAAAAGGGAGCAGAAGTCAGCAGGTTTATGGACATATTAAGGGAACAGGCTTAGATATGCCACACTTTACACCTCTAATCTAATGGCTGTGGGAACTGGGCAATTGTGAAGG
Organism: Pyrocephalus nanus; assembly: GCA_038380795.1. Taxonomy (NCBI): domain Eukaryota; kingdom Metazoa; phylum Chordata; class Aves; order Passeriformes; family Tyrannidae; genus Pyrocephalus; species Pyrocephalus nanus. The sequence continues at coordinate 11,941,194 of CM076279.1, forward strand.
GAGTAGACAGCAGCCAGGTTTCCATGCTGTCCCTGAACAGTATATGCTGCTGGCATTCCTAGAGGCAGATCATTGGGCTAGGAGGACTATTTGCCTGACCCACTTACTGTGCTCTTCAGCTGTTTCTGTTCCAAAATACAGCACAACTGATTGGGAATTTGGTGCTCTTGGCTTTGAAAGAAAACATCCACACAGAAATAAAAACGTTGGTATTTGGCTTTGTCTGATACACACTGCAGAATAAGTGGAGCATTGGGAGGTTGTTAAGGACTGTTCTTGAGGATGAGCTGGACTCAAAGAATATTGATAGATCCTCCCTTCCCTGTTTCAATTTCCTCTCCTCTGATAGGTTTAAGCCTAATTCTGATTATAAATGGTATATACATCTAGGTATGCACAGTTTACCTTTATATATCCTTTTCTAAATAATTATAGATTCATACACTATGTCACTACTAACATAGTGTGGTGAGCATTTTTTAGCTAATCTAGACCCAAGAAGCAGCTACATGAATCTGCTCTGCTCTGTCTGCCACTTTCTCTGCAGCCTTAATCTGCAGAACCCTGGTTCCCAGGATCCTGCAGCAGGATCAGCAGCCATTCTTGGCAGCTTGCTATCTTCACCATGATTCTGTGTTTCAGATTAATGAGTTAGAAAATGAGCTTCATGCCGAGCAGAAACGAGGAATAGAGTCCCTGAAAGGAGCTCGGAAGTACGAACGAAGGCTGAAGGAGCTCACTTACCAGGTATTGCAAATCCTCTGCCCTCTTATGTGGATCACCTCAGTCCATCTTCCAAAGCTGACATGATTTTCACTTCCTACAGTCTGAAGAGGATAAGAAAAATATTCTCCGGCTCCAGGACCTGGTGGACAAGCTGCAGTTAAAAGTGAAAGCATACAAGAAACAGGCTGAGGAAGCAGTGAGTGCAGGACTTTTTTCAGTGGGCCCTGGGTAGAGATTTCCAAAAGGTCTGGGCTCCCTAGCTTGTTAAAATAATTGAATACTCAGTTTGGCAGGGCAACTATGGCCACTGCCATTGAATATTCTTCATTTTATAAAGACAGCTCAGAACAGAGTGGGCGTAGCTGTTATTATCTTGGAACTCTTGCACCTTTGGAGCCACACAAGCCAGTTTTTCCAGCTGGAACTGAGCAGGACTGATTGTTCTGCCCTCCAAGGGGTAGTAGATAGAAATGCACAGAGTAGTGGCCATGCAGGTATGTACCTGTGAGGCTAAAACAGGTGATATTACTGTGGCACAGCCACGGGTGTTAATGGTAACAGGGCAGTGCCATTTGTGTCCCTGTCACTGATGGTGCTGGCTGACTTTCAGGAAGAACAGGCAAACGTTAACCTCTCGCGATGCCGCAAGGCCCAGCACGAGCTGGAGGAGGCTGAAGAACGAGCTGATATTGCCGAATGTCAGGTTAACAAGTTGCGAGCCAAAAGTCGAGACATCGAAGGCCAGGTGAGTTGTAGGGATGCAGAGAGGTGCCATTCCTATGCAGCCAGTGTCACAAACTGCCCAAACACCTTGAATACAGCCGTAGCTGTATTCCTCTCACTCTTTCACTGGACAGACCTCAAGGCGAAAAATTGGCACTTATTCAAAACTAGTGTGTTTTGAAAGTCCTTTTGGTACCTCCCAAGAGTCAGACCAAATATGAATGGAATAAGAATCCAGGTCTTTCAGCAGTATTGGGAGATAACAGCTCTTCATCAGTAAAATGATAGTACATTTGCAATAGCCACAAACCTGAAACAAGTCCACAAATAATTAATTTGCTCCAAAATCCTCTACATTATCTTCCTTTTTTTATATTTAGAAATCAGAGAAATGAGGTCCCTGACCAGAGCTGTGGAAGGTTCCCTCCGGATATAGGCTTCTGTTTATCTAGCAGACGCCCATTACTTTCTTCAAGTAACTCACTACTTTCTTCAAGTAACTCACTACTTTCTTCAAGTAATCAGGTGTGTGTGTGTAACTAATATATTTAGCCAACCCTAAGTAGAAGCTGTGAGAAATAAAAATAAACCTGATTGATGCTCTGGTGACTGTTAAGGAGTATTGATTCACCAAGAGATGGACAGTGAGAGTTTGTGACTGGATGCAGCAGGATTGTCAGTTGTTCACTGGAGCAGTGGGAGCCCATTCCTAGGGTTTTTTTCAGTTTTGACTCTCCTGTTTGAATTAGGGAAAACACAAAGATCTCTGTCAGACCGTAACCAGGGACTTGAGCTGCTCTGTCCAGCTGCCTCCACAACAGTCCCTGGCATAACCCTGCAGGGACGCGGAGAGCGGCTCCTCCGGGCAGCGTGTTTGCGGATCTGGCAGGAGAAGAGGGGGTGAGTGGGATTAGCACCCGACACCGCGTGTGTGTTTCTGTGCGTGTGCCTCTGTGTGCATGTGTCTGTGTGTGTGTCTGTCTGTCGGGGGGGAAGGGGGGGTCTGTCTGTGTGTTCGTGTGCCTCTGTGTGCATGTGTCTGTGTGTGTGTCTGTCTGTCGGGGGGGAAGGGGGGTCTGTCTGTGTGTTCGTGTGTCTCTGTGTGTGTCTGTGTGTGTGTGTCTATGCGTGTGTGTGTGCGCGCTGTGGGCCGTGGTGTGTTGGAGGGAGGGAGGGAAGTGAAGAGCACCCGCTCCGTGCAGGGGCGGGGGAAGGAGATTGGGAGCGGAACTGCTCCATGCAGTGCGTGTGGGGGGATCTGCTCCAAACGGCGCGAGGGAGGGGTAGCTTTGCTTCCCGTGGGATGGGGGCGGCTCTGCCAACACCTGCCAGAGCGGCTCGGCTCGGCCGAGCTCCCGGAGCCGCCCAGGGCTGCCCGAGTGCGGCAACGGGGGCGCTGCGGCACCGCCGGCCTGAGGCCGTGAGGGAGGAGGGTGCGGGGTCAGGGGCGTGCTGGGTGTTCGCGGGGTGGGCGGTGTGCTGGTGTGTGCTGAATGAGGGGGGTGCGGGGTGAGGGGGTGCGGGATGGGCAGTGTGCTGGTGTGTGCTGGTGTGTGCGGGGGGTGCGAGGTGAGGGGGGTGCGGGATGGGCGGTGTTCAGGGTGAGGGGGGTGCGGATGGGCGGTGTTCAGGGTGAGGGGGGTGCGGGATGGGCGGTGTTCAGGGTGAGGGGGGTGCGGATGGGCGGTGTTCAGGGTGAGGGGGGTGCGGGATGGGCGGTGTTCAGGGTGAGGGGGGTGCGGATGGGCGGTGTTCAGGGTGAGGGGGGTGCGGGATGGGCGGTGTTCAGGGTGAGGGGGGTGCGGATGGGCGGTGTTCAGGGTGAGGGGGGTGCGGGATGGGCGGTGTTCAGGGTGAGGGGGGTGCGGATGGGCGGTGTTCAGGGTGAGGGGGGTGCGGGATGGGCGGTGTGCAGGGTGAGGGGGGTGCTGGGTGGGCTGTGTGCGGGGTGAGGGGGGTGCGGAATGGGCGGTGTGCTGGTGTGTGCTGGGTGTGTGCTCCGTGCGCGGAGCCGCTCCGGGAGCGGAGCGAGGGAGGGAGGGGATGGTCTGGCCGCGGTGCCCAGCACAGGCCTTTGCTGACCTGCACCTCCTTGTCCGAGAGAGGACACAGTGTTCGGAGCACACTGACAGCTCCAGGGGTTCATTGTGGTGTCCTGAAACGCTCCTGAACTGCGACTGGTGATCCCACAGACCGATCGTGCTGCTGCCCAGCGTGCCAAGGCACTTTCAGTGCTGGCTCCAGGGCCACGGTCATGCCGGGCTGTGCCGGCTTGCTGTGCTCAGCTGGGTGGCCCAAGGGACAGCTAGTGGCTCTAGCTGCTCTCGGTCCCATTTCTGTCTCCAATCACCAGTACCATCACCCCACACCCGCTAGTCACCCCAGCCAAGGCTCCTGTCTCCTCCTATTCACATTCAGCACTCAGTGGCCCTTCCTCCTGTGTCATTCCTTTCTCCTAGTGTATTGATCTGCATCAATTTTTCCCCTACACTGTGTTCCATTTGGGTTTCTGGCATCCTCCTGTGTTTTATACCCTGTCATCACTGCTGGCTGTTATCCATGTGCCTCCTGACTGGCCATTCGTCCTGTTCGCATTCAGGGTCCTTTGTGCTGGTCGAGGCTCTCTGGTGTGTTGTTTGCTGATGCCCCACTGGACAGTAGTCTGCTATCTCTGCTGTCAAGCTAACAAAAATCATCACATTGTTTCATTTTCCAGCTCTGGCTTACATGTTCTCCAGTCTGCTGTCAGAGATGGATGTGGACAGCCAGATCACAAGCACAGCAGTTTGTGACTTGAACAGTCGTTTTGTCCAGCCCCCCAAACTGCATGTCCTGCCCACACTCTCACATGACATGATGCAGTTTTCATTGCACAGCTGTGCACATTGGGACCACGTCTGCCCCAGCCAACAAACAGTGCTGTGATAAGCACAATGCTAGCTGACAAATCAGTAGATTAGCAGGGTTTATCCTTTTGTTAAGTACAAACCTGTTCTCAATAAACTGATCTGTAAATAAAGCAAGAAAAAAATTAAAAGAATGAGAAACAGCTCTTGCAGGGGAGTTTTGTTCTGTGGGAGTGTTCTTGGGGCTATTTTTTGATCCATTATGATGATGGCTGAAAACATATTTATAAAGCTGAAAGAAAAGCCTTTGTCTGAAAATTTCTTTGCACTCCCAGAAGCTTCTAGATGTGCTTTGTAGTTGTCATGAGATCTATAGAGCCCTCTGAGTCCTTTGCTTGTCCCAGTACATCAGGAAGGGAGAGGCAGTGGGGTGACCAGATGCATGAGCATGGCCCAGGAGCCAGCACTGGCTGTGCCTAGGCACAGCAGGAAGGAGCAGTCTGTGGGATCATCCGTCTGTCTCACTGTAGCAGTGTTTCAGTATAGAAACCTGTTATCTTCACTGGCTTCCTTTTGTGACCACAGACCATGCCACCTTAAAAATGACAGCATACACTCATGTCATCTGTGTTCAGAAACTGCTCCCTGTTCAGCCATGTGTCTCCACACAGAGAGACTGGGAAGGCAGGAGAGAGGTGTGGAGCCTCCAGGGCCTGAACACAGGTCTGTGCTCAGCAGTTCCAGTAGCAACTCTAGACTGTTCCCAGCTCAGCGGTTTTTGTATTTCTGGATGTGTCTGCTTAGTTCTTTGCACTCACTTTATAGGATATGCAGGTGTGTTTTAACATTCTGAAAAGAAGCAGGCAGTTCTGGAAAATAGAAGGGGGAAAAAAAAAAGTCCCCCTCAAAAAAAGCATGGAAAGCTGGAAGGAAATTGAAATAGGATAACTGTTGGGTTTTCAAAATAAACTTTATTTATTTATTTAAGAACAAGAAATGTACCATTTTTCATTTAGTTGAACAGAGGTAACATGAGTTACAAATTATCTCTTATTGTAGGAAATAAAAATTTATTTTAGAACAGTAACAAATTAGTTGATTATGAGAGCTGGAGCTGTGTCCTACCTCAATGTATACGAAGTATAATTCTTGCTAGTTTGCTTATCTGCTAAGTCAAAAGAAGGATTAAAATGCTGATTTAAAACCACACCATGCACACACAGAGCTCATCCCCTCTAGGCATGCTGCCTGCTCCTCCTTTGAGGTCCTGGGGGAATGGATAGAAGTGGGATTCATTCCAAAGGCCTACCAGATTCTCTTTCAAAGCCTGCAGGACCTTTGCTAGAAAAAGGGTAATTTGTGCTGAGAGTTACAGCCCCTTTGCTTATGTCTGTGACTGACATCAGAACTTCCTGCAGAAAACAGATTTCTCAGGTATGAAACAGGGCTCCCATGTACCACCATTGCTCCATATTTGTGTTAGTATAACACTCAGCATGAGAGGAATGAGGGTTTAACTCTTTTTAATCACATGATGAATTTGGTCTAATTCGCCTTATATATTTGTTTATATTCTATGAAAAATAAAATCACTTTATTTTTTCAACCTGGAACAAAATCCATGCATCAGTTCAGACTGGGGATTGATTGTAGGGTGCAGCCCTGCAGGAAAGGGCTTGGGATTCTTGTGGAAAACAAGTTGGACCTGTGTCAGCAGTGCTTCCCTGCAGCGACAACAGTCATGGGATTGCATTAACAAGAGGTCAGCAAATGGAGGATGTGGTTATTCCCCTCTGCCTGGTACTGGTGAGGCTGCATCTGCACTATTCTGTGCAACTTTTAGGAAACTCCCCCATTATATGGGAGATGTTGACACCCTGGAGAGGCTCCAACAACAGCCCCAGTACTGGTCAGCAGCAGCATGTGCCATGTGAGATGTGATGGGCATTAGGTTTGTCTGGCCTGCAGAAGGGAAGGCTGGGGGATCTCATTGCAGAGACACTACTGAAAAGGCAGGTGAGAATTCCGATACATCCAAGCTTCTCCTGAAAGAATGAGAGGCAATGGTCTCATGTTGCAAACCAGGGAAATTCTTTTTCAAAAAAAAAGGAACACATTATTTACCAGGTGAGCGCTGTAGCCTTGGGACAGGCTGTCCAGAGAGGTTGTAAAACCTCCATCCTCAGGATTTCCAGGATACACGTGGACAAAGCTGAGTGACTTCAGCCAGCTTTGAAGTCAGCCCTGCTTGGAGCAGGAGATGGGACTTCAATGTACATTTTTCACTCATTCATCTGGACTCACTAATGTAGCAAGAAGCAAGTTGCATTCTGCTGTTTGAGGACTGATCAGTTCCCTGGAAAGGCCAGAAGCACTGACGTGGTACAAGGCCCATGAGGGTCAGGACCACGCAGGGAGCAGGGAAGGTGGTGGTCAGGGAAGGACAGCATGGGAATGAAGTCTGTCTCATGCACTGTCCAAGTGAGCCACCTACTTCAAAACACCTTCTTCAGCCTGTGAGTCCTCAAAGTGGGGATTCCAGGTATAAAGTGCCAACGTCTTTCTTCCGTGACATTTTTACAGCATATATTTGTAATCTCCACCATTGGAGACATTCAAAAGCTGTCTGGACATGGTCCTGGCTAACTTGCTGTAGGAAGCCATGCTTGTCCAGAGGATTTGTACCAGATCACCTCCAGTGTCACCTCCAGCATTCCCTTCTAACCTCGACCACTCTGTGATTCTTATTTTATCTGTTAATTTTAATATTCTGTTCATCTCCAGCCACTCAGCTTTACTCACACTCACAGGAGCATGCTTCCTTTCATCTATTGGTACCTCTGACCCTTGCTTAAGCACCCAAAATCCTTGAGAAATTTCAAAATCTGATAATAAAATTTCTAATAAATTCTAATCCAATTGAAAAACTGTTTGTGTATCATTGCTATGTATGATTTACATATCTGGAGTTTTCTTACAATTAAGTTATTAGGATATGTCACCTTTGTTTTAAATTTTCTTGGTCATCCTAATCTGCAGCCCCAGACTATTGCCCCTCTGAGACACTGGAGTATGAGAACCCTGTTATCTTTTCTTTCCACGGTGTTGAACAAGGGGCTACAAATTAGAACCATCCCTATTAGTCAGAGAAACACATCTGATTTTCAGAAACTCTACTTTCTGCACTTATTCTGACCCCAGGAGACTGTGATAAAATCCTCTGGATACTTCCTTCCTCTCAGCTGAGTACCCAAACCTCACTAGATATTTGAAGTGAATATCATTGTGATTTTTTGATTCCAGTATGGATCCCTGCCTCAGATGGTCCCTACAGCCAACCTCACCGTCTTCTGGGCAGCCCAAGGTCCAGGTGTAGTTTGCAGGTGTCAGGAATAGTGACCTTACTTTTCCCCACTGACCCACTGCTGTTGGCAGAGGCGTAGAGTATCCTGGAAATATAAGCAAAAGGACTGGAGAGAGTCCACTGTGCAGGCTGAGAAGAATGTGGGAGATGGAAGAGTTGCTAGTTGGATCATCATCGGAAAATAGGGTGAGGAAAAGCTTGGCCACAGTGAGCAGGGCTGTGCTGGGTCTTTGTCAGAGGCAAGTGGTGGATGTGTTGCACCCTTTACAGGGACAGTTTGCTGCCAATCTGTTGATTGTAAGTGTGTGTCAGCAACAGCAGACTTTAAAGATTAAAGCTGTCAAGGGAAAACTAATGCTGAGTTTCCAAGACTTAATGGGATTGGATTCTCCTCTTCAGTACTACTTGGGATGAACATAGTTCTTGCCTAATTCTTAGAGACTTTCCTGTATGAGTTATTGTTCATGAGAGAATAGCAGCTTTATATACAGATGGTTGTGGAACAGAGGCACCATTGAGAGGCAAACACGGAGACATCTGTGTCCTGCAGATTCAGGCACACACACACACACAGATCAACAGCTTTATCCACAGAAAGCAGTCAGTCCTGCTCAGTGTGTTCAGGCAGAATCTCTACTCTCTCATGACAGAAGAAATCCCTGTTGGAATTCAAGTAAGGAGCAATTCATGCTGAGGAGGAAAGCTTAGTGTCAGGGAAATACCAATGTCCAAACTAGCACTCCCTGAGGGAGTTTGGTCGGAGAGCTGCTTGGTTGGATTGCTCTTCTTAACTGGCCAGAAGCCTGTTCTCCATGAGATCAAAAGAGAGGATCAGATGCTCTGGACCTAGCGAGCTGTTGTAGATTATTTGGCAAGCCCAGATCATACCACTAAGACTGATACAAAGCCAGAGAGTAGGATGCTTGAGAAAAGGTTTGGGTGCTTTTATCAGAGTCCTCTTAGGATGGATTCCTGCTTTTCCAGTGCCTCTCCATGAAATCTTGGACAAGTCACAAGGGACCTTAAAGTAGGTCATGCCCACATCTTCATATAAAGGTAATTTTCAGTTCAATGGTTTAGGTTTGGACATCAGTGCAACTCTAGGTCACTGGGGGTGGGTTGAACAGATAAAAAAGGGAAGGGACAGGTTCCAAAAAATAGTGCCTGCACTGGAAACCCTTTCTACTGAATTTTATGGGTGCCAAAATTTTGCATGGGCTCAAAAAATAAAATAACTACCCTAAATACTGCAAATGATACCTCCTCTAATGGGGGAAGACCCGAGCTATCATTTGCTGCAAATAAAGAGAATGTTCTCAGAAATGTGTCTCTGCAACTGTCCTTTTCCCTAGATTCTGCTGGAAACAGGATAATAAACCATACGGTCTGATCCAGAACTATTTGTCTTACATAGTTGTATAACACTTAGAAGCTGAAATCCAAGTGGTCACGGTTTGCTTGTTATTATATACTCTAATTATACAATTTATAGTTAATTTCTTCCTTTCAGTGACTTTTCTATTTAGCATGAAAAAGTTAAACATTCAATAAACCCAAAAACCTTAAACATTCAATGACCTAGTGTTTATATATCTGGAAGAAGGGAGGACAAGGTCACAGCATCTGCTCTAACAAAAATAAATGTTTAGGGATCATTGAAGTGGTCTAAAGTCAGGCTTTACCTCTTCTTTGTGAGCATCCTGACCACCATGAAGTGCCCTGCATGTTTAGTTTGCAGCAAGAGGAACAGCAGCGAGATGGACAGAGGGAAGCTCTCATTTGAAATTCTGTAGCAGCTAATAGGAGCTGTAACAGCTGTAACTGAGGCTGTTCAGAGCCTCAGGGAAAGAGAGATGAGCACAACTGCTGGAGAGAAGGCTTGGCATCACCCTTTCTAAAAGGGGTTTGTAACAACTGGCTGCTGCTGACACCTAGCTCTGAGGCGGTGTCAGACTCATGAGTCACATTTCTATGACCAAGTATGTGCCCATCACACAACAGGGTGGGACCTGCCCTGCCTCTCAGTAGGAAATACGTTGACTGGAATAGGCTGATGTTATTGGAACAGTTTGTTATTCTCAGCCTGCTTCCAAGAAAGGAAGTGAATGGAAGCAGTCTTCTCTGCAGGTGAATTATCCTGGCAGGCAAATCCAGTTTATTCTCAGGTGAATCACCACAAGCTGTTCATAGAATATCACTGTCCATTTATAGACAGAGACTACGTTTGTTTACATCTGAGTCTAAAATAGTCGATACAGCTCTGGGCACTGTTAAGACAGAGATGACTAAACCTGCCCTGGAATATCACAAAGTTTTACTATGACCACAACCAGGCAGGGCACTGCATGTCTGATCTCATTTTCAGAGCTGATGGTGTACAAGGGAAGTTCCAAGTTCAGCAAAGCCACATAAAAAACTTCTGAAGGCAGAAATCAAAGGTAAAGCCATTCTGTATCCTTTTGTGCTTTTTAAAATCCATGTTTGAATCACATATTTGATCATATGAACATGACTCATAAATCTGAGTCCTCTACTTGGAACATTTGAGGTCCTGGATGTCTAAATTTCCAAGTGCGATACTCCAGAATATCTGTTTAGGAAATCCTTAAACTGCAATTTGTGGATGATGGGAGAGCAACAGGAAGCACTGCTGTGTGCTGTCTTGCTCTCTCATTCAGCCCATGCATTCTCTGGGATTTGCTGACTGGACACCAGATGAAACTTGGTTCTGAGCACCTGTATCTGTTCTTGTATCTTGGCTGTTCAGAGCACTGAAATGGCCCCTTCCACCAAAAGCTAGAGCTTTTAAGAATTTTAACAACTGAAAGTATGCTTTGTGTACAGGCTCAGAACATTTCCTCTCCAAAAATGGAACTAATTTCTGCTAGTCATTTAGACTTTGAAGGTATTTTAAAGATCCAGTGCTACATGTGGTTTCTTTTTAGTCTCTTTCTTTCCTCGTTGCTGGCCTCATGAGAGCTGAAGCTGCTGTCTCTTGCAAACAGGTATGGCCAATCAGTTATTCATATGGATCTCCAGTCAATCATGGCTAAAACGTTCTCCTATGCACCTATGCTAACCCTCTCTCACTGTGCACTCTGCAGGATCTGTTCAGTGGAGACAGATGAGGTAACTCAGATCTTTTTCATGGGCCAGAGAGATTGTTAAATGTTGCTTTAAACAAAAACAAAACAAAACAAACAAACAAAAAAAAAAACACAAACAAACCACCAAAAAAAAATCCAAAAAACAAACCAAAACATACACCATGCTGTTCCTACAGCTGTCAGGTGTGAACCTTCTTCTGGTACTCCCAAGGTGTTCTCAGGTCCCTCGTCAGGGAATCTGCCCATCGGTACAGGGTTTGTTTTAGTGGTGTCATTTTAAGCCCCAGGTACAAGCTGTGAAATCATGGAATAAGCTCTCTTTTGATGCAGAGGCTCTCTGCAATGTTATATGAAGTTGGTTCTTTCTCATTCACAGATGATAGCATTTCTTGACACTAAGGTTTGTTAAAAAGTTAGATGGCCAAGACTGAGATCTTCACCCAGGGCTCTTTGGTGATAGATAGGAAGAAAATGGCCCTTTCAAGATCTCACCGTAAAACAGAATATGTTCACGTGATAATAATTTAGAACAGGTTTCTTATTGCAAAGTGGAATACCCTCCTAGAACAGATGACAGAGTGAGTATGACAGTTGTGATGGCTCAGGAAATAAATTCAGAAAGGTCTTGCAGTCAGAGGGATTGTTTTGAATATCCAGCCAGACCTGCTCTGTACTGCCCAGGGAACACCTGCATCCTGCTGAGATGCTTTAGCTGAGCTGAAACAGAAGGTAGGAAACAAGGCTGAGACTGGAAGCAGACCAGTTCATCCCAGTGCCTGGTACCCTTGAAGTGGTAAAACTGCATGTTCCTGGGATGGCTTCTACATCCCATCTTGACTCTGGCTCTGGTATCGTATGCTAGATAAAAAAGCTGCCTATGCTCAGAAATAATTTTCCTCATAGATAGCAAACTTGTCCCCCTTTAACATCCTTCACAATACAGACATTACATGTTGCAGAAGCAAACACAGATTCAAGCCTTTGGCAAGAGCTGCTCTCTGTGCAGAAGTAAAGCCATCCTGCAAATTGAGGGGAAGGACCAGACATGACTCAAGAGAAACCAACAGTTGTAATTATCTGCACAATGAAATGAGGACCTGTTCAAGAGATATTTACCTCCAGTGGCTAAAAGACATCCTCTGACAGAAAGAGAGCCCTTCTTCCTACAGACTGGACATTCATACATAAGTCAAAGTGAAGTTGTAGTTTAGAAAGAAATTTTAAAATAAAAGTTAAGTTAGTGTTTACATTTGGGCTTGCCTACTGAAAAGCTGAAGTTTGTAGTTGCTTCGGGGAGTGGACAACCCTAGGACTGCAACCCCGCTAGAGGCTATCTCATCAAGAAAGTTCAAGCAAAGCAGGACAGGAGCCTGCAAAGATATCAGAAAGGCAGACAGTAAGAAAAAGCAACAAGTTAGAAGTAGAGGAAAAAAATGTCAGAGAATAAACCAAAGAAAACATCACTGAAGTATTCTCTTAACATCAAACATAAGAAAAGTAAAATCTAAACTTTGTTATTTTACATGAAAGTTGTAAACTATTTGAATTCGAGTTGCAATATAGAAAAGCTGGGTTTGTATATACTGAAGAAAAACATGGGATTTTGTTTTGATTTCAGTTCTCGCCTTCTATAAAGGGAATTATTAGAGAATACTGCTGATAGATGTACCTGGATGTGTGCCATGATATCAGGTCTATGGGGTTTTGCCAAGCAAAGCACAGCTGGTATGATAATACCACATAATGGATCATAGATCAGCAGTTATCAGCTTAAATGCTTATGAAAAGGGGATGATTTATACAAAAGGGGATGATTTAAACAATTTACCACAATTCAGAGAATCAAAAATAGAACTGTGAAAAGTTGTCTGAAAATTGTTGAAAGAAAAAACATTGAAGAGCTCAGCTCAGATTGCTGCTGTCTAAATGAAGGACAGCTACATTGAAAGACACCTTTTGAAAGGTCCAGGAGAAAGGCTACAGTCAGGCTACCTGAGTGCTCATTTCAGAGAAATAGGTATTGTGAATTTCTAAAATTCCAGGAAGAGATAGAGATAAAATACTTTATGAAAGTGTTACATAAATAAAAAGCCTGTACAGCCCCAGGCCAGGATATACACACACAATAATACATTATGGGCACAAAGATCGTAATTGTTCCGAACTAACACCTAATTAGTGACTGCAAAGCAAGAACAAATCAAAAGGAGAAACTGGAGGCTCTTCCTCCATGAAAACAAAAACAAACAAACAAACAAACAAAAAAAAAAAAAAAAAAGGAAGAGAAAGAAATCTGAATCTTAGGAACAGGACAGGCCATACAGCCGTTAGTGGCCAGATGGGGTCTGTGAAAGGGACTGATCTCCCAGCACACCACCACAGGACCTGCCCAGCACCTGCTCCCTGAAGTGAGTTGCACAGACAGACAGCCAGCCACACGCAGGTGAACTCCTGACTGTCACACACTACAGTAGATCATGGACACGTGTAATGTGACGGAGTTACAGATGGGCAAGGAGCATCACACATGGGTTGCAGTCACATGAACAGCTGCACACTTAAAAGTGCAGCATACAAATGGGCACTCTCCTGTAGTAGACCAGGACAACAACTGAATGGTTTCTGTGATGGAATATGGAGTCTGTTTTGCACTGTACACAGGGAGAATCCCTGGCACAGCCCTCATGCTCTCCGGAGCAGCATGCAGGAATACACTGCAGCTTATACAGGAGCATACTGTCAAATGGAGGATCTCCCCAGAGAAGAGGATCTCCCCACCTCTCCTGCAGAGAAGTGCCTGCAGGCACACTGGGACATGCACACTACGGACTGAGGCAAATGATGCATCCCAAGTTTCGTGAGCTGCACACGTTTTTGTCACATTTCCAGTGGACTGTGGCACACACACAGTGAAGTGAGTGATGTGTACACAAACAAGTATCATCCTACATGTATGTGTGTGCATTCTGGAGTCAGTCACAGCCCCTACACTGCCATCAGCCTCTCCTGTGGACCAACAAGCTTTTCAAACACAAGAACACCAAGTTCAGTGCTCACACACTTGTGATGCTCCAAAGGGTGCCATAAATGCACTGGAAGGAGACCTGTGTTTTCCTGCTCCTCCACAGACACAAAGTTCCTGGAGGCAATCTACAGAGTGAGCCTCAGAGGAGACATGAACATATCTTCTGGGCATGGCTGGCTCCCACCACTCAGCAGTGAGAAGGACCCATTCATCTCACTGATGTCGGAACTCAGCATAAGGTTTGTTCCCCTCTCCATCAACTGACTACAAAAGGATGGTGGGTGGCAGGCTGTCGGACAGGCAGATCCATCCCTGCCACACGTATGCTGGTGTGACTCTTGCACATGCGGAAGCGAGACTCTCCCTGTCCTCCACATGCCACACATACTACTGATGGGTTCCCTGTGTGCAGGCCACTGTGCAGACGGTTGCACCAACATGGATAAGACCCTCATACACACCTGTGGTGCAGTGAGTCACACCAGTCACTGATTCTTACAGCTCAGGGGCAAGCGTCTCATGCACAGGTGTACACAGACACACACGTGCATCTCACACACAACCACACAGACACATGTGCAGCTGGATCTCACATGGCTGTCCCATAAGCACACGTAGAGGTAAGTCTCCTGTGTGAGCAAATCCTACCTATTCTGGGAAAGCCACATGTAGATGGCACAGGCAGCTGAGCCTCAAGGTGTGTGCTTATATGCACCCCTGTGAGTCACACTCACAGGTGAGTCTCTCACATGCAAACAGGTGAGTCTCTCACATGCACACAGGTGTCTCCTGCACAAGCAGACACCTCTACACTTTCATACAAGGTTGAGTTTCTCACATACAGTTTAGTGAGACTCTCATACACAAACACACAGGTACATATCCCATCAACTACACACCTGATGGAGCACAGGCACTCAGGTACATGTGCTCTGCCTTGCAGGTACGCCTCTGTGCACATGCAGAGCTCAAGAACTCTGTGGGTAAGTCTCACAACATGCACATGTTCTCTTAGACACACAAGGAAGCGTAGTGGGTCAGGCAGCCCACCCTGCAGCAGGTCACACATGCATGTCTGCCTGGGCTTCATACAGACACATCCTGTGCTTGTACAGGTATAGGTTACATACATGCAGTGAGCCAGGTGTGCATACCTGGACAGACATACACACATGTTCATACACACCTAAACATGGGACTGGCAAAGAGCAAAATCAGGACATGTGTATGCAGACAGATGTGACTTACCCAGATAAGCAAACAAGTCACATACACGCTGCAGAGTGAGGCAGGCAGGCACACCCAGAGCAGGTTGTGCACAGAGTGGGTGTCAAAATACACAGAGGATGGTGACTTACATGCACGTACATACAAGTGTCACCCAGATGAGGGTGCCACACGCACTGTGGTAGTGCATTTCTCACAGACACAGAAGTGTCACACCGACCTGAGTGCCACACAGAAGTATCTCACTCATGTGCTGCAGTCAGATGCACACATGAAGCAAGTTGTGCACTCAACCGAGTGTTGCAAAGACACATGCACTTGAGGATGTGTCACACACACACTTCCTACATGCTTGAGTGTGTCACACAATGTCTTTCAGGCAAAATGGATTTCATACCCTTGGGTGTGTGTAACAAATGCACAGTGTCTCAGACATACAGAGATGTCTCACACAGACATGAGTCTCTACAAATGCAGTCAGTCTCAGACGCAGGGGGTCATAACTGCCGGTGTTACAGACACATGGTGCCTCACTCACCATCTCTCACAGAGAGGAGACGGATACACAATGTCTCACGCGCTTCAGACAGTGTCTCACATGGCACCTTTCGTGGACACACGGGTGTCTTGCTGTTACAGACACGGTGACTGTCAAACACACGGGTGCCTCTCACAGACACGTGGTATCACCAGCGCACCCACGGGGAAGAGCGTCTGTCCCTCACACACAGTGTCCCTCACAGGCACACAGGTGGCACACAGAGTGGCCCTCGGACAGTGCCTGTCACACACTGACACACACACGGTGTCTCCCCCTTGTCTCTCAGGGTCACCCAGGTCTTCTCTCTCTGTCCCGCCGACACGAATGTCACACCCGCGGATCGCTCGGCCCACCCGCGCCGCCTCTCCTCCCCCTGCTTCCTCCCCCTCACCCCTCCTCCCCCTCCTCCCTCTCTCCTCCTCCCCCTCTCCTCCTCCTCCCGTCCCGCCTCTCCCGCCCCACCCCGAGCCGGCGGTGCCCGTGGGCGCCGGGGCTGCTCCGCTCCTAACTGCCCGCGGCCCCGGGCGGAGCGGGGCCTCCGGAGCGGAGCGGCCGGGCCTTCCCGCAGCCCTGCGGGGTGCGGGCGACGGGCGCGTCCCGGCGGGATGTCGGGGACCCGCTGCCAGGCGCTGTACCCCTTCTCCGGGGAGCGGCACCGGCAAGGGCTGCGCTTCGCCGCGGGGGAGCTGATCACGGTGCTGCAGGTGCCAGACGGCGGCTGGTGGGAAGGACAGAAGGAGGACGGGCTGCGAGGCTGGTTCCCGGCCAGCTACGTCCAGCTGCTGGAGGTAGGAGCGGGGCCGGGGCCGGGGCCGCGCCGGGCGGGCGGGGGGGCGGCCCGGGGATGTCCCGGGGGGTGCCGGCAGTGCTGGGGGGCCCTCGCGGCCCACACGGCGCTGCTCCTGGGGACCCCCTCGGCATCGCTGTGCCCTGTGCCCCGGGCAGGTGCCCCGGCTGAGGCTGCTGGGGGGTCTGCGGCGCTCGGAGGAGCAGCTGCCTGCCCGGCCCCGCTCGGGCAGGCAGAGCCTGTGGTACCCGCAGTCGTAGCCGTGAGCAGGGCTCAGGTGTGTGGCGAGCTGCGGGCTGCTCGGGACACTTGGGTTTTCCCAATCGCTAAACAGCAGCAGAAGTCAGTGGCTGCGGTGAGGCAGCCCCTGCCAGTCACTCACGAGGGCCAAATGCTGGGCAAGTTATACTCCCTCCTCTCTCTCCCCATTCTGCTCCCTTTCATTTTCTTTCACTGAACATCTTATGGCTTCATGTTATGGAAGAGATAATTCAGATATAGAATCATAGAATCACAAAATGGTTTGGGTAGGAATGTACTCTAAAGATCATCCCATTACACCCTGCTTACCATGGGCAGGGACACCTTCCACTATCCCAGGTTGCTACAAGCCCCATCCAACCTGGTCTTGAATCCTTTCAGGGATGGAGCAGCCACAGCTTTTTTGGGCAACCTGTGCCAGGGCCTCACCACCCTTACCACCCTCTTTTCCTCATGGGAAAGAATTTCTCTCTAATATCTAATCTAAACCTACCCTTCCTCGGTTCAAAGCCATTCCCCCTTGTCCTGTCACTCCATGCCCCTGTCTGAAGTCCTTCTGCAGCTCTCTTGGAGCCCCTTTAGGTACTGGAAGATGCTCTAAGGTCTCTTTGGAGTCTTCTCCTTCTCTTCTCCCCTCCTGTTGCAGCCGTTTCCCAGCTGGCTGCAGGTACCTTGCTACCATACATGTGGCATGGCTCAGGGATCCCCAGCAGGGTTAGGGTCAGTGGCCCAGACCCAAAGGTCATGGACTTTCTGTCACAATGCTGAGAAGTTCTGTTGGCTTTAGTTGTTTTCAGGGCCCTGACAATTGGGGTGACAGTTGGATTCCCACCTCAGGACTGCTTGTGCGCCAAGGCAAGAACTGGCACTGGCACATGGCACTGCCATGACCCCCTCAGTCCTTCCCTCAGTGGCCGTGCCCTGTTGTCATTTGGAGGATATGGTATGGCAGCACCTCCGAGAGCGTCTCCGTGCAGTGACTGGGCTGAAGCCATTAGCAGCACAGCCCTTCTCAGGTCAGCTTCTGTTTGTCCTCCAGTTTCCTAAGGACCAGCCTGCTTTGCTTGTATGCAAGGCTGGCAGTGCCCATCCCAGGTTTTCCATGCATACCCTCCAGGGAATCTAAGGGGCAAAAAGCAGAGCCCTGAGCAGAACCTACCCACCAGTTGCATGTAGAGCAATGTTCTATAAGCAAAAGATTCTGTGCAAAAGGACATTTTGCCCACAGATCTGGCACTGTCTTTTGGTTTCTCATGTCTAAATAAATTTAAAAATCTGTGATGTTTCTGTTGATTTCCTGATTGTCATTATTACCTGGACAGAAAGGAAAGTAGGAGCAAAAGTTGCCCTCTTAGTGTTACAAGATTGAGGCCAGGGATTTTCCTATGCCACTGAAGCACTCGAGATTTCTTTTGTTAGTTTTGGAATGTGGGAGTCCTTTTGTTTTGCAGTTTTGCCACCTACAAGATCATTTACAAAAATATGTGAATGTTTGCAGTTTCACAAATTGCTAAATATTTGCACATCTAACTAGGAATTTGGGAATTGTTTGAGGCAAAGTGTATCATGAGATGTGACAAACTCAGCTAAGCAAAGACGGGGGGAATCACTTCTGCAAACACCATAACTTTGCTTTCCTGTCATCTTCTCGGAAATTTGTCTTTCCCTGCTAAAGTCTGAGCAAGTTCCACTGTTCTCAGATCCATGCCTGCCGTACCCCAGATGTGCCCTTCTGACCCTTGGCTCATGTAGCAGTGAAAACTTTGCAAAGACCAGTTGTCTGCACAGCCTGGCCTCCTTTCTCTTGAGCAAACCTTCAGGAAGAAGGCAAGAAAGAGGGCAAGTGCTGAGTATGTTCACTCTGGCATGTTTTCCTTTATTTCAGAGATGGTAGCCAATAAGGACTATAAGCCAGAGTTAATAAATATGTCAAATGAGAGTTAATAACCAAATTGACCAAATTTATGGGATCACAGGTACTTGGCACACATCACAGTAGATCACAAGTACCTGGCATACAGAAGAAGGAAGCTGTGTGTGTGTCTGTCATGGCTCTGTACAGGCCTTCTCCATGTGTACAGGTGGCCTTTCCCTTGTGTGCAGGTATGCAGCTTCCTCAAGACTTGATCCAGCTGAAGGACACCACAATAGAAATACTGTTCTTCTCTGTTCTCTGATCCTAGTCCCTGCCCAGTTGCATTGACATTGGAGCTGGCTTCAGGGAGGTGGTGACAGTGCATGTTCAGATGGGGCCATGGCCATGAGTCTCCTTTCTATACCAGCCAGCCCTTGCATTGGCTTTGGGTGGCCCTGGCCCTTCAGGAAGGTTCAGTGCTACGTTCTGAGCTGAACTTAACCACATGTTGTTGAAAGAGGAAGATGTTACTCCCTCAGTCTGTCCCACCCTCATTTCCCCATGCCCAGTTCACTGCAGAAGATACCTGTACTCTCTCTTGAGACCTGTGCTCCTCTTCTCAAAGGAGAACTGGCTGCATTTTCTGCCACAGTAGTGACTGAATGTGGCTTGTGGCATTGTCAGAGGTATGCCAGGGCTGCGAGTGTTTGCCCTACATGGCACACCCTTTCTACTCTCAACAAAGTCTGTTGAGTGGCTGGGAGCTACCAAAAGGAGGTGGCCTTCTTCCAGAGCCTTTGTGACTTAGAGTGTGCACTGGGTTTAGACAGAAAGGCTGGATATTCTCATTCATAGGGCTTCACATTTATCAGCACTGGCATCTCCTCTGACAAAGCTGCTCTGAAGTCTGTGCTGAGTTTTGGTCCTGAGCTGAAAGAAGGAAGTGAGAAAGGTGTGAAGAACAGCAGAGAACAGAATCTCTCCCACCCTCGAGTGGTGGCTTAGCAGCCAGTCTGAGGCGTGCTGGTTCCTGCCGGATGAAGGAGGAGAAATGACTGTTCCTGATGCTATCACTGATTTGAGAGGAACCTGGTGCACCAAACAGCACCTGCGTCTCCTCACAGGCAGCCAGGCTTTGGAGCTGCCAGCACTGATCATCCAGCTGGCTCCTCTAGGAGCTGAGAATGGGGCAGCTCTCCCACCTCGTGTACTCTCACAGTGAGTGGTAGCTCTTGGCTCTTGCAAAGAAAACTGGGGTAGGCATGGCTGGTGGGTAACCTGAAGAGGCTGTAATGGCAAATGAAGAGTTGGGCAGCTCTGAGAAAACCATGAAGGTGGCTTGCAGGAAACAAAACCCAATGCCAGCGATGGGTGTTCCTGAGGGCTGTTGCCTTTGCCCCCTCCTGAGTTCTCTTGCTAGCAGAAATGTGTTTTCAATTCATTCATCACAGAAGATCAAGAAAAGAACCTAAAATGTTGTAAATGTGATGCAAGAAAGACGCAGAGAGGTAAAGACATTTGGCATCCTTTGGTTCTTGCTCCTGTGGCCGCTGCAAGCCCAGTGATGGGTTGTAGGAAAATGATGGCTGAAGGTTCATGCTCAGGGCAGTGATGGAACCAATGAGAGCTGGAGGAGCATGTGGTAAGGATGAGCCAGAAATGACATGTCTATGTGAGCTCTGGAGAGGATACTGTTGTCATAGAGCAAAAGAACCAGCATAAACCAAAAGACTATCAAAAACAGTGAGCAAGGGAGGGGTATCAGCTCCACGGTGGTGTTCCAGATGGATTCCCTGAGGCTGGGCTGGTTGGGAGAAGTTGAGAAGGCTGCTGTGGTCTTTTTCACAGAATCACTGGGTTGGAAGGATCTCAGAGATCAGCTAGTCTGTCTTCCCTGGCCATGTCTGTCAGGTTTTTAGTATGTGCAAGGGTGGACACCACAACTGTTCTGGATAATGTGTTCCAGTGTTTGACTACCCTCACAGTTTTGTCTTGTGTCCCTCTAAAGGGATTTTTTATGTGTTATCTTGTGCCCATTTAATTCAATTTCACTGGATATCACTGAGAACAGTCAGTCTATGCTTTCTTTAGTGTCCCCCCATAGGATTTTATTCACATTCATAACATCCCTCTCGAGCTTTCTTGTCTTGATGCTAAACAGTCCCAGTTCTTTCAGCCTTTCCTTGTATGACAGATGCTCCAAGTCCCTTAATCATCATTGTGGCCCCTTGCCAGACTCTCTCCAGTATATCCTTGTCTTCCTTGTGTTGGGAAACCAAGTAACTCTTTCTTATATTGTTGTGCTCTTGGAGATAGTAGGTCAATGGAGAAATGGTCCCTAACCAGTATTTCCTGATCATGAGAATTTGTGGATACCAGAGGAATCCTGAAGACTGCTGCCAGATTCAGCTGGTTTTGCTTTGACTGATCTTGGTCTGTGCAAGCTGATCTGCAATGCTGAATCCCACTGAGTAGGTACCATCAGCTTCAACCCTCACCTCTCCTTTGGTGATTAACAGCTATAGCAGCCATGAGATCTGAAAGTCAGGAACTTTCTGACACTTTCCTCTCCCCTGTGTGCTTTATGTTGTTGCCTGACCTTTTGGCCGTCTGAGCAGAGCCCTGCAGGGTCCCTTGGTTACCAGACTGTCACAGTCCCAGGTTAAGTAATTGCTCTTCCCAGCCTGCTGCAAGAGGGAGTCTGTGAATGAGGTGAGGAGCCAGCACTGCCGTGGTGAACACTGGTGTAGAGCCAGTGGAGTGTGGTGTGTAACACACTGAGGGATTTCTTGACGGCTCATGCTTCCTACCCCAAGACTGGCTGCCTCCTCACCCCACCTGCATCAGAGATGCTTGGGATGATGATGAGTGCAGAAGATCCAAACCTAGGACAAGGCTCAGTTGTTTCAGTGTGTGACAACCCTTATGGGCAACAGAGATGTCAAGAGAGTGAGGTGGTGTTAGTCCTTAGGGGTGTGTATTACAAGAGGACCAGCATGGGACCCTCTGGAGAAATCTCTGTTGCGTCTGCCTTTTCTAGGGAAGTGATTTTTGGAGGGCTGGGGAGATGTGTCATTCAGTCACATTTGCAAGTAGTTTGTTTTAAATCTATTTTGGATCTTGCTTTTTGTATTTGTAGTTAGCTAGAAATCACTTACATAAGCAGCAGCAGCAACACATGCAAATTTGCTGGAAATTGTCAGCACTTTTTATAGCTTCAGTCATCCCACAGATGTAAGTCTCTGTATGAAGCACAGCATGCGCTTCCAGCATGGATGGAGGTGGCTTTGGAATCTGACTGGACAAGCTGGACTGAGTAGGACTGCAAGCTGCCACTGATCTTGTCTGCATTTTACACAGCTTAATTTACCAGAACTCTGAGGCCCTTAGGAAGGTATGAACTGTGCCCTTCTCCCTGGGCCATGCTTCAACTGCAAGCGTCAGACAGAGTGTTCACTGCTGTGTAATACTTGAGGGGTGATGCTCCTCACCTAACTCAGCTTGGGACAGCTGCCACATGGACACGCAGATGTGCAAACATTTGAGCCTGGAGGTTGTGGCACATCCAGCTGCAGGAGGCATGGCCTGCCATATCACAGACTGCTTCCTTCATTGTGCCCAGGGAGACATAGAGAAAAAGGGGGAATACATAGAAATTATAATGCCTCTAATTTATTTTGTAATAGCAGATAATGTGTAGAGGGTTTCTGTGCCTAACTGTATCTTGTCATAAGCTGATAGAATCCAAGGAGACAGTGTCCTTAGGGAGAAACAAGAACCTGCCAGCTGATGAGCAGGGAGAATTCCATTTCATGACAGTATTCTGAACATTTCTGTGAAACACTATTATGAAGAAACCCCTGTTTTCAGAGAGATTTTTACTTCACCTTAGTGATGGAGCATATTTTCACTAAGAAAAACCCCAAACCATTTTGTCTGAAAATATCCAGCCAGTCCCAGAAACAAGCATTGCTGCCCTGGTGCTGTGGTGGGATGGCTGTGCTGCCATAGCAAGCACTGGAACAGGCAGCTGTTGGAGCTGCTGTCTGCCTTCATGGGAGCTGTATAATGTGGATGATGATACACTTGAAAGGGAGGAGATGTTGGTACCTGTTGCAACAGAGCTTTTCCTGATGATTGTACGAAGGAGAGTAAGGTTGAGTATGGAGGATGCCTGTATCCTCTGCACAGAGTGATGGTGCTTTGCTTTCTCAGAAGATTCCTCTACATTGTTGGAGTTTATTATCTCATGCTCTTTCAGTCGTCCATCTTCCCACTCAGAAATCAGCTTAACATTAAACTCATGGAGAACCACAGAGACCAAGGGGGGGGGATGCTTTTTTCTGAGGATACTCCATGGAGGGAGTAATGTTCATATCTGAAGTCTAGTTTAATGGGAGGGGAATCTGGTGTTTAATCCGATGGGATAAGGCTGTGGGTGCTGAACCCTTCTTTGTGGCCAGGGAATGCTCACGGTGTTGTGCTCAGGACACCTGTTCTGGTGCTACAAGATGAGCAGTTCAGCTACTCAGCTGAGCAACTGCCAGACTAGAACTGGTGCTCCCTGCCCAGAGATGCTCGTGGCACCATTCTGAGCATCCTGCCTGTTCTGCTGCCCCTGAGAGATGGTGCTGGGGAGGAGCATCACTGCCAGGGTGGGACTGGTATTCCTATCTCCTGCCCGGGGGTGCTTATGGCACCCTCCTGAGCGTTCTGGCCATTTTGCTGCCTCTGAGAGATGCTGCTGGCGCAGCAACAATGGCTGAAGAGGGGATGGCACCTCCCTTGAGTGCAGAAGGATGGTTTTCATTCTTTTGGCACAGAGATGACTCTCTGAGGAAGGCAGAGGGGGAGATTTGCACTGCTGTAGGTGCAGGCTGCTGTGGGTGTTGTCTCAAGGGAAAGGTGAGGTTTTCAAAGTTCAGTGCTCAAAGGTGATGAAGGTGGTTTGCTCTGCCTGATTTAACAGCAAACCTTTGTCTAAAGTGAGGCATTTGTGAGACAGGAGTTACAGTGAGCATCCTGTGGGATTGCCTTGCAGTTTAACAGCGTCTTTTTTGTATCTCTGATTTTCTGTAACTGTATTTTTCAGAATATGAAACTTGTGGTCATTTGACCATTGACATTTCTGGCAAATGTGAATGAAATAAAATATAAAAGGGAGAGGAAATGATGTTGTGCTGCCAGAAAATCACTCTTCAATCAAGTTTTCTGGGGGAATTTAAAGTCCCAGGAAAATGTGAAGGAGATGTGATGCTGTAGTTCACAATCCCTCTCCTATTAGATTGATGTCTGTTATGTACCTGGTGATAGTTGTCTCAGACTTGAAATTATAGATAGAATATAAAAACTGAATACCGCCAGAAATAGCCAAAATTTGTGAAGGGAAGGGACTTACAGATGGTTCTGGCACTTTTTATGAGCTTTTCTGTCTGCTGCACACGTTGGGGCATTGCAGAAGCTGGACTCATGCATGCTGCAACTGTAGCAGGTGAGAACAGTCACACTGTTGGCTTTACAGAATTTACACAGGACAGAATTTTTAAAGATGTTTTTTCTTTATCCTTAGCTGAAAGATATCCTCATGGGAGGCTTCAACTGGAGGATCTCTTACAGCCTGGTGGTTACAAAGAGAGTCTGAACACAGTCTCCCTGCAGATGTCTGCCTTCTAATGTGAAAGATTGAGTTGCTGTGCACCTGCATGGAAAGGGTGCATATAGAGAGACAATGAAAAATGTGGATCATTGACGACTCACTTGAGGATTGCTCAGTTTCCTAAAGAATTCCCAACTCATTCTCTGCTCTGAATGGGACACCTGTCCTGTAGAAAAACACACAAGTGATTTCTGCAGTGGTAGGCAAAGGGAATTCTAGTCTCACTTTCCAGCTTGGGTGCAAAGTGCACCTTTAGCGCCTTGAGTATTGTGCCACAAACATCAAGTGCTGAATGTACTACACAGCACTTTATACGGGATGTAGTTTAAAAAGACACAATAGGAATAATAAGAAGATGCCAAATACTTGTTATTTTCTAAAAATAAAATTTTATTTTGGTGTCCAATATGGAAAATTTGGCTCTGAAACAGGACCGGAAGATTCTGGCAGTTTGGTGGGATTTGTTTTTCTCTACTTACTTCACTTTTACTTTTGTGATAATAAATGATCGTGTAGAATTAACTGGTCATTTAACTAACCAGATTAAACCTTTGTTTTATTTTCTATGATTCCTTCCATGATTGCATATGCATATGGAGCCCATTATTATCAGGAATGCACCCTGGTGCTGCATTATCAGAATCTGAAGTGTCTGAGTATGTGCTCAGGACTTGGTTTTGTTACTTCACTGACTTCACAAGTGCACTTCACAAGTGCAGTCCCAAAGATAGGACATTCTTCTCTTTTGGAGAAGTCCCACAACAGCAGCAAGTATGTGGTGCTGCAGCATTGCAGATAGTATCTGTCTTTGGAAATGCTTGGGACTGTTGCAGTTGTTTTCACTGTGGCCATGCTACAACTTGGGGCCACGGGAGTTTCTCACGATGCATGTGATCATCCTGTTCCTACCCTCAGCAGAGTGTAGGAAGCCAGTCACTGCTGACTTGTGTCTTGGAATATTTGACAAAAGGCACTGATATTTCTGTCTCTGATTTCTGGCACTTCCCAGGGAGCACTCATTCTGGGCAACTTCTTCAGCATCCAGCGCTTTTGGGCTGTGTCTCGCTCCCTGAGCACACACAGCAGGTTTGCTGGAAGCTTCCCAAAATCTGGGACTGTGGCATGGTGGCTGCTCCCTGTGTGTTCATTTCAAGTAACCCTGCATGGCTCATGTTAGCAGGCAGGGACAGAGGACCTGGGGAAACCTGAAAGCAGCATAATGGAATTGGTGGTCCCCATGCTGTGCTTTGCATGTTGTCATCAGTTCATGCCACTTGAAAGTGTCATTGGCTGTATTTAATTACGTCACACTCCTTTTATTGGTATGAGCCCCTTAGTGTGCAGAGCAGCATGAAACCAGGGGCAACAGTTTGCTCAGCCACTGTTTACCAAGAACAGTGTTCTTCAATGAGTGTTTGTCTTGAAAAATATAAGTATGCTTTAGTGTATTTGGAATTTTTTATGTCACGCCACTGTGTAAAATATTACCTGTTGAGAGGACAGGGTTGGTATGTGGCAGGGCTGTCAACAGGTTTGCACTGTGCCTGCAGAGCCCGTGCAGAAAGGGGTTTGGCATGGGAGAGCCCCTTGCATACCCGCCATACCTGCAAAAGTGCACTTGTGGCTGAGAGGGAGAGCACGCTGTGTGCTCCCTGGGATATAGACTCCCTGGCAGCACTGCCTGCCGTGGTACCTTCTCTGTATCTGACATGGTGACCACCCTTGGGGGCACTCCTTTTGCAGGTGTATGGAATAGCAGAGAGAGCTTTTTGCTTGTACTAGTAATCCAGTTTTCCACATCATGCTATCAAAATAGCTTTTGCATTAGCCTAGTACATTTGTGGTTTGCTTTTTTGCTGGCAAATTCCAGAAAGGGGTGCCATGGCTTGTTCAGAATCTGCTACTCTGCATTTTGTAGAACATATCTGGCAGTGGAACAGGCCAGTGTCTTTTCAGATACACCTTTGTCAGCATTTGTGAGCAGTCCCCTCAGTACTCAGTCATTGGTAGAGGCACTTCAGAGTTCATTTAGGCTGACTGACAGATGACTTTGGTCACTGATCTTTGAGCTCCTCAACAGGTGTAGACCCAAAGGTTGACAAATCTTTCTTTGATATCATTTGAGATCTGTCTGGCACTTCTCCTACATTCGTAGTTGGTAAGAGTAGACTGTGCAGACAATTCTTGAGCTACAGGTATTCCCACTGTGATGCTGGCAGCAAAAGCACTGTGGTCTTCCAGTGTGTGTGTTTGAGCACTGACTTTGTTTATTGCACAGATCTCCCAGGGCTTTCCCAGCTCTATGGCGCTTGCAGTGGCCTCCTAGACCTCTGCTGCTGCAGTCCCCAGGAAGAGAATAATTCCAACATTAATTCTTTTGCCTGCTCTCACTTTTTATCTTCCTATGGATCAGTTCTGTGCCTCTCTTCTGCCCTGTAAGTTGGTTTTCCATGGAGGAAAAAACCCTCAGTAGTAGGTAATTAGAAATAAAAGTCTTGGGAGCACCTGGGATTTTGCATCGTAGAATGGATCAGACCAAGGTCTGTAAGGAAGGTGTGTGAGTTTTCCATGGCTGTTCTACAGAGTGCTCTAATGAGATATACTATGATTTTAAGCAAAGAAGGGGCACAGCTGATGGAAAGCTGCAGAGAATCTGCCCAGCCCAGCTGCTGAATGCAGAGCTGGACAGCATTGGTGGTGATGCTTCCAGAGCAGTGGCAATCTGCAAGGCTTTAGCACATAACAGAGAGAAAAAGCAGGAGCAGGAGCTTCTCTGGGCTGGATATGCAGCTTGGAGTTGTCAGGCTGTCCCATTAGCACTGAATCTTGGTCTTTGAAATGCCCTCTCACTCTTGGGGAGCCCAGCAGTGAGAAAAAGGGAAAAAGGTGTGAGTGTGGAGAGGGATAACAACATAATTAAAAGCCCCAAGCTGCTCCTTTGATCTTCTCAGATTTGCCCCTGTCTTTTACTTGGAATCCCGATAAAAACTTCCTTAATATCTTTTAGCTCAGGATTAAATGCAGTCCCTTACTGCACCTGCAGTGTACTTCTGGCAGTTCACCACTGCTCCTGCTCCTCCTTCAGCCAGGGACAGGCCAAGCAGCCCTGAGACTGCTTGAGAAAAATGCAGCAGCGGAATGGGGAGCATGGAAGGGATTAATGTGAAGCAGCAACCTGGGCTACAAGAGACTGGCTTTTGTGGAAGACTGAGGGAAAGAACAAGAATCTTTGAGCTGGTGGACATGGTTTGGGACATAAAAAGTACCTGTCGGATTCCAATTATTACCTCCAAATGTAATATTTCGCATTTATTACTAGTATATTTTGTTTCTTGTGTTGTTATCTGGTCTTTGAAGACTTACTGGAGTTCATATAAATAGTCGTGTATAACGTGAACATATATAAAACTCACCTCACTTACCCTTTCCTGAATTGTCTGAGGAGCGAGTGGCATCATTTGACCTTTGTGGCTGACCTTTGATTTGAGGAAGACTCACTCTTTTTTGCTTCTGCTCCTTGCCCTCTGGCTTACCTATTTCTTATTTTGCACAGAAATTTTCTCATTCCTTGACTCCTTCTTTTCTTCTGAAAGTCTTCCCAGAAAGGAGTTTATACTTTCATAAGCATGCCTGTGATAGTTGGTGTAACAGGAGGTATCATCAGCACTCCCAAGAGTACAGAACACAGATGCTTATGCCACCATGGCTATAGCATTGCTAATTGAGTGTATTCTGTCATTCTGCTTAGTTTTGCTGTGATCTCTATAAGCAGTTTCAGAACGTTCTTTTAAATCGGCTGGCTGGATCTGCTTTGTCTTCCTGATCCTTTCTAATTCACTTATTTAGCACTTTAGTCATGTTTCCAAAACAAAACCCTGCAGCTGCTCTGTGCCCACATGCTCCTCCTTGAGCCATTGCTGCAAAGCCTGACCCACAGCGACAAGCTGGTGCAGCACAGGAGCAGTTCCAGTTGCTACACGAGTGAGGTTTGGTCGTAGAAGAGGCAGTGTCAAGATCTGGCAAGATTTTGGTAGTTTGGAGGAGAAAAAATGTAGATGAGGAGTGATGGAGTTTGCAAGGGGTGGCAGCGAATGAAGAATTAACAGAGTTTGGATTTGATACAGATATGGCAGTGCCATGCAGAAACTGCACAGAACAGGAATTGTATTTACAAGGGGTGAGCCAATGCTTAACTCAGAAGGGAACAGACAGAAACTGGGTTGATGGATGTAGTTTGTTTTGCAGTCCTGGAGAACTGTGTGCAGAATTCAGTTTAAAAATGCTGCTGAGGTCTGTGTGTGCAGCATACGGCTGAGCAGTTCCAGTCCTGCCCATGTAATGAGCTGCCTGAGCAGCAGATTTGCTTCTCCTGTGCCAGCTGCTGTATAATAGGACTAATTCATTACCCAAGGCCAGTAATCACTCTCAATAGCAAGATTTAGAGGAGAGCCTGTGACTTGTCGTATTGCACTGCAACTGCTGATGATCACAATGATAACTGGCACCAGATGAAGACTGGAGTTGAACCTGAGTCTGTTATGGGATGAAGAATAGAACTTCAGGTATTTCCAAAAAGAAATCTTGTGTAAAATATCTATGAGTCCCTTTTGAAAAATAATTTTACAATGACTCTGAGTCAGTGAGCTCCTTGTGCACAGTTCCTCTAAGCTGCGTTGCCCCAGGGTTGGGGGACTCCCTCAATCCAGCTCCCTCTTGGCCAGCACCATTTACCAAGGCTGAGTATGAATCTTTGGTGAGGGACAAAGCTTTCTCTCAGTGCTTGCCAGAAACATAATCATGGGCTCTAATTCATCTCAGGGATGGGACTATGGCAAATTCGTCTGCTGTGCACCTTGCTGGCAGTGCTGGAAATGTTGGCGAGGAGATTTTGCTGGTGCAAATCACCATTCCCAGCATGTTGTGAGCATTGTGGTCAGTGCTCTGTGCTGCCTGCTGTGCACCAAGCAGGATACTGCGTGCCTCATCACAGGAGGTAGGATAGAACAGAGCATCTTCCAGCATGCCCATGATACCCACTCAGGAAACTTGTCAGTTTGGAGGTGACCCATCTCAGAGGTGGGATCTTCTGCTGGTACCTGCCAGAAGGGCTGGTGGGAGGGGAACACCGAGTGCCAGGCATTGGGTCTAGTGCAGCATCACAGCTCTCAGACTTACAGCTGAAAGACAGTGATTTTGGTGACGTGGAATGAAGCTAGCTGCACTGAACAAACAAATCCCAACATTCACTTCTGCTTTTGCTTTCAGTGTTGGAGGATCCAGTGTTTGCCTGTGGTTAGAGGAAAGAGAGCTCGAAAGCCCTTTACTCCTTCCTCTCTGTGGGAGGGAAGTGTTTTGAGGAGGTTGATGTGACTTACCCAGGCTTTCCCCTCCCTGTTCTGGAATGGGATGAATCCTCCTCACCACCAAGTGAGAGCCTTGTACAGTCTTCTGCTGTTTTTGTCTTATATTGGAGGATTCACACTTAAAGCACTGTTCACCTTCATTCTCCAAACACCCCACCGTTGGAAGAGTCCAAATCAATCCGAACCATTGGTCCTTTACTTGGAAACAGCAGTTATGCTGGCTGCTGATCTCTGCCCTGCTCTGAGTGAGGGAGGCCCTGGGGGTTCTTGCATTGCTCATTTTTAGCAGTGCACCTCTTGGTGGTACCTGCCTGGGGTACTTGTACCCCCCCCAGAGAAATGCAGCATTAGCACCATGACTGTTTGGCTCAGATGCATCAGACAGCTGCCGAGAGGGGTTCTGGGATGGGACATAGTGTGTTTTTAGGTCACGGTTTGTCACTGTCTCTCTGTTTGGGTGGCATGCAGCTCAAAGGGCAGACATCCTCCACCTTCTTATGGTTTGAAATGCAGTGCAGCTAAAATCCGTAAAAATGATTACTTTTTCCTTCTTCTTAATAATTTTAACAAATAAGGTGGCAGCTTGGCCTTTGATAGCCTGTACATCTAAGATGTCTTATTCTGCTCCACAGGGAGTGGTGATTGTGAGAGTATTTTCAAGGACTATGATTGAATTACTGATCATCACAATGTAGGACACAATTTTTTCCTCTTTTGTAAGCTTTTTCCTTTATTTATGATGATGCCTTCCTTGACTACTTCCACATTTTATTCTCAAGGTCAGAAACGTAATAATAGCTATATAAAAGCTAAATAAAATATATAAAATTTATAAATTGTCATTGTTGTTTATTTTCCCGTCTCTGCTAGGCTGCAGCTCCAGCAGCAGGAA
The DNA here is from genome assembly GCA_038380795.1 of Pyrocephalus nanus. Classification (NCBI taxonomy): domain Eukaryota; kingdom Metazoa; phylum Chordata; class Aves; order Passeriformes; family Tyrannidae; genus Pyrocephalus; species Pyrocephalus nanus. Next base: position 11,971,567 of record CM076279.1, read on the forward strand.
GGCAATATCTTCAGCTGAAGGAGTTAAATATATCACCCCGGAAAAGAGCAAGCAAGATCTGGAAGTTGTTCCTGTAACACTAATTTTGATCTCAGCCCTGTTTCCTGTCAAAAGACTTCTCTCTTTCATTGGAGATCATGAAATGTTACATTCATTATTTGTGCTTAAACATACTGAGAAAATATCTTTCAGCTCTGGCAGTTCCCTCTCTCAGGAGCACAGTCTTGAGGAACAACAACCACAAGTTACAGTGAAGTTGCAATTCTCCATATAGTTAAATAATATTATTCTGAAGAACTGTAATATTCAGTATGTTGCCATGGTGTAGCACTGTGTGACTAATTAGGTGCTAGATTCAATACATTTAAGTGTGCAAGGCAACTGACTAGAATCAGGCCAAAGCCAGGATAACCTCCCAGATTTCCCATACATAAAGCAGGTTTTGTTTTTCTTCATATAGTGAGATCCTTCAGCTCTGCAAAATTCACCAAAGATTACTTCTGTGATGAGACCAACTTTTTTTGCTTTAATCCAGTCAATTACAGAAACTTGGAATGAACAACACAGAGCTGCCGTGGCAGAAGCAACACTGCACTGCTGACACCTTTGAAGTGCCAGTGAGGTGGGGGAGACAGACACTGGTCTCTGAGGGTGCGCAGGAGGGCAGCTCATGTACAGGTGCCACAGGCACAGTGATCCTGCAGATCCCAGGCTGTCAGGAAGCTTTCACTTTTATCATTCAGCAACAGGCACAGCAATATTTAGAGCCATGTTAAGGGTGTTTGGGATGTGACAGGTGAAGGCCTATGGTGATAGTGAAGAGATGAGCTGCTCTGGCCTCCCCCTCAACCCTCCTGTGCCTCCTTAACCCCATCTGCACTCAGCATCAGCCTCATGAAGGCCCTCTTGAAGCTCCCTTTGGGCACCAGTCCACCTCTCAGCGCTGATGTTTTCCTGGGGTAGCTTCTGTGTGGGGTGAGCTCGTGGTGCCACCAAGCACCAGAGCCTGTTCAGAGTGAATGATGAAGGTTGGGATAGGAACAGGACCCTCTGGGTAGGGGCTGAAGCAGTTTGGGCACACAGATTGATTGGAAGGTGTTGCAGATGGCACCAGAGCCAGACCTCTACCTGGTCACTTACATGTAGGTGTTCTACTCAAGCAAGTCATCTCCATCCCTTGGGAGAGAGGTATCCAGCCCTTCTGTACAGCTGATGCCAGAGATGCTGATTTCTCCAAAGGGGATGAGAGTTGGTTTAAACCTAGCAGGATCTGCCCCATGCTCAGCTGTGGAAAAGGCCAAATTCTGGGGGCTGCTGTTCCTGATGGGGCCGTGGAGGAGGGCTGTATGTGTTTGGTGTCCACCAGCTCGTTTATAGTCACTAGGAAAGGAGTATTAACCACTAACCTCCTGGGGCAGGTGAGCAGCTCAAGGCTGATAGACATGGCTTTCAGTTTCCTCTTCCTTTGCGTGGATTCAAGCACCACCTGTCCATTCGTCAGGGAGTGTGGGAACTGCTGGGCTATGCCATGACTGTCCTACTGCCCTGAGGAGCCATCAGAGAGCAGGAGAGCCAGCACAGAGTGTCCGGCAGGACAGAAGGTTTCCTGTAAGGTGCAAGGGTTGTTTCCGCTGTGATGGTCCAATGTGGAGAGGTGAGTAGTCTTGGAGCAGGAACTTCTCAGTCCAACATGCAGACACTGAAGAACAAGTTCATCCTTATTTCAAAAAGACAAAACACTCAGATTCCTTTGTAGCCAACTGAGGAGGAGGAACTTCTGAGTTCAGACTCTTCCAATGCTTTTTCAGATGTGCAGGCTGAAGGAGATGGGTCCTTTTTTTCTCCCCAGTTATCAGAGTACCAGCCCATCTGGCTTGGCTGTGGGCATCTGCTCAGGTGAGGTCTGCAGTCTTGAGTGGAGGTAAGAGCATAGCAGCTGTGCCTCTGGATGTCCTTGTGCTCAAACAGGCTGTATGGCAATCCCCACAAGGAGCTGCACTGAGATAAAGTTTTCACATCTTGCCAAACTGTTCTTCTCTTGCTAAGTCAGAGAGCAGGAGCCTGGGGGTATTGTTATCAATCTATAGTTTGAATCCAGCATCTGTTCTGTGTCATCCTGCTTCTTTCCTAGGCATGAGGCCAAGGTTTGCTGTTCAGGAGGTGGGACCTGCCTGCAAATGCAAGGCTGTGCTCAGGCTGTCCGTTCCTTCCTCCACAAACAACGCTTCTGCAGCAGAGCAGGAAAGTGCAAGTATGTTTTTACTAGCCAGAAAGTGGCTCTTGAGTTTGAATTAAAATGATTTTCCCAGAATTAAAAACTTTTTTTTCGCCAGCTTGATTCCAGCACAAGTGTTCAGGCAGCAGGGTGCAGCCCCATGGATGCCATAGAGTGGTTGGCCAGGGGACTTCGCAGGAAGTCTCTGAAGGGAAGTGGTAGAGACAGTGAGGTGTTGTGAGCAGGACAGGCTCCTGACAGAGGGGGACCCGTAGGGGTTTGGTGTGTTGGATAATACCGAGAGGATGTTTCCATGACTCCTGGGTTAGCTGTACCAAAAGCTGTGCTGCAATACTCTGTTGTTATTCTGCTCTCCATAGGGTAGCAGTTTGTTATCAGGAAGTTTCTGACCATGTATTTCTACATCAAGTCTAGGTTAAAAATGGGCTTCTAGCTTTTTCACCAAAGCAGTTTTATGAATTCATAATTCATTTATGAATTAAAAATCCCATGACCTTAGAAATCCCATCTAAAGCAGTGGGATGTAATCAGCAGACTCGATCGAACTTTCTTGTTTTGCCCAGATTTAATTTGTTTTTTGCGGTCCCAGGCTGCCTTCTCTGGGGTGCTGGGCTGGAGAGGACATCTCAGCCTCTTGCAGAAACCCTCAGATGTTTCAGGCATGTGTGTGCTGGAGTGCCTGAGGGCTTTGGCAGAGACCTCTCCACCCAGCATACCTAGTATGGATCCAAGGTCATTGATCCGCAGAATCCTTTGAATAATCCAGCACAGGCTTCTATCTGTGACCCCATCAACCTCTGTCTGAGTTGTCAGGTCTTCTCAAAAACAGTATCTTCCGTGTCTGTGTGAGTCAAGTTTTATGCCATTTTATAGTGGCATTTCTGAAGGGCTGCAGGACGAGCCCAGAAGGTTGTCTGACTTCATGATTTGGAGTGAGTTGGAAAAACGCTCTTGCATTTGTATTATGTATGGAAAATTGTCTGGATCCAAGGGAAACGTGGCTGATCTGAGAAGTGACTGATGAACGAAACCGAACCCAGGTCTTCCACCCCCATTTGGAAATAGCCTGGTTTGGGTGTCTGCAGGAAGCTGTTACTGGTTTAGTTGGTGGTAATTGAATCACTTGTATTTGTTCTTAAATACCAGGATCACCATATCACAGTGGTCTCTAGAACCTTATTACCAATCACTGTCAGTCTAAATTGCTGCTCTTACATTGGAGCCCATTAACATTGTAAGAGAATCCCCTCAGTAGAGCAGAAATAAGGTAGAGTTAAGCCATTTCTCAGTAATCATATCAGTCAAGCATCAGAGGCCTGTGGATGAAAATGATTTGTGATACTATTATTAAGGATTTAACTGGGAATGCCTTCAGAAAGATTGCATCATCCCTACCCCAGTTCTTCTTAACTTACAGCTCCAGGTGTTGACCCTTGCTAAGAAGCATTTTCTCAGATTAGTTTTTGTTTTCTTTTTAATAAAAGATGTCATACATTAAATGATATTTCCATTTTCATATCAAATGCATCTATTCCAAGCCTCCTCAAAGTGGAATGTCAGCATAGTGTGATTTTTGGAAACAACTGCCTAGGGAACACACCATAGTCTCAATCTCACTCCTTTGCTCCAGAAAGGCTCAATTATACTTAGATCATTTCTTATAAACAGTTATCTGGTATTTTCTTAAGGAAGTTCAGTCTATACTGTGGCTTCAGTATCACCTCCATCCTGAACCTTCCCTCCTGCAAGTTAAATCCATTTTTCTCTCTCCTATGAGGGATGGGAAAATAAACCACTCTTTTTCTTTTCAGCAGATTGATGACATATCTGAGACATTCCCTTCTTACTCATTCCTGCCCTGTATTAAACAACTCTTTCCTTTCAGGTTTTTTTTCTAGATCTTTGGCTTTTACTCTCCTGTGGACTAGACAGTTTTTTCATATCTTATAGAGTGAAACTCAAAACTTGACAGATAGCTCCAGCTGAGGTCTCACCCAGTCCATGTCTCTTGGGCTGCTGCCTTGTTTTCCTTCCCAGTAAGATGTGTCTCCAAGAGTGTAAGACTACTGACAATGAGGGGCTGGTATTCAGGCACATGCAGGTGATCAGATTGGCTTAACATACATATTCTGGACAAAATGATGGAGGCTTTTAATTATATCCTTGTTATCTGCTCCGGGTCCTTAAAAAAATTGTTAAATAATTTATTGAGTTATTTTTCTAGGAACTTGCGTTCAAGTAGCTGTTCCACAACTGTGTCCTTCTTTTCCCATTTTTCCAAGCTAGACAATATCTGTGTTGCCAGAACTCTCCCTCCCTGATTTTCTATGAAATCTCAGAGATGATGAGCAAATGCTCTGAGATTTATTAGCCAATTCTTCACAAGTCTTAGGATGAATCTGTCAATTTCAGTTTTCTCCAACTTATTCCTTCCCTACTGCAGGCTGAGATCTTCATTGCTGATATTAACTGTGACAGCCTCTTGATGATAGATGGATGACTTCTTTATTAATAGATGACTTCCTTTAATATCCTGAACATCTATGGGTACTCCCCTTCTCTGCTGAGCAACAACTAGTTCCTTTACTTGGTCTTCCTCTTAATGCACATTTATAGAATATTTTCTTTTAATGTTTTTCTGCTGATTTTTGTTTGCCTTTGTACCTACACTTCCATACTTATCATAAGAATAACTGGCAACTTTTTTTTAATTTAAAAACAATCTAAAAGATTCATTCCCTTACATGCATAGCACTAGGCACAAGGGCTTCCAAGTCCCAATGACTTCTGATGTTTCCATATTATATTTATTCAAATTCAGTGCTGAAGGAAGAGGTAATTATGTCCTGTAATGGATGTAAGAGGAATATAGATATTGAAATGCCCAATTCCATAAACAAGATTTACTTGCTAGATGTAGAGCAATCGAACAAATAGATTATCTACTTTGAGAGACAGTGTGGCTTGATGAGTCTGGAGTATGCAACAGGTCACAGTGTCTGGACCACGTCGGAAATGCATCTTCATGGCAAGATAGTCCCAGGGGTTCAGGTGCCAGCCTTCCTCCAAACGAGTACACTCTGGTCTCTGCTCTGTGATGAGGTTTATCTCTAATGGCAATTAAGTCACACAGGCTTGGTGTCTCTGGTGCCCTTGGTATAGCTGCAGAAACTCAAAGCTAGAATTACATTTCTGCTTCGCTGTTGTGGTAATAGGCAATTTCTCTGCTCGCTCATTCTGTAGATAGCGCGCTTAGGCTGGAGCTCACTTCTCTTCAAACAGAAAAAGTTATGAATTGCACAGTTCAGCGCTGAATTCTGTACTTGTGTGTCTCATCCTGGGTCAAAGGGTGATAGCGTAGTCACATATTTCATCAGTGGTGCACGTCACTGACCAGCAGGTCACCAACTTGAGAAAGAAAGGCAACCTCAGGTGATGTGTCCACATTGCAGATTACAACCTGGGCTGCTATTCCCAGGGCCCATGGAAGTCATGCCAAGAGCAACCACCACCTCCTAGCAAAACTTCCACATTACTAGGCACACCACCCAGGTACTAAGTGAATGTTGGCATAACCATGCTTTAACACTGGACTTTTTAATAAAACTTTCTCCATCCTTTTTTGCTGCATAAACAAATTTGAGGTGATGCAAAAATGCATCCTCATAAACATTCAGTTGAGAGTTTGAAGTCTGGTAAAGTCCAGAAGAGAACAGAGGATCCAGAAGGGAAATGTGGCAGTTTTAAAATGGCCAATTTATTAATTTTCCCTAAACTGCTGTTAGTGGGATAGGGGACTGACTGGGAAAAGAGAGCAGATGGATGGAATCCAGTGACAATCACGGTGTTCTTCCGAGGATGCTCAGTTACTGCATGGGGTGAATTAAAATTCATCAGTAACTGTTTCCAGGGATTTCCCCCCTGCTGTCTGTTTGTTTGGGCTCTTTTCTCCTACTTGCATTTTTTCCAACTGAATATTGAATTGATATTTGCTGTAGATTTCTGCCCGCTCCACTTTTCTGCACGTGTCTGTCCCATTTGCATCTCCCACAGTGCGTCTCCCTGTCCTGAACCTGCTCAGCTGCTGCTGTCTCCCACCACTTCCCTTGAGGTCTGCCTTTGCCATCCCTTGTCTCAGTCCTCCTCACCATTGGCAGTGTGCTGTTTTAGGTGTTATTCCTGTATATGGGCCATTCTAGGACTGAATGAATTTCACTGCACAGGTTTGGTTACCTGGATATTCTTCTCGATTGAAATGTTTGTATGACGGAGTTTAATTAAAATGAGGTAAACTGGGCAAATGAGACCTGAGCTCCCTTCAGCATGCAGAGTGCCAGGAGCAGTAGCTACAATAACAAGAAAGGGAAGTTTTTCAAATGCTCAGAGGTAGACCACTAATTAGAAGGTAAAAATTAACATACCCTTTAATGTAAGCCAGAGATAAGAGGCATCCACTTCACTAAGGACTGCCTGTCTAGTGAAATGACTGCTCACATTACAGTCCTGGGAAGGTTCCATGGGGGACAAACACACAGACATCCTCTGCAGGTGTCCTCCTCCAAGACGGAAAGGCCAGAAGAAGGAGCAGACCCATTGTGCAGGAGTGCTGAAGAGGGAGCAGCAGCTGCAGAGAGCACTTGGTGCTGCTGGATTGATGTGAACCAGCTTGGTCCTCTCTAGGAGCAGAGGGGAGAAGGGACCACATAGTTCTTGCAGAACATTCGAGACCCTCTGCTGCTCTGCCCACCAAGGGCATCTTCAGGGTGCTGCATTACCTGTATGTCACATTCCAGTTGGTCTAAATGGTGCCAGTAGGCAGCTCTGGTGTGGCTGTCCATTCCTTCCTGTAGGAGAGGGTTGGGGCAGCCAGGCAGAGATGCTTGTAGTCATGCTCAATATGTCCTGCCTGAGCAACTCCAGATTTGCCCAGTCTGGTGCAGAAGGAGGATTTTTCTTAGCAGCGTCTCACTCCTCTGTTGGGGTACAAAGACATTTTTACAGCAGGGGCCGCTGGAAAAATGCTGCAGATGCAGTAAGTGTAGGTGTCAGCAGGGCTCTCTCCCTGCAGGATGCTGAGCCCAACGGGAGCCTGCGTCCCAGCTGCAAGGGGGAGCAAGTGTCCTGCACTGCACCTAAAGCCCCCATTCCTTTCCGTGCCACCCTGTCCTGCCAGCGGGAATGGGAACATGGCCCTGCTTTTGGACCAGCAGTGCTGTCTGTCCATCTGCCTGTCTGGCTGTCTGTCCATCTGGCTACAGCAGTGGGCAGGGGGAGATCTAGGGTGAGCCATGGCTCCACACAGGGCCTCCTGCAGCCTTGTTCAGCCTTGCCAAGTTGTGGGAATAGCCTTCTGCCCATGCTTCCTTTTGTTGTTTGGTTTTTTTGCTCATTTATTAAGATTTGTAGCAGCAGCAGAAATAGAAAATAATGGTGGTGTGTCTGTGTGAGTGTGCTGTGCTGTGGAGTTACAGGCACAACAGTCACATTCCCCACGCCTGAGAGAGATTATGAGGGAGGGTGCAGGAATGTGCATCTGGCAGCACTTTGTATCTTGGCTATTTCATTGCTTTCTCTGCATCTGACGTTCCCAAAGTTTTGGTCACAGAGGGCCACTGAATCCAGGGAATATCAGATTGGGGCTGCAGAACAGATTTCCTCTGCAGGAAAACACCGTTCAAGAAAAATTGAGGGTGGTTGTGAATAAAAGGTTCCCATCCAGACTGCCTGGAAAAGCAGCAAGGAGTGTTATTTGGGGATCTGCCCTACCACAGCAACAGGGGGAAGCAAATTTCATTTTGAAGTAGAGGAAAATGTAGCTGTAATATGCCAAACCATTAATTGCTTTGCTAAAGGCCTGTTCCAGAAACAGAATCTGAGTTAACTATTCCAGTTTTTTTAATTGCATAGGTTTTGAGATAATATTATAATAAAATTATCATAAATACAGATCATTGAACATAAGGTTCTCAGGCACCTTGTCCTAACATTCTTCCTAAAAGAGAGAAGGATATTTAAAGTAATTTTAAAAGTAGTTAAAGATGACTAATTAAGTGCTCCATCCCTGGAAGTGTTCAAGGCCAGGCTGGACAGGGCTTAGAGCAAACTGGTCTAGTGGAAGGTGTCCCTGCCCATGGCAGGGAGTTGGAATGGGATGAGCTTTAAGGTCCCTTCCAACCCAAAGCAATCTATGATTTTATGATAAGTACAGACAAGAAACCGAGATCATTATTTAGACAATCTCAGAATGTCCTTTCATTAAACTCTCTTGAGAAGGAGAACGCACGAGCTCTGGAAATCTGACCAGAAACTTATCTATTATGCTTTTACTTGGTTTTCTAACTTATAGATATGTTACTTGCTCCAAAATGTTTCTAAAAATAGACATTTTTTTTCGGTGGAGGTTGCTGTGCCTTAGCTCTGCTATGCATGCTTGTGCGTGCATGTGGGAGACAGTCTCTATAATTTGAGGGAGAATCCCTTCCTTCCTAAAAGAACACTAATTATTAGTTGTTATGAAGTGATTTTATTGTGTCTGGGAAACTGCAGAACACATCAGTAGAATCGGGCTTTTTAAATCCACAGTGATAAATGAGAAATGAAGCACATAAAGGCATGAACTGGCACAGCCAGGTAGAGAGGATCCTGGAATTGCATTGTTTGGAATTGCATCCAGTTGCTGGAATTGTGGATGATGCTGCAGAAAGAGGTGCTGTGATTCCTGCGAGTTGTGGAGCACGCTGGAGGCTGCCATGTTGCCAGGAGTGCCAGGGTTGGCAAAGGGGTCAGCAAACAGCTGGGCAGCCCACAGGAGGTCACGGGGGGCTGAGGGCCCCCTGCCCACATGTCCAGGAGGGATTTATTCTAGGGATCAGGAGAGCAATGCACAGTGTGGTAAACACAGAAGATCTGTGCATGAGATCATGAGTGGACTTGAAAGACCTGCAAAGCGAGCAAGGCACAGGTTTCTTTACCATTTTTCCTTTCTGCTAGGCTTCTGTTCAAGTTTTGTCCTATTTAAACAGACACTTAGAATCATAGAGTCATTAAGTTTGGAAAAGACGTCCAAGATCATCAAGATCATCAAATCCAACCTTTGACCTAATAGCCCCATACCCACTAAACCATATTGTGAAGTGTCCTGTTACTCATTTTTTGAATCCTTCCAGGGATGGTGACTCCACCGGTGCCCCGGGCAGTCTGTTCCGGTGCTTAACTGCTCTTTCAGTGAAGACATTTTTCCAGAGTGGCTTGGGGCTCCCTTGCAGTTCTTTGTGCATGTGATTGGTAACTCACTGCAATGTCTCGTGAAATACCCAAGCCTGACACTGCATCTAATCCCAAGAAGCCATCATTGCTTCTTGGCCCTGGCCAGAGGGAGGGGACACGTTCCTGGTGAGCGTGGTGAGCCTGGGGCTTTGTCCTGGGTGAGTGAGAGTGTGTTGTGTCAGCACAGGTACAGACAGGGCTTAGCTGGGCCTAGCCTCCTGCAGCGCGTGGGCTGGAGGCCCCACAGAACAACATTTGGCATTATTCCCAGAGGTTCCATTTCTCCAAACCCAGCTGCACTCACACATGTGAGGATTCCAGAAGGCAGCAGTGCTGCCCAGCTCTTTGCCTGCTCTCAAGCCTGCTGTGGGTGACTTTTCTGCCCACCTTTTCCATGCCACAGCCCAGGGAGAGGAGTCAGACAGTGAATGTAATTGTCTGTGAGAAGTTTTTTTTTTAACTGCTTCCAGTCACCCTTTCAGGGCAAAGCACCTGGAGCAAGCAGCATCCCCCCAGCTTCTTGACTGCCTCTTGGGCCTCTGACCATCTTGCTAATGTGCCACACTCCACAGTCACTCAGGGAGGAATTTGTCCCCACAACAGGTCATTTCAAACTGGAGACAAGCAGTAATGCTGCAGCTGGCCTGATCTGGCCTTGTGACTCTCTGTGCTTCTGTGGGTGACTCTGACAGTACAAGGTTTGCTCAACAATGGCCCTGTTGTCCCCAGATGCCCAGCACAACACAGCCCTTCAGAGTGCTTGGCCCTGGTGCTCTGCCTTGTACCAGATGCTGGTGTCAGAGACATTCCCTCTGAGCAGGCTGAGGCTTGTAAAGAAATTTCTCTAACCCGGGTTTTCCACAGCAGTCCCAAGCATGTGATTTCAGGTAAAAAAATAACTTTATAATTGAGTGGGGTACAGCAACAGGAGCAGATCTGGGGAGGGACCTCAAACAAAGGAACCCCTGGGCTTTTATTGCCCAGGGATAGGTCCAGCAAGGTCCAGGATCTCTTGCTGTTCTCTGGCTCCAGCAGAGTCTCAGGGTGACCAGCCACCCTCACCAGGTGCTGCATGTCCCCCTTGCCAGGGGCTCCAACCATGTCCCTCCCTAGGCACAACCTGCAGCTTGCACTGCAGTTGCCCCCTGAGCTGGAGCACAGGGGTCCCACAGTAAGGGGAGGAGGCTCCTGCCTGCTCCCAGGCTGCCCTGGAAAAGGGCACACCCAGCCTAGGGTTCTTGGAGGCCTGGCACTGCCTGACCCCCAGCCTTTCACCTGCTGCCCGTTCTTACCCTACCAAGCCATGGTGTGATTCCTGCTTGGGGAATTCTTAGTGTCCAGGAGAGCCAGCTCATGGCAGCCTGTGACAGAGCTCTGGGTCTCCATTCCCATTGAGGGGATGGGGCTGTGACTCATGTAGTTCATGTCAAACTCTGTCATATCCAAGTGGGCTGTACAGAGCAACATGCAGAGCTTTGGCATAGAAATATGAAACTGTGCTTGTGGCAGCTCTGGATCTCTCAAGAAATCAGTTTTGTCCCAGCTGGCCACATCCTGTTATTTCAACACATTGTGGTAGGGAGACAGCATGGCTTCATTTTCTGATGATAGGAAGGTAGCAGGCAGTGTGCTGCTTGTTGGTAACCCACGCTGGCTGTGTTCTGGCAGATGAACTTTCCTAGACTTCCAGAGCCTATACCCGCTCTGCTAGTTAGCTAATTAGATTCCAAATGTTAACTCTCTGAACAGCAGGAAACAATGGTGCTGAAAGGAAAAGAGAGGAATGGGAGTGTGCTAACTTCTGTAATTCTCTTTGGGAAGAGAATTCAGAAAAACCTCCTTGACTGCTACAGAGAAACTGAGGGATTGCTCCAGGTTTGAGTGGGGCATTTGGACACAGATGTGCTTTGAAATGGCTAAAAGGTACCACCAACCCAGTCCTTCCTGGCATTCTTGCACTGGCCCCTTAACTCTATATGGTTCATATGCTGGCATCCCACAGAGATCTCCAAGGCCAGGTGTTGATGCGGAGATCTGCCTTTTCTCAGTACATAGTGCCTTAGACAGGATAGACTACAGTCATCAGTCAGGGCATGGACAGAGGAATGTGATCACAAGCTGTCTATTTACATGTGACTGGTTCCTTGAATCCTCTTACTCTTCACTGGTTTCCTCCCTTCCCCCACCTTTGTTTTTTCCCCTAACCATCCCTTGTCTTGCATAATACCAAAACACTCTTTCCCTGCATTCCAGGATCAGTCTGTTGGATGTTCTAGAGAGCTTTTCCTGTGACTCACTGTGAGGATTTTCACCTCAGACAATGGGGCTGATGGCTCTCATCTAAGGGGTGGCTCCAGACATTAGGATATCTCAATTCCCATCATCCCTCTGTGTTCTGTTCCTGTTCCTCTGTGCTCCTTTGTGTGTGGAGTTGGGCCCTTCATAGAATCACATATTCCTTAAGAATGGAAAAGCTCTGTAACTCCAACCTGTACTGCCAAGTCCAATTTTCCTAATATCACAGCAATGTCTATAGTTGACCTCTCCTTGGCCTTCCCAGGCCATGCTGTAGAAGTTCCACCCAGCAGTGCCAGCTCTTGCTGCTGCCATATGTGGTCACCTGCTGCTTCTTTTCTGTCCAGTCTTACTTTGGCTATCATTTGTCCATGCAGGGCTCAGCTGGATAACAGGAGAGGGGCTGCTCAAAGGGGACATGTTTGTCTATTAAATAACTTGTTGGCTGTTAGCACAGAAAGCAAAAACAACTGTGTGTTTTGCTGGGGGTGTTTCCTGGGCTCCCTGTGGGTGCGTTGCCCTTGCAGGTATGCCCATGTGCGTGGTCACTGTGTTCTAGGTGGGCTTTCTCACTCAGAACAGACACTACTTCCAGCTGGCTGTCCATGGTCTTTGGCACCTGCTGGGAGGGTGGTACTTCATTTGCCCTTTCTTGGTTGCTCTTTCAGCACCAGATCCTTGTCAGATAGTGCTGAATGCTGTCACAGGATTGAACACCCCTGAGAGCACATGGGATAAACTCACTTCGACCATGCAGAGCTCAGACAGAGTGAGAGGTGAGAAGGCTGGCAGTTGGGCTGTCCTTTGCAGACTGTTCTCACTCTCCTGCATATCCCCAAATCCCCCCTGTCAAAGGCTTTTTATTCTCTTTCTTTCTAACCACTCACCTCAAATCAGGGCCCTACTCCCATGCTCTTTTCCCACACTGAATCTCACCTCCCCCATCTTTCTTACCCCTCCTATTTCTTATACCTTCCCTCCTCAGCCAAAGCCATTGCCAAGCACTCCCTGAGCTGCTGCTTTGCCAGGGAGTGAGCATCATCTGGGGAGGATCTGGACCAGATCTGATGCCACGAGTCCCACGCAAGCCACTGCGGGGGCCAGGCTCAACTACAGCTTAGCACTGTGGCTTCTCCCAGTCTGGCACATGACTCTGTGCACAAGGCATATGTTGTGAAGGAAGGGAGAGGACTGAGCTGCACTGGAGTTACTCAGATTTTTAATTTCTGGCTTGACAGACCCCAATTTTGAAGGGGTCTAGGTGAGATTCACAAGTCAGAGAATTCCTCTTGCCACCCATTTTGGTCTCTCACATAGCACCAAGGCAGAAAACATCACCCAATCTGTCTCCCTGGGTCACGTATCCTTCAGAAACAGTTTGTTTTTCTCTTATTTAGGATACTGGCAGAGAAAAATATACCAGTCCCAGAAGGCTTATTCTCTGCTAACACGGTGCTATTCATGGATATTACCTTAAAGCAAAGTCTCGACACATGACTGCACCACAGCCAGGGACCTGGGTGGGAGAAGAGGGAGGCTTTTGGCAGCTGTGGATCTGGCTGGAGAGCAGGAAGAGCTGGTTGGGAAGCATACACACTGTATTCCAGAACCAAATGGAAAAGAGGAGTGCGAGCTATGGGACGGCTGACCATCAGGTTCTCCTGGTCACAGCCACAGTGGGTTGGTAGAAAAGTAGCAGAGATGGCATCCCAGAAGACAGAAGCTGCATGGAGATGCTGACATTATTTAGGAGGAAGAAGGAGTGAAGAAGACTGGCATGGCACAGAGGAGACTTATTAGGGCAAGGAGATTTTTAAGACTGGGAAATATGAGAGCTGTCCTGCTGGACTGGCATGTGTGTATATGCTGGGCATAGCTCAGCCCACAGCTTCAGCCTGGCAGTACTCTGAGACGCACTGACACTTGGCACAGGCACAGGCACTGTCCTCTGTGGGGACAAGGGCTGGTGTCACAGGAGGTTGGAGCCAAGGCCAGTGCCTGGAGCAGAGGAATGGCACAGCCAGGCTCCAGGGCAATGGCACAGGCACTGCAGTGCCCACAGGACCGCCCAGGGAGGGTGACTTGTCCCCATCAGCCACGTGCACTGCGATTCAGCCCAAAGGGAGCTGTGCTGGTTGCCATGACAACAGAGGCTGGTCATATGGCCTGTTCCACTTTCTATATATAAATCTGTTTCACAGTGTATGCGACTCCATGGAAACCAAATGTTGAGCAAGAAAGATTGCACAAAAATGAACAAAATACAGAATGACTCAAAGTATGAGGGAGAGAGAGGCTGTGGGTAGTGCCGAGGGGTTTGTGGGGGGCCCCAGGCCTTCCCCTGAGCCTGGACAGGGTCTTCTGGGGGCATGCCCATGCCCAGCCTGGGAAGGGTCTGGGAGCACTTCTCAGTGATGGGATCTTTATGCCAGACTTGGAATGGATATAAGTGTTGGTGTTGGCATCCCTGCCATCAAAGGTCTTCGTGCACATCTTCCACTTAGGAAATCCTGTTTGCAGCATCAGCTGAGGTCAAACACAGACCTCACTGCTTTGAGTGCACCATACAGCACGTTCCAGTACCTGAAGGGGCTTCTGGACAGCTGCAGAGGGACTTTGGACAAGGGCCTGGATTAGCAAAGGGGAATGACTTCAAACTAACAGAGAATATTATTAGAAAGAAACCACCCTCTGAGGGTGAGGAGGCCCTGGCACAGGTTGCCCAGAGAAGCTGTGGCTGCCCCATCCCTGGAAGTGTCCAGGGCCAGGTTGGGCAGGGCCTGGAGCAACCTGGGATAGTGGAAGGTAGAATGGCAGGGGGATAGAATGAGGTTGGTTTAAGGTCCTTTCCAACCCAAACTGTTCTGTGATTCTATGGTTCTTTGTCTGCCTTTTCTGCTCCATACCCTGGGACTGACACCTTTTCCAGGTTCAGTGTTCATACAAACAACAGATAGACAGAAACATAAGCTCAGTAATATCAGTGTAGAGCAAGCCTTTCCCCACGGGACAGAGCCTGCTCTGGCTTAGGTTCATGCTGTGGTTGATTTTACCTTCCCTGTCCTTGTGTTGCTCCTTAGAGGGAGTTTCCCCTGCATATTTTGCCCAGCTTTCTGTCCAAGGTGATCCTCCAGTACTGGGCAGGACACTGCAGGGCAGCTGCTCAGCTTGGGCTCATTGGCCTTTCCTTGTGCTTCTGGGTCTGCAGCAGAAACAGGTGCGACTGAGGCACTACCAGCAGCAGGTGAGTGTGCTTACACTGTGCTCAGTAATTCCCACAGCCAGAGGCTCCTCTTCAGTTGCTCCAGGGCTGCATGCTCTGCTGAAACAGGATCATAAAATCATAGGAGCATTTAAATTGGAAGGACTTTTGGAGGTCTCTGGTCCAAACCCTTGTTCAGAGTTAGATCAGATTGCTCAGGGCCTGAATACTTGGGGTTGGGATTGTTTTACCTTTCCTTGGGTTCTGTGTTGGAAAGTGACTCTGGGCTGAGCTCTGCCGGAACACAGTGAAAGCTGAGACATCTTCAAGGGAGCTTAGCACAGATGTTTCCTCCCCAGGATCCCTCTTTGAAGGAGAATGGGGATTTCCTGCAGTTTGAAAATGGGAAGTCATTTTCTTCTGTTGAGCAAGGCAGAACTTGCCTCAGGGGCTCAAGTCAGCCTGGGTTGAACTGATTTGTGGCATCCCCCATTGCCTCACTTTGCTGCAAAGAATCCTGTTTGGCTTGTTTTCCACCATTGGGAGGGGATCACACTGCCAGGTGGTCTTCCAAAGGAACAGGATGACCTGGGCTGCTACAAACTTGTTTAAAAAGACCAAGAAAGAGAAGAAAAAGAAAACAGTCAGAAAGTCAGAAGAGGGGGAGTGGGAGAGGCGCTCCACTGCTCCCCTACTGGCCATTCTGCCCCTTTCTGAGCCGGCCCAGCCAGACAGCAAGTGTCAGGGCTCCCACAGGCAGGCCCTGGCTGCTGCTCTTCTTCTCATGGAACATCTGGGATGTCTGACTCAGTTGTCCTTCTCTTCAGATATGCTTCTGGGCCATCTCTGTTTAGCAGCACAGAGATGAAACACTGTTCCCTGGCAAGGGTTGTGATGCTGTGGGATGGCTCTCCTGCCCACATGGGTTGTCCTCCTCTTCCAGACTCCTAATCCAGTACCCATGGATGCAAGGCAAAGGGCACAGGTAGTGGTCAGGTTTGTGTGTTCTGCCCTGAGCAGCCCATCCTTCTGCCTCTTGTCAATGCTGCTGACCTGGACTAGATGAGTTAACCCCACAGATCTGTTCTTATTCCACATGCTTGCCTTTGCCACCTCCCTGTTGCATGATTTAATACTAAAGAGCTCTGCTTCCTTTCTGCTTTGAGATGTCTTTTGCAATTGCTGCTCATTTCTGTTTCCTCTCTGCTGTGCATTTACCAGGAGAATTCGATCCCTGTGCTTCTGAAGACAGTAAATTAAAACCATTGCTTGTCATGTAGAATGAGACCTGTTGGGTGGCTGGCTCTTGTCTAACCCTGCATATACCCCTGATACATGGAATTCTGATCCTAGGAAATCTTGTAGGAGGGAAGTGCTTGTGTTGTTGGATTTGAACGTTTTGAGAGACACTTAGATCCTGTTTCCAGGCATCCAACACAGATGCAGGAGGATTTCAGTGGGGTTGCATGTTCTCTGCTCTACTCACATTGCCTAGGTTTCCTGTTTTCTCAACAGTGTATTGCAGACATCCTTTTTGTGTCCAGATCTGCCTGTCCACCACCATGATGACAGCAGCTGGTGACACTCCCAGAAGTGACAGTGAGGGAGTGGTCTGAGCATTTCTCAGCTCAAAGGCACTGTGGGAGTTGGAAGGTTTGGAAAGCAGAAGGGATTGCAAGCCCACCCAGCCTGAGCTGGGGCAGCAGTGTCAGGGTCCTGACTTTTTCTCTTATTGGAATAGAGAAGAACATACGGAAAGGGGCACTTAATCTCCAGATCTCCATGGAGGAACTACAGGAAGTGCACAGCTCCCTGGTAAACCCTTTCAATTGATACTTACCCTCATGATCAGCAGATTCTTTTCAGTCCAAACCTGTCTAGTTTCAGCTTCCTGTCCCTGTCTGCTGGTCTCTCTTTGCTGGTTCACAATGCTCTCTGCTGATAGGGAACCTATTCTCCACGCAGATGTCCTCTGTTGGGGTTGACTCTTCTCATAAATTATCCTGGCAGTAATTCTCCTAAAATAGGAGCAAGAAATAGAAGTAATAGCCCAGTCTTGCTGATCTATCTAAGGAAGAGGTATCTCTACACACAGGTCCCTCTAAGCACTTCCCTTGTTATGTATGGTGCAGGGTGTGCCCTGGTAGGAGCTGGGTTTAGTTAGAGCTATGAAGCCTGTCTGGTGGTGCTGTGCCAGCTGTGGAGCTGTGCTGGATGTGGAACTGCACCAGATGTCGAGCTGGGCTTTTGAACACCATCTCCCAGTTGCCTCCCCTCCCTGTGCAGTCTCATGGCCCCTGTCCTTGCTGTGTCCCAGCAACAGGATTGCCTGTTATCATATGCCAGCTTAGCCAAAACTTCTCCCATAGGGGTTTACAAACATGGTTCCAGTTTAACTGTGCTGATATAAGAAGAAGGGACTACAGGTAGTCTGGCTGGGATGATTGTATCTACTGAGGAAAATAGAGGAAGAAAGTCCCTCCTTTTCCTCAGATCTCCTCTTTTGGCAGAGAAGGGACAGTGTGCTGCCTCTCTGGCCTCTGTGGCACTCTCACATCTGAAAGGACATGTGCATGTGCCGTAACTATGAGGTACTTAATCTGTGATGGATTATAGAGCCCAGTCCTACATGCATCTACCCCAGATCCCATCATCCCACATTATCTATTCCCTGGGCTCCTACACAGTGAGTGTAGGGCTTATAGTGATATGACAAGAGGAATGGCTTTAAATGGAGAGAGAGTAGATTTAGATTGCATATTAGGAAGAAATTCTTTACTGTGGGGGTGGTGAGACATTGGCACAGGTTGCCCAGAGAAGTTGTGGACAAAGCCAGATTGGACATGGCTGGTCTAGTGGAAGGTGTCCTTATCCATGGCAGAGAGGTGGAATGGGATGATCTTTAAGGTTCCTTCCAAACCAAGCCATTTGGTGATTGTATAATTCATTACAGACAGGGTGGTGGGGAAACCTGAATGAAGCCAAGTTTTGTTTCTTCAGTTGCTCCCCTATGCCATTTTCAGTTCCTCTTTTCCCCCTAGAGCTGCTATAGGAGTCGTAGTTCAAGTGTTGTTGGGAGGGGATTGCACTGGGACCATTTAGGGGCTCTAATACACAAGAGGACCCAGGATTCAATGGATCTTCCTCTGCAGTCTCCATGGGGTGATAAAGTCCTGTCTAATAGTAAGCTGGTATTTAGGATCACATTCCTTTCTAAATCAAAAAGAGATTCACACATCCATACTCCATGCTGTCTTGGTTTCAGCTGAGATAGTTTTCTTCCTAGCAGCTATTACAGTGCTGGATTTTGGATTCAGTATGAGAATAATGTTGGTAACACACTGATGTTTTAGTTGGTGCTCGGTAGTGATGACCACATAAGTCAAGGACTTCCCAGTGTCCCATGCTGTGCCAGCAAGGAGCTGCGCAAGGAGCCAGGAGGGAGCATGGCTGGGACAGCTGACCCAAAATGGCCAAAGGGATACTCCACATCATAGAACATTATGCCCAGTGTATAAACTGAGGGGTTAGCTGGGAGGGGCTGAGCGCCACTGCTGGACAGAGTGGGCCCGGGTCAGCAAATGGTGAGTAATTGTACCATACATCACTTGTCTTTCTTGGGGTTTGATTCCTCTCTCTTTTTCTTTTCTCTGTGTTTTTTGTTATTGTTACCCTCATCGTTATTAGTAGATAATCATGTTTGCCAGTATAATTACCTTTTAATGATTAAACTGTTCTTATCCCAACCCATGAGTTTTACCTTTCTTTCTGATTCTGACCCCTGTCCAGGGATGAGAGGCAGTGAGTGGGTGGTGCTGAGTTGCTGGCTGGAGTTAAACCACAGCACACACACATATAAACCAACCATTTTCCCATTGCTTTCAAGAGCTTTGGTATTTGGCAGTGCTGATATTTCCCTTATATTCAGTCCTCTTGACCATCACTGACAGAGATCACTGTGCTCGTGGCACTTCTTGACTGGCAAATCAGAAGCAATGGTGAAAGTATTAGTAACCAAAAAATTGAATTAGCAATTGCAAAACATAATGCTTGTGTGCTTTTTGAAGTGATACACATTTTGGCAGGGACTACAGCTAAAACATTGGGTTAACTTTGCTCTTTATACTATTTCCATCCAACATTTGTAGCCATGGCACCTGTCTGTGAAAGACCTGTGCTTTTCCTGCAGCCAATCAGGGAGGCATGAAGCAACACTGAAAATGTGACTCAAATGATGTAGGGGCAATTTAGAGCTTTCTTTAAGTGTACTGGTAGTGCCTGTCCTTGCAGGGCACTGGTGCTGACCGTGCGAAATGGGCCCCTAAAGTGAGCTGAGCCTCGCTGACCTCCTAGGCACATGGGGTTGCTGTAGGATCATACTAAGAAGTAGGGGTAGTGGGAATGGAGGGACTTCAGTTCCAGAAGGGAAAATATGTGTCAAGTATAGAAAGGTGAGTGTGCAGCAAAAATGTGTGAAATCTGAATCTTCTGAAACAGAACCCGTGGTTGGATTTTCCCAAGTTCTTCTTTATGAGGTTTTCATGAAGAACAGTGATAGTCTGGAAAAACTTTGTTATTTTAACGGCCAGAGATCCATGCAGGGAATATAAGGGACCCAACCTGCTGCCATATTCTTCAGGAGCTGTCCCAGGATTTGTTCCAGCACACTGCTATCCAATGGAACATGATGGGAGAGATACTAGTTTTGTGGCTCAAAAAGTAGCTTGGGGCTACTCTGTTCCCTCTGATATGACTTTCTCTGCATATCTTAGCAGGCTGGAGAAGGGAAGCTTTGGGGCCACCGAAGCTTTTGATGGCCTTCCAGTGCCTGAAGGGAGCCTGCAAGAAAGATGGAGAGAGACTGTGAATCCAGTGCAGTTGTGTCAGACCTGACCCCCACCATGTCAGAAGGCATTTCCTGGATAGAGACTAGTTTCTGTGGGATAAATATTCAGTTTAACATATTTTTTCTTGTTATTTTGCATTTCTTCCCTTGAAGACAATGGAAACAAACAGAGACAAAAGAGAGTGCCTCACATGCCTGGTGTGCCTTAGGGAATATAGAAAGGTTAACTGGAGCTCCCTGGGTGAAGCCAGAAGCAGGCTGTTGTCTCCATAGCTGCAGCCTGTAGGGTTGCAACTGGCAATCTTTGGCCATCCACTTTATCTCCCGGGTGAAGAGACCGGGTTCACACCTCCTTTGTAATGAAGCCCTCTCTGCAAGTCTCACATCAAGCAGCTGCTTTAAATCCCAAGCTACCAAGGAACCAGTAGAATTAGTTGCAAAAGGGAATAGTCCAAGTGATGCAATGTAGTGCAGACAATTACCTGCACTTCAGCTTCACCTCTTTCTTTTCCCACACCCTGAAGCTGCAGTGAAATTTGAAGCTGAGTTGATGAAGAAATGTACGGCTGAGATGTGGCACCTGAACCTTTGTAGCAGTTCTGTGTGTGCCTGGACAACAGGTGACAGCCTGGTGCTCATCTCCCACTGTTCCTAATTTCACAGATCACTCTTAGTAATCTGGATCCTAATGATCTTGTGGATCATCCATATCTGGATGATATGGATCCAGATGACATGTAGATCAGTAATGTAAGCATTGCTCATTACATGCATTATTATTATACAATCAGCATCCTGATAAATTTACTTTAGCACATGAGTCTGTAGGCTGCATGGCTCTGCAGTCTTGGAACTGTCTGAAGGTGATGGTGCCCCTGTAAAATAAATTTGGAATGCACTTCCATGGCCAGTGCTTTGACCCACTGATATATCCACATGAAGGTAAATGAGGACCAGGTGCCTGCCTCTCTTTCTCAGACACTTGATCCTTTTATGCTTTGCGTTTTACTGCTTCATAAGAGCCATTTTCTTGGACAAGTCCAGGTGTTCTTGGAGCATCAAATACAGAGGGGTTCATTTTTGTCTCAAAGGGTGATCTATGTATTCAGTGCTTCAAGGGAATGGAAGCTAAGACAGATGAGGGAGAAATGGACTGAAAGTCTTTGAGTGTCTCTAGAATGCCAAACCACATGGTTCCTTTCCAGATGTGTGTCTGGTTAGACTTTACATTATCTTCATATTGACTTAATGGTTGGGTTTTTTCGTTTCTCATCAGAAACCTGGAAAGGCAACTCCTCAGCCAGGAGAAGATACCTTGAATGGCCACCTTCCCCCCGGCTGGCAGAGCTACATGTCTCCCCAGGGCCGCAGGTACTATGTGAACACCGTCACAAATGGTAAGTGAGGGTGAGGGTTCAATAAGTGTTGCAGCCTAGCAAGACATATCTGCTGCAGAAAATTGTCTTTCAAGTTGATTTTGATGACAAAGTAGGCCCAGAGCCAAAGGAATTAATATGACCCTGACACCATGTGAAATAATGATAAGAAAATCTAGTCTTATGATCATCTGTCATCTTAATTCTGACCATCAGAAGGCGTCTGAAGCATTTACAAAAGACAGAGAATGTAAAGTAGAAATATCCCTGTCATTTGTTTTAGAATTTGAAACACTGTTCAGGATATAATTATTACCACATTCCCTATTTCCTTTCCCTTTAGCTGGAGATATTTCTGTCTCTCTATATACATACACATGTGAAGTAGTTTGATAGAACTAAAG
The DNA here is from genome assembly GCA_038380795.1 of Pyrocephalus nanus. Classification (NCBI taxonomy): domain Eukaryota; kingdom Metazoa; phylum Chordata; class Aves; order Passeriformes; family Tyrannidae; genus Pyrocephalus; species Pyrocephalus nanus. The sequence continues at coordinate 11,993,192 of CM076279.1, forward strand.
CACTAGCACTAAAGCACCACTGAGGAAAACAGAAATAGTGAACTAGTCAGACTCAGCTTGCCCATGAAGAAAAACACATTTAATGGGACAGCACAGACAGAATCTTCAGTTCTGTACTTGTGTGTTTTATTCACTGTCGCTGGTAGAGAAGCAAACTTAGCTCAAGGTCTTATTAGCTGCTCAAGATCTGTCAAACTTGTACCACCTCTGGCTTACCTAAGACTCTGTGTCTACCTGCTTTTCTCATACGAGCTCAAAGCAGCATTGCAAAACAGGGAATTGTGACCAGCAAAACCAGGTTTCTTTAGCAAAAAGAATGCCAGAATGACAAGGAAGAAGAGGACAGTTGTTAACAATGGAGTTGCAGCCATCAGAAATGACATTGGCGTTACTCTCCCTGACTCACAAGGAGAGCCATGGGCTGCACCTCATGGTCTTTTCTGAGACTGTGTGTTTTATTTCAGAAGCCCTTGGCCTGGAACTTGGCCAAGTAATTATTTACCAAATTTCAATGCATGAACATCTTGTAGGACCGTTCCTCCAGAGGGCACATTTCAATTTAAGCCTGCCTTTGTTTTCAAACACAGTCTACTCTGGCTGATGGGCAGCATTCTCTGCACAGCTGAGGAGATCAGCAGGAGTTAGATACCCCATCCCCACTGCCATTCAGAGGTGGGTGAGGAGGTGATTAAACTCAATCCTAAGCTATCATGGACATGGACCCTTACTCACTGGTTTGAGATAAAAACAGTAAGAGGCAGAGCCTGTTTTTTATGTGATAAGAGCTCTTGTCCCAGGGACCCTATCCCAGAAAGGTGGGTGGCGTAGACTAAGTTTCTCCATAATGTCAGGCAGCTTTGTACTTTCCTCATAAAAGATATATATAACAAGGGCCAATATATCGTGCTTGGGAGCTCCAGGCCAGTAATCAGGAGAGCAGTTTTGTCTAGGAAGGGAGGATAACCCTGGCACAGGATGACTACAGAGGGGGAGGAATCTCCATCTTTGGGAAATCTCAGAAACTGCCTAGACAGAGCTGTGGCTGATCTGTTGTTAGCAGTGATCCTGCTCAGAATGAATAGCTGGGCTGGAGACTTACAGAGAGATCACTTCTAACCAGGCTTTCTCTGGAGAATGCCCAAACCACCTTTGGTTGTCGTCTCAGCTACTACAATGGGATTGTTCAGCAGGAAATATGGTTCTCAGAATAAGAGCATGTAAGAGAGGGTAGAAGTGGGATTTCTGTGTTCTGATCCTTGCTTTAGGGAGCACATATTCAAGTCCTGTTTAGATGAGAAACTCCTCACCAGAGTAATCCTAAGCCCAGTGGGGTTTGGAGTTAGGCGTGCTCTTGTTGCCTGTTCTGGGCATAGGGAATTACTGAGCATTTCTGAGCCTTCCTTACTTCCATGAGAGCTGTAGCATTTTGTGAGACAACAGGAATCTCCTGCAGGATGTACAGGGGCACTCTGATCCTCGACTACCTCCAGCTTAGTTAGTGTTCCTGGCATGCTCGATTTCTCTCAGCCTGTTCAGTTAGAATATGCTGCTGCCTCAAAGTCTTCTAGCTATGTAGAGACTGCTTTGTGCTAGTTTATCGGCTTGGTGATATCACTTGACAGTGTTTTTGCTCTAGTTGGGCTATATGGCATGATCAGACTCAGATCTCAAATGCCTGTGCTTCCTCAAAGTGGATTAATGTGCCAAAAAAGTGCCACCTGTGGTGTCATCTAGGCTTCAGACAAGGCAGAATGCAACCTCCAGACCTTTCTGCTGAAGTGTGTGATGAAGCCTTATCCAGTCCTGGCATGGGCAGCTGTCTGGACACCGATTTGATTTAATCTGACTAACTGGCTTTGATCCTGCAAACCTCGTAGTTCAGGACTATCTGTAGGCTCATGTTGGTCCAGTCTCATGTTGATGCACTTTCTTCCTTGGCTGTGCTGCAGAGTTGGACCTACTGAGCCATGCAGTCACCCTAAAGTCGAGTTTGGCATGTGAGGCTAACAGTGCACTTTGACACTCCAGATGTGTTCTTTGGCTTCAAGTCGTATGATAAGTAAAAGACAAAACACTATAAACCTTCATTCACCATCTTTCCTGTGGTAGAGCTGCATTGGCACGGGCAATGTTTATTGCCAGTCTCAAAGACTGGACAGCTCAGTGACTGCACCTGCTGACTTGTCTGAACCGCCTATTTGTCCTGTCACTACTGCAGCTGCTAGCAGGAGTACCAAGATAAACAGTGGCAACATTTGTCACGAGGATATGGTGGTAGCAGACATCTCTGTCACAGGGTTTCACAGGCCTCCATCCTGCTTTGCCTCCATAGCACCATTGTTTTAGCAGCAGGAGCCAGGTCTCTTCTCCATCAAGGTGTAGATGTACTGCCAGGCTGCTCTCTCTTTACCATAGCTATCACCAGATGATGAAAGTATGCTGAAGCACTTTAGAGAGGTATCACTGTCTAGTGGACACACATGTGAACTCAGAGGTCAGTGGAAGCCAATTGGCTGGCCTTCAGTGTGATCCATGTAGTTAAAAGTCTGCTGCTCATCATTACCCACCAATGGCAGTTGATAGAAAACTCTTAGTTTGTAAGGCCACAGTCACTTCTCGGATCTCCCAGGAACCAGCCAATTCTTTTACTGAGAGGGTTGATTGGAAAGTGTTTCTAGACTTTCTCCTCCCATCTGAGGAAGAAGTATTGGCATCTCCAAGGGAGTGAAGGCATACTTATTTTAATGAAGACAAATGGCCAGACTGTCTCTTAGATAAGGAATGAGTACGGTGAGATGCAAAGTGAAAGATTAAATCTGTCTGACGCTCCTAAAAGGGTTTGGGAAGGAGCCTTCTCCAGCCAAGGAGCTTCCCTGTCGAATGTGTGTTCTCATGCAAGGGCTCCCCTTTAGCAGAAGCAGCAAGGCACAAGGTATGCTCGGAGGAGGAAGCTCTGTGTAACGCCCTGCCAGGAGATGATTGCACTTCAGAGCAGGAAGGGAATGAGAAAGAACTTTATGGTTATTCTCAGTATAAGTGGTTTAATTGTGATTCTTTTTTTTTTTTTTTTTTTTTTTTTCTTTTTTTTTTTTTTTTTCACTTCTGGCTTCCACAAGCATCTGTATCTGCTTTGCTGAAAATAGATGTTTTATTAGAGCTGTGCAGTAACATAGTTGCACTGGAAGGTGAATTTAGGGCAGCTCGGAAACAGCAAGGCAACTGTTCTATGAAGGTTATGATAGATGTTTCAGCAGAGGGACCTCAGATAGTTCACTGTCTGCTCATCCCTACCAGGGCCTTCTGCTGTGTCAAGTAGCAGGAGCGGTGGCTCAGAGGGGTGAATGCTTTGACATATTGCAAAGCTCTGGGACACATACCTGGGCTGTAAGGGTTTCCAGGGACCTTCTTACACTGGACTACACTGAAAACTGAGGTTTTCTTCTTCTCCATTTGGAGCTTTCTGTCAAAGAGGACTTCAGTTTTCAGTTCCAAAGTGGAAGGAGGTTCTGACTTCAGAGCAGATTAGGCATACCTGTGTATATCTTGGCTCCCTTTGTCAGGATCTAGAAAACTTCCTGTTCAGGAGGAGAGATGTGAATCTGTTCTCGAAGGGCTCTGTATCTGTCATCGACCAAAGCTCCTCCCAGGCTCTGAAATTCTCTACGGAGTTTCTTTCCATTTCCAGTTGCAGAATCTGGACATGGATCAGAATCACTGTGCCAAATCAAGGGTATCTTCTCCAGGTGCTGAAGTACCAAATTGTCCAAAAGGACTGTACAACTTCAGCTTTGTTATAGTGGCTTGTACTTTATGTAGCCTCTTTTTTAAATTTCTTGACATTTTTGAATCCAAGAAGGGATTTCTGTATCTCAGCCATGGTCTGAGCTCTTCTTACTCAGAGAACAAATAGTTTCAGAGGGAGTAAATATGACTGTTTATTCTTCTAGCTTACAGCAGGTCTCTCTAGCTGCTGTGGAGACTGGTTTTATGCATTTTTCCCCTCTTATTTTAGATAATTTAGAATATCCTTCCTATCAAAGCTTTTCTGTGTTGTTTTCTCTGTTCTTCTCCTCCCTACTGAGGCTGAGCCAGGCAGTGCAGCTGAAGTAGAGGTAGGAGGCTCTCTACTTCTACTCAAACATGCAGAAATTTGAGAGGAGAAACTAATATAATTAGAAGCAGCACAGAGCTGTCCAGTGGACCAAGGGGGAGGGAGGGACGGAGGGAGGGACGGAGGGACGGAGGGAGGCAGACAGGAAGGAAGGCAGGAAGGAAGGAAGGAATTCCTCTCCATGGCACAGAGCATTCAGCAATATCCTCAGCTCTCAGCTGGAGCCTCCCCAGAAGTTCCTTCGTGCTCTGCCTCATGCATATGCTGTGTGCACCCTGGGCATCCTGTCCAGCTGCTTCCATCCTTGGATGCAGCTGCTGAGCCCCCACCAACAGCCTCCTACTGCCCGCTGTTTCTGATCCCATTTTTTTCAGAATCCAGAGGCATGGCCCCAGTCTGGACCTGCCACTAAATGCAGTTAATTCCTGGAGTGTTCCACTCTGGCTTTTCCTTTAGGGCTACTGTTAGACAGCAAACATAGCACTGCATTTTAGGTTGAACAGCACTCTGCAAGGTCTCCTGGAGCCCACAGCTCCATACTCTTGCTTTCTTTTTATACATGTCCCTTAGGCATTGCTACCATGCATCCTCTCGTTGGTTGTCCCTTCCATCATAGGTCTCTCATGCGTGAGGTGGAAGACAATCACACAGCAGTATTGGTAAGCATATGTGGAAGCTCCAAGCATTGGGTTCACTGTCTGTTCATGTGAATGTTGTATTTGGACATCCTCAGAGTGGCATGTCCTTCACTTGCAGCACTCCAGCTGTCCTGGGTGCCCAACCAGTTGCCTTGCCAGTCAGTGGGAGGCATATTCCAGTGCAGAGTGAGGGGATTCATCCAGCTAAGGACTGTGGCGGAGCACTGGGTTGGGTGAGAGCACAACAGAGCATCCTTCTGCCCGCTCTGGGGTCTTGCTGGCACCCACTGTCTTTCTAAGGGGGGATGCTATCAAGAGCAGGCTTTCTTGGCAGGTCTGTGATAGTTTTAGCACTTCCATCATTGAAAAGCAGTGGTGAGAGGAGGTATGGGCCTTCTCATGAGGCAGGACTGTGGCTAAACATTTATCCAGCCTCTGGGCAGGGTCTGTGAGCAGGGCCCTGCATGAAGGAAAGACAATTCATTGATTAGGAAAACAGGTCTTAAAAGCAGCAAAGGCAAGAGGGAAAACAAAAAGGGGACCATAATTAAATTATAAAAAGCTGATGTAAAACTGTTTGGCAGTTTCTCAGAGCATGGTTGTCAATGGTCCCTTGTCAAAGGGTAGTTGGTACTGAGGGGAATCCTGCAGTGATCTGCCTGAGAATTCATTCTAGTCAGTATTTCCAGTAATGAATGGCATGTTGACATTGAGAGCACTTATTCAAACAGTAAGTTTTAGCTGGAGCTGGGAAGAACATGGTGTGCTGCACAGAACAGGCTCAGAATTCACAATCACACTGGAATAGGAGGATGCTGTTCAGTAAAGATGCACTTAAGAACAGAGATTTCACCCAAAATAATTAAGTGACAAAGACAGGCAATGGAACAGTTTACAGACAAAGTTGTCAGGGCTCTGGAGGATCTAAAGCTGAGTGCAAGCCAGCAGTGTTGTTCTAGTACAAACCAGCCAGCATTTTCCATTGTATAAATAGGAGTGTTGTCTGTGAGGCATGAAGTAAGCTTCCAGTTTTACAAGGAAATTGTAAAGCCTCAGCTGGAATATTTTATCTTGTTTGGACTCTGCACTTCAGGAAAGAAGTGAGTCAGTTGGATAAAGCTCAGAAGAGAGTAGCAAAAATTATGGGAGATGTGGAATTCATAGCCTGTGGGCAAATGCTAAGAGATTGGGGGTGTCTGCCCTGGGAAAGTGAAGATGTGGATGGGGATGTGTGAGTGGGCTTTAAGTGCATAAAATGCCGTTATGGAGAAGACTGTGTGCAATGCCTGTCATCACTAGAAGACACAGTAACACACTTCACTTGCAACAACTAACCCTTCCAAGCTCTCTAAGATAGTCGAGTGTGGGAGTAGGGAGTTGCCTGGGAGTCTGTATCACTGGAGGTCTCTAAGAGCAAGTTACCCAAAACCATGAAAATTCATGTTTGCCTTGCTCTGGGGCACAGCAGGGACAGAATGGCTTCCTGAAACCCCTGCCAGGCCTGTTTTTTCAGTCTGTAAAGCCTAAACTATATGAAAAATATTTATCAGTGTAGAGAATGACGAATGTCTGGGACTCATATGGGAGTTGTTCTTTATTTAGCATCTTTATATTTCCCTAATTTTTACATACATCACATCTAACCAAGCTCTTGTTACTCATCTGCTGGTTTGCTTTTTCTGGTTTTCTAAGTCAAAGAATCTGAATGAGTTCAGAGGAACATTTAGTTTGCTTCTTTTCACTTGCAGCTATGTTGACTATTCCCACTGTGTTTTGGGACAGGTCCTGCCCTCGAGCTTTCCAAGGAAAGGCAGCATCAGCCAGGAATGCAGCAGCAGATAGACTCCACACCATGCAGTCCCAACGGCTGGGATGGGTGTGTGGCTGGGAGCAGGGTGGGGACACAGTCTTTGAAGAAGGTCAACAAGCAAAAGCTGTACAAGTTTTGGTGCGGTGAAGCTCTGAGCTGTTCCCCAGCTGAACCCTGTGTGTAGTTCTGCTCCCTCCTCCTAAAGACCAGAGGTGTTGGGTGACCTTTCTGTCCAACAGCTCACCTTGTGGACCATGCCTGGTACTGCATCATCTCTACCTCACCATTTGCTTTCTTCCTCACAGAGTGCAGAATCCTTTTTTTTTTGAACGAAACAGGGTGGGTTTTTTTTTTATTTTTGTGCATGAGCTATTCAGAAATAGGAACTCAAATATGTGCTTCCTTTGCTAGGGAGGGAAATGGGATTTTAGGAGCAAGTAACATTTTGATTCTTCTGAGCCTTCAAAATACAACAGAACTCTCCCTCCTTGTGAGGCATTACTATTATTGTCAGCTGTTTCCAGCAATTAGTGTCATTTCACACTGGGATTATCTACCTGTGTTAACCATACATCTTACCTGATCATAATAATATTTCCACCATGTGAGTTTTTGTGTCGTCTAATTTTCATTGTCTTTACATGGAAAACCTAAGGAATTGGTTTTTAACAAGAAAGAAACAGAATTTATGAGACAGTGTTCTTATGTGGGAAAAAGATGTTAGGAAATCAGTAATGAAAGAATTGGGGTGATTCTGAAACAAACAGATCTCCATAGGTAAATGAGCCAGATGAAAACAGCACATTCCTGTCTATGTCCATTTGGTGTTCCCACGAGATAAGCGCTCCACATTTATCATTCTTTGAAACAGGTTCAATCCTGAAACAATTTTGAAGGCCTCTGACCTGTATACCATCTGCACAACAAAGCCCAAGACAATTTCAATATATGTCAAGTTTTCTCAGTACGGCCTTGCCGAGGAAGTTTGAGTCTGCACCAATTACATTATAGCTGAATGCCTGGAATCTGTCTTGTGCAACACCGAGAAACATCCCAGCGTGTCATGTCAAAACATAGGAAAGAGGAGTGAGATGGCAAGCCTCTCTCAAACATCTGGCAGATCCTTCCCTGTAGCACTTATGGTCCTCATTGTGCATCATTAACTCTGCAAAGAGGCCTGTGCTGTCTAGAAGAAGGGATCTAGAGTTGGGATCCCTCTCCTGGGATTTGGAGGGTTAAGTGCCTGTTTGCACTCTCCTTTGAGAACTGGCACTACATCAAGCAAGGATGATGGGCTGGAGGGAAGTGTGTGGCTGTCAGGCTTCTGCCACCAGAGTCCAGAGCACTGACTGGCCTCTTGGATGCTCAGTGCCCTTAGATAGGTTCTACCATCTCTGTTGCTGTCTGAACAGGGCGGAGTTTGATTCACCTGACAAGGTACCAAGTGCAGGGTAGACAACTCCATTTGAACGGCATCTTCTAGTCTCATCCACGAAAAGAAACAGTTAGCTTTGCCTCTCAGTTGTTTTCCTGATGTAGGTGTCTAAATATAGCTAACATGAGCTTTGCCCTGTAAGTGCCAGTCTCTCTTCACTGACTTCAGGGAGAGCCTTGGTGACAATACCTACTCTTCAGACAGGTAAAGCTGGTGCTGGCATGAACCTCACCAAGGACCTGAGCTCACAGCCAAGAACTGAAGGTGAACTTAAGAAATTTCCTCAGTTTCCTTGTATGGGATTGTTGCCCCTTACTGCTCCCAGAGCAGTAAGCTGTGATGGTGTCAGCAGGCACAGAGAGGGCTGAGCAAAAAGCCTCTTCGAGTCAGGTCATATGGTGAACACACCTCTCTTCATATCCAAAATATCCGCCCTGGCTTTCTTCCCCATCAGTGCGTAGAACGAATAGGACACCTGTAAAATACCACACCCCATTTCTACACTGAATTCCTCCAGCTGTATGTTCATGCATCCACACATCTGCACATGTATTCCCACTTCAGAAGAGGGGCATGTCTTTGGGGGAGGTTCAGTGTCTGGAAAGCTGCAGTGTTCCTGGGGGCTACCTGAACAGCAGGAGCTGGAAGGCCAGGCCAACATTCTGCAAATCACAGAATCGTAGAATCGCAGGATGGTTTCAGTTGGAAGGGACCATAAAGAACATCCCATTCCCACTTGCTGCCATGGGCAAGGAAAACTTCCACTAGACCAGATTGCTCCAAGCCCTGTCCAACCTGGCCTTGAACCCTTCCAGAGATGGGGCAGCCACAGCTTCTCTGGGCAACCTGTGCCAGGGCCTGCCCACCCTCACAGGCAAAAATTTCTGTTTTACACAGTAAAGACCAAGGCAAAAGTGTTTATCCAGAAGCAGGAAGTCTTGACAGGTGTAGGAAATACCAGAAGAATGACCTGCTGGCACTGTAATGATTGAGGAAAGAAATATGTCTTTAGATATCTGCATTGCACAAGTCCTAATAATGACCTAAGGAGCCTGGCAGGGGGCAATGGCAAGGAGAGGCAAGCTCTGCCAGTACAGCCTCAGGGATGTCCCAGGGAGGAGACCACCTTCCCCATAGCACATTTGGCCTCATTCAAGGTAGCCACAGCTTAGAGCTGGCCAGAGCTGCAGCTCAGTGTTACAAGGCTGTCAGCCCTACAGAAAGCTTCTCTATGTGATAGGAACTGCTAGGTCTGAGCTGTGCCAAAATGCAGAAAGGCATTTTGTGTGCAGTTTGTTTGAGCAGAGAGAGGTTTGATACTTTTCTTCTCCTATAGCACTGAATGGGAGACCAGTAGTTACTCTGAGGAGGGAACAATACTACTCTGCCTTAGCTATTTTACCCATCAAGTTTTAGATGTTAAAATCTCCTCCTAGCCAGTGTTTGGCTCTCTCCAAGCCCATGCTTCCCTTCTTTCTCCAGCCACAGCATCACCCACAGGCACACAGCACCTTGCACTGCCATAAGCCCTCTAGAACATGTGCTCAGTCCATGTTTTCCCACATCCACTGCATGGCCAAGGGAAGAGGAATTGGGTGTTTGAAGTGTGTAAGCAGCTTGACCCCCTTGTCCCCATCTCCTGAAGCTCCTGCTGTCCTGCAGAGGAATCCTGGGCTTTAGCCATGGTGCTGGTGACTCTGGGTGAGAGGAGGATGGTGTGCAGCCCACCTCTCCATGGCTGACTCCTTCCCGTGGCCAAGAGGGGTTTTTAGGGTGGCTGTTCCTGTTTCCCAAGGTTGGGGGAGCATGTTGGCAGCTGGAGGTGATGGTAGCTGATGGACTGATGGAGAAGAGAATTTGTACATCCTGAGACGGGTGGGGTTAGGGGTCCTGCTTTCAGGCAAGGGGAAAAAAAGCACAGAAGGACTGGAGAGAATGTAAGTCACCCTTATGCACAGCTCCCATGCTTCCTCTGAACCAGCCTAGCTGCCCATTGAATTCCCCTATTTGCCTCAGGAAAAATATGAACACAGGCTATTTATTATTCCTCCCTCACCAGAACTTTGCTGCCCTTTGTGTTGGCTTTACCCCAGCAGACAGTGGTGGGCTTCGTCCCTCAAGGCCAGCTGCCTACCACCCTCTCCTTGGGCTCTCAGGTCAGGCCTGGTGTTGACCTGTTTGAACTATTGTGAAATAAGGTCTCCAGTAGCTGCCAGTTTTCTTGTGACCTTCAAATTTCAGGTGAGCTGTCTTGAGTCCTTGATAAATGTCCCAGTGCTTTCTGCACACTCCTCCCTCTCTGCCTGTGACTGTGGTGAGGTGGTGTTGTGTGTGGTCTCCCTAAAGAAAAGCCAATTGGTGTTCATGTCAAGTGCTGTGGGCCCCTCAGGGCCCGTGTCCCTGTCACCATCCAGCTGAGATTGCCTGTGTCTGGCTGTGCAGGGGGGGTCTCCCTGTTCGTCCCCTTCCAAGACAGGTACCATTGCAGCAAGTCAGTGAGAAGCTTTGTTGTTCTGCTGGAACTTCAAGAAATAAATGTCCTCAGGCTGCTCTGTGTTGCAAAATCGCTGTTTGGGAAGTTTTCAAAACCTTTCATGTAGCGAGCTGATGGGAAGATTGTGAACAGGAAGAAATCCTATCTAGGAGAGAGGGCAGATAGAGAGAGTGTGGACATCTGCATTCAACCCTGAGCACATCTGGACAATCTGTGGCTCTTTTGGAGGTAGGTGCCAGTAAGGTGAAATCATTTCTGCCCTGGAAATCTCTTACCTGCCAGTTCCTGTCAAATAACTATGCTTATTTACCTGCTGCTGTTTGGGGGGTCTGGCAGTGGGCTTTTAGCCCAAAGCAATAAAAATAGCACTGCTCTCCCCTGCCTGCATTTCCTTACAGGGTTTCATATCTGGTTCAGGTAGTGTCAGGAGTGCTGCAGAGCCTCTCCCCTTTCTCAGGGTTACACTGACATCATCTGAAACATATTTCGGAAGTAACTCCCTAGTATGACATTTCCTTATTGACAATAGTTGTAGTTCTTTGTAGTGACTGAAACTGAGAGGAGACATGAGTGTGGGCACAAGTGATGGGAAGGACATAAAGACCTGGGGTAGGGCAGGTAGAGGGGCAAAGAAGGTGGGAAGCAGTCGAGGTGGGAAGGTGGAGATGCTATCCCGTCTCTGAAAGGTGTAAAGAATTGTGTGCTTCACATAGCCTCTTAAAACCATCTTCTGAGCATGGACAATACTTCCCTATCTTTAAGAAAGCTGGGGTGAGCAATCTCCTCTGCTTTGACACCCCGTTAATCCTCTTTTCGGATGTGAGACTGTTGTAAGGCTGAAGGGAGAAGACAGAGCAGATGATACTGCAGATAACCTGGATTGTAAGAGAACAAGAAAAAGCTTCCAGCCTGCTTGGCAGGGGTGCCCTTTGTGTGTTTTCTGAAAGGGGAGCCCTAGGATCACGCTGCCATGCTGAGTTCAAAGTACCACATGCCCAGAATGCACAGCTACTACGTGGTTAACAAGTTGCTCAGTGTCTGTGGGAGGGGTTTACAATTGTGTGTGGGTGGTAGATTCATCAGGAAAATATTTGATTATGATGAAGAAATTCTGTGATGGGCTGCAGCTGTAATACCTCTTGCATTAGTCAAACAATAGCACTCCAGTTACCTTGTCCATCACATTAAAGATGATTTATGTACTTATGACACTAGTGTGTGTGTGTGTGTGTGTGGCTTGCTGCCACCTTGCTTTCACAGCTGAGATCAACCTTACATAGTGTGTTCTTATTTCCAGCCTTTTCTTGTTTGTGGTGTTAGGTCCTTCCCATTTACTAAACAGTTTGCTGTCTCCTGTAAAGCAGGAATTCTGCTTTCACATTGTCTTGATTCTAATTAAGGTCCACATATTCTTATCATGACAAACATTATTAGTAAAATACCACCTGCAACAGTAAGTTTTGGGGCAGTCCTGAAATGTGGAGCTGAAAGTGGTCATTTCCTTGAAAAAAATCTGAAGTCCAGCAATTCAGAGTTTTAGGAAGATTTTCGTGATCTGCCTGAAAATATGTATTACATAGTGTCCTCCTGGTATCACCAGTCAGCTCCTCTGTTTCTCCACTCCTGGGTGCCCTTTCCATCCTATCTTGATTTACCCTTCACCTTTCTTCACTGAAGTTCCTGACATCCTATGGCTAGTGAGCAGCTGGGTTATCATCATCATAGAATCACAGAAAGGTGTGGGTTTGAAGGGACCTTAAAGGGATCTCGTTCCAAATCTCCTGCCACAGCCAGGGATGCCACCCACTACACCAGCTTGCTCAGGACCACATCCAGCCTGGCCTTAAACACTTCCAGGGAAGTTCTTTCCATTCAGCATAGTGCTGTCTTTGTCTTGCTAATAAATTTCCCAAACCAGTACCAAAATTTCCCAAACTAGTATCTGCTAAAACATCCTTGTCTGAGTGGTTAAGTGCTAATGTGTCTAAGGCCCATGGGAATCCACAGCTGGAAACTCCACCAATCTTCATCGTCCTTCTTCCTTGTTGATGGCTGCTGTCATGAGCAGTGCCTGGCACTGCTTGGACAGGTAACAGTGGTTGTGGTCAGCTTGTATGTGACACTGTTGCCATTAGGACACTCACTGGGTCAGAGAATACCCACGAAGACTCATAGGGACTTCTGCATGTTTTGAGATTCTCTATTAGAGGCCAAGGACCTTCCTGATTCGGCACAGCAGCTCCTTCATCCTTGTGCTCCCACATTTTGGTCCAGTGAGCCCTGCAGTAGTGAATCCCATAGGGGTCACCTATAGCTGTATCAGCTCAAAGGGCCCGAACAACCAGCTCATGCCTGAGCCTCTGAACTGCAACACGGTCATCTGCACGGTGGCCTCACACCCATGGCCCTCCCAGGACCCTGGCCTTTACCTCCATCCTTTCACCTACTGAAAAGAGACAAGAAAAGTAGACAGAAGTGACAGATGCAAATCTCTCTGCACCTGCATCAAACATGACTGTCAAGCTCACAAGTGCTGAAATCAGAGTACCAGATAGTACATGAACTAGTTGAGCAGGAGTTGCAGTGTCAGAATTGAAATGCAGTTCCATCCCACAGGCAGTTCAGTAAAAAAGAGACTGAGGCTGCCATACAGCTTTTAACCTCAGTCCTGAAGGACACACCATGGAAACAGGCACCATCCAAGAGTTCTGGGATTCTTCTGTCTGTGTTGAACGTAGAGGTGCTTGTTGCATGGGAAAAGCTGATGGCAAGAGCCCTCAGTTGATCTTTCAAAATGATTACTGGGACCTGTGCCATGCCCTTCTTTTTACAAACATTGTGTGACAAAAGCAAGCCCTTTATTGCATGCTTAGCAGTGATAATAATGCTATTTCCAGCACTTTCTGAGATACACTTAGTTCTTCTAGGTTTTAGGCCACTTTACCAGGACAGGTTATTATATAGGGCATCCTGTAGCAGAGGGAAACCATCACTAGTAGTTTTATCTGTATTAGAAAAAACATGTAATAAGAATGCCTCTTTTGTGTCTCCATAGATGACTTACTCTGAGCTGCAGATCATAAGTTTAGTTGGAGAAGGGGTTGACTGTAGCTGGTGAGGCATGAAAAAAACCCACCAGCACTCAGACCAAATCCTTCCAAGCTCCTTAACTGACTGAGAGAGATAGAAAATATTAGACAGAGAGTAGGTTGTGGTTGTATTCCTTCCATCCACTGATCTCCTACGTTGGGTCCAGCAAATAATCCAAAAGAGTCAAGAATTGTCTGCACGTGATGAACTTCTTCACTGCTTTTCAGCACTGCAGCACTGGTTTTCTTCACAGAGAGAGCCCCTGTAAGGCATCTGCCTTTGTTGAGCCCTGGGCTGACACTCACACCCCAGCTCTCAGGTGGGCTGGGCAGAAGCTCCAGAAATATGCCAGACTAGCCAAATTATTGGGTCATCTCTCTCAATGAAAGGGCTTTCAGCTAACTTTGAGGTCACTTTCTAACCAAGCAAAGATAAAATATCTTGTTTATTCTCTGAAAATAAAAAGCTCAAGATTCGGTTGGTAAAGGTTGGAATTAGTTACAAAATTACCAACTGCAATTAATAGCCTTAGTGCCATCCTTAGCTAGAACCATTCCAGGCTGTGCTTGGGCTGCCAGGATGGATGTACTTCATCTGGAGAACTGACCACTCTCTGAACATTCACTCAACTGCCTTTTCCACTCACAACAGCACCAGCGAAAATGCAAATAGTGATCACAGAGCAGAAATTCTCCTGTCATCTTCCTCCAATCACCCAGTGAAATGTAACATTATTAAAACTGTTTTCATATTCTTGATTGAGGTCTAGTTTGCAGTGGTGCAGTAGGGAGGTTTCCTTTGCACCTAGTGCTTCTCAATTTAATCCTCTTTATGTGATTACAATGGCTAAATATTATGTGTCTTAGGAAAGAATAGTTGAGCTTGCAACATCCTAATGCTCCAATGCTCTCAGCTCTGGCATTGCTGTGAGACAAAAATGTGCTCCCACATTTTGGTCTAGTGAACCTTGCAGTACTAGAATCCCATATGGTATAGTTTAGGTCTGCAGGTCAGTTCTGGTCTGAGTCAGTTCTGTGAACTGATGCAGAGGTGAGACCTCTTCATTCCAAGAAACAAAATCTCCTTGTGCTACTCATCATCTAGAATAAGAGGAAAACATTTTCATTGTACTCTCCTCTGCTTCAAAAGTTTTGTATGGTTCACATCAATCTCAGGGTATTGCAAGTGATGTTCCCTCCTTACATGCCCAAACCCCCACACTCCCCTGGCCATTCTTTGGGCTCTTTTCTCCCACACACATTATCAAGAGATGAAGTGCCATGAAACACCAGTTTATCACAAATGTGGGGAAGATCTTTGCCAGAAAGGGGATATGAGGTACAAGACCCCTGACAGGTCTCTGCTCCTGGCTGGGAGGGGAGGTTGGGAGTGTCATGGCTCCATGCGGGTGGGAGGTTTGGGCTGGGAGTGTGGTACTGTGCTATTAAAGGAAACCTTTCCAAAGCAGGGCTGTTTGCCCTCCCCTCTGACTCACAGGGCCAAGCAATCAGGCAGGCCCCAGACCTTGCTGAGAGCCTATGCAGATGCAGTGGAGAAGCAGAGGAAGGCTATGAAGGTTTGCAAATTGCACATACAAGTGTTTCCTCTCTGCCATTGGCAAGAGCAAAGTGAATCCAAAAGAGATGAGGTAAGACTGTGGGGACTAGTTCTACCCTTCTGCAAATGTGACTTCTAGTTCTTCTTGTTTTCATGAACAGTCTGGGAGACATTTGCGGGGTTTCTTCTTGTGGCATGGAGGAGGGACATGTTTTGTTGCTGTTATTGATCCTTGTCTGTGCATGTTCATCCTTGGCTTGGGCAGCCTGCATAGCTTCAGATTATTCAGGGCAGAAACTGGGTTTGGAACTGCTCAGCATCACAAATTTATTGCTCCTAAAGCCAGAACAAACTCCAAACCTATTTACAAAGACATGAGTTAGCACCAATAGCTGGGTGACACATGGCAGCTGCTACAGATCCTTAAGACCAGGAAAGGTCTGCACAGTAAGCAGACCCAGAGGTCCTCTGGTTTTATCTGCCCCATTCTTGTAGTTTAGACAATGAAACTTGAGGACCATTTAGCTCCTAAAATATAACTACACATGACACCATGGAAGAGGTACTAAATCCATTCCTGAAAGCAATATAAGCACACTTGTGAGGGATTGTGTTAGAACTTAAAAGCCATGATGTTTGGCTGATGTTGCATTTCAGACTGGAATGCAGCGGCTTTGACCTCAGAGTGCTGCTGGATTCATGGAAAGAGGACAAAAAATTTCCTCTTCAATTGCTACACTTTGATCCCAAAAATCATCTGCCTCAAGACCTCATCACAAGCTGTGTTTCTTGACTAATATGACATCCCAAAATGTGTGGCTCTCTGAAGGCCTGACACATCATGCCATTTCTCATTCTGCCAAAGAGATGCAAAGTGAATTTTTTTCCCCCAAACACCAAAGGTTTTCACTTTCCTTTGGTAGGAAATGTTTAACCACATCTGTGAAAACCCTCTCTGGTTCCATTGGCAAGTATAGCTTGGATCATGTAACCATTTTAACTCTTACTACATCATTTCAGTTTGAACAAGTGGTTTTCTCCTGCCTTGCTGTTCAGTTCCTAATTCCATAGAAGTGTGGAATGGTTTGGTTTGGAAGGCACTTTGTACCATCTCCTGCCGGGGACAGCTGCAGGTGTCTCATGGGTAGGGACACCTTGCACTAGACCAGATGGCTCCAAGCCCTGGCCTTGAATATCTCCCAGGGGTGTAGGACTTCTTTTTGTTCACAGACCTCCTTCCCAGTCCAGAGGGTGGCAAAGAAGCTACTAGTCATTCCTTCCCCTCACTGAGTAAATGAACTAATTAACATGTGGCTGATTAGGGGGGACAGAACTTGTTGATGTTGTTCTGCCAGTGCTAAATTGTGCTCTTAGAGTGCAAGGCTTTAGCTTGACTCCAGCATTCCCTCTGGAAAATTGGGTGGGATATAAAATTCCAGGCCAATATTGAATCTATTCCTAATAGCTATGAACGTTGTTTTACCACAGGGTTACATGTAGTCTTCAGATTTTTAAGCACCAGGATGAAAGGCTCCAAGATGAGACTCTGCCTTGGTTGTATCAGACAGTGCATTATCTCACAACAAGCCTTTTCTGTGTCGCTGTGGAAAAAAGTCACTCCCCCACTCAATTCTAATCCCCACTCTCACTTCTAGTCATGACTAAGATGCAGAGAAATTTGTAATGTTGCAGTTTTACCTTGGTAAATTTAGTTGCTTCCAGTAGATGGCATTCCAGCAGTGCAGTTCTGATCTAGATTCGTTCCTATCCCTGCTTAGGCTGCTGAAATAATCCCTGTTACTCTGTACACAGAAGTGGACTTTTTTTTCTCCTAGCACCCAAAATAAATGGAGTTAAAATGCTCTCCCTCTTTTCCTACCCAATAAAAGATGTTATTTCTATTTTATGCATTTTATAGCACTTTGTTTTATTTTTAACATGCTTAACTCCATGATCACTTTATTTTGGAATATTTGTCAAGATGCTGAATTCACAAATCTGCTAACCACTGGGCACTGCTCTTTCATGGATGTAATTTCTGCCCTCACGTTATGTATCTGGGTGTTCTGTGAGGCACAGCAGCTGCACAGCAGCGAGCAGGCAATGCAGAGATCGGTTACAAGAAACAGCTGGTAATTTTAACTGATTAATTACATTTCAAATATATTTGGTAGGATTTTAGGTACACAAAAACACTGTAGACAGATACGCTTGCATAAACGCCCCAAGCCAGATATGAAAGTAACTTTCTTTACTGCTAATGTCAAAGTCAGTGCTGACAAAAACACATTGCTTCACTAACTGCACTGGGGCACAGCATCAGTGGGCATCACAGCCCTTCCCCACAGGTCTCCAAAAATCAGTCTTTAAAACAGTTGTCTTCAAGTCAACTCATTTATTGTAATTACTCGTTAATCAACAATTTACATTGGAAAAAAAATCTATGAGAAACATGGGTAGCATACTGCATTGTTTACCTTTGCATTACAATAAATGTAAATTAGAATTTGTAATTATTTAACCATGCTCTTGTGGATTTTAAGGCAAGACAAGCTGACTCATAAAAGACAATTCTTAGCATTTGATTTTGCTTCTGTTTAGTTAAAACACAGTCCAATTCTTCCTCATTGACCTAGCATGGAATTTATTTACTTACTACCCAATTCACAAAAACAGACCAAAATTTAAATATTCCCTTGTGATTCATCAAAGCTTCTAGTTCACCAGGTTTTGTACTTGCAAGGGGAAAAAAGAGCTCAAAGTATTTTTCTTTGCAAGCTATGGCTGTGTGTGTGCTGTGACCTGGGGAGGAGGTGAGGGGGGGCTGGGCATGTCTCAGAGCATCACAGGTGGGGGGAAGGCACCTGCTTCCATTTCAGATCCCTATCCTGACTCCTTTCCTGAAATAAGGAACCTAATGCAACCCTTGAGGACATCTTTATGTATGTACATACATTCATACATGTAGATAAATACACGTATAAGCATATAGATACATATATGTATAAACATATGTTCATGAATGTATATGTAAAAATGGACCTTTTATGGTTCTTGAAGCTCCCTTTTTGGAGCCCTGACCCAGGACAGGAGGCCTTATGTACCCTGAGGGAGGGTCTGACTGCTCGCCCTAAACTAACAGCTCTCTCAGCCCCCCTGCTCCATCACCAGTTGACCATGGCCATCCAGAACACTGACAGAGAGATACAGGATTTCAGGCTTTGGCAGGGTTATATGGTTGTTGGTTCAGATTTGGGGAATCAAATGTTTAAAATGAAGTGGCCAAAGTAGTCCTTGGACTTGATTACAATGACTTCCTTATTTTCTTATTTGATACATCTGGCAGTCAGTATAGTGTAGTTGATTTGGAAATGATATGTTAATTCAAAAGGAATGGTGGCTTGGACTTTCTAGCTGGACTTCTGCAGCAGTTACTGCTCTCACTCCACTGTCTGCTGTTCAGAACTTTTACAAAGATTTGCGATTAAATCTTCTGTCTTTAGCGTGTGGTAAAAAATAATCTTTCATTTAGTGAGCAAACAAGCAGAATGGTTAATCTATAGAGGCAACTGAGCAAGGAAAGGAGCAGCAGTCTTTGCAGTGTTACAACTGGTGTGACAGATGTTTGCATATCCCAGCTGCTAAATGACCTGGGTTGGAAAAAAGGAAATTTTCCAGGGAAATATTTTTTTGGGGGGGAAAGCACCTCAGCATGTGTGCATGTCAGTGAAACCACATCTCTGAGTCACTCACAGCTGCCTTTCATGTGGAGAGCAGGCAGAGGCAGTGCCACTGCTTGGTCCCTGTGCCCAGGCTGAGGAGCAGGCTGGCTGTGCTGTGGCTGCTGCAGCCACACATCACGATGCTGCTGTGGGCTGCAGGCAAGGCTCACTCTGGGCTGGATTTAACTCCACCTGGAAAGGCTGTCAGTGCAGGTCGGGTAAGTGCTTCCAGGCAGTGACCTGCCCTGGGCATTCCTACACTGGAAGAACCAGTGATGCAGCTTCCAATCTGCTCTGTCTCCACCCATCCCAACTGGCAGCTACAACAGGAAGAGATGAGAGGAGATAGGAAGTGCAGGGAGGTGCCGGCATCTTCCTCTCAGGGTGAGAGCCCGGTTCAGAGGACATGAAGGGTCAGACTCAGGGGTACGTAATTGTCATCACTCTGTTATGTGTGCAAGGCCTCCATCACCCTTACACGAATGTTTCCCTTCAACAGAAACAACGTGGGAGCGGCCAAGCAGTGTGCCTGGGACTCCAAAGAGCCCTGTGTCACAGAAGAGTTCTGCAGGTACTGTTTGATGCTGTGCTTGACCACTGCAATATGTGAATCTGCTTTTCTGCTATTCAGCAAAGCAAAAGAAAATGCTGTGATACAGTGGGATGTAGACTTGATGTACATATAGAATCATTGACTGGTTTGGGCTGAAAGAGACCTGAAAGACCATCTTTTTCTACCCCTCTGCCATGGGCAGGGACACCTATCACTAGACCAGTTCCTCCGAGTCCCCTCCAACCTGGCCTTGGACACTTCCAGAGGCGGGGCAGCTTCAGTGTCTCTAGGCAGCCTGTGCCAGGGCCTTACCACCTCACAGCCAAGAATTTTTTCCTAATGTCTGATCTAAATCTACCCTCCTTCAGCTTAAAGCCATTCTCCCTTGTCCTATCATTGCAGGCCCTTGTCCGAAGTCCCTCTCCAGCTCTCTTGTAGCCTCTTTCAGTACTGGAAGGGGCTCTAAGTTCTCCCTGGACCTTTCTCTTCACCAGGCTACATGGTCATGAGAGTGTAGCAGAGCAAACATGGTGGAGCTTTCCCTTCTGACATGTCTTCTTGACTTCTGTTTCCCTGCCAGTCCATCTTCTGGCTGGGTGTCTGAAGTGTCTGCTCAAGAGCTGAGGTGGCTCTTCCTGGGAACACAGAGGCAAAAGGTGGCCCAACAAGCCTCTTCCCAGTCCTGCTTTCTGATGGGGCAGGGAAATTGAAAAGCAGCAGAGCCACATGGGCTGGCTGATGCTCTTCCATGCACAGTGAAGCGTTTTAGCATGTGGTATCTACAGGGCTGACCACATCACCTCTGTTCTGACTTGAGATTGCAGGAAATCAAGTAACAGAATTGGGTTCATAACTGTACTGAAAAGCTCTGGGTAGTGCAGAATGACAAAGCAAAGCAAAAGTTACTCTAGAATAAAAAATGTTAAATGGAAAGGCCATTGCTGCCAGCTGACTGTAAATAATGCAGGTGAGAGGATGTTCTCCATAGAAATTTTCAAACTGATGTCCCTCTTTATCAGCAGATCTGAGTGGAAAGTCTGCTTGCAGATTGTGCAGTTTGTTGTGAACAAAGGATTTGTAATGTAGTTGAGTATTTTGTTTTAACTACAGTTTGAACATTATTCTTTGCTCAGTATATTAAAAAAGAAATGGCAACCTACAGCTGCATACATGAAACATAAATATCTTACAAGGCTTGCCTTCTCAACATGAAAACCCAACTCCATTAAACCAGTGCCTTTTATGGATGCCAGGTGCCAACAAACTACTCTGTCACTCTGCTCCTCAGCTGGATGGGGGAGAAAACTACAAGGAAAGGCTTGTTGGTTGGGATAAGGCCAGGGAAAGATCATTCACCCATTACTGTCATGGGCAAAACAGACTCCACTCAGGAAAATATTTTATTTATTACCAATCAAGTCAGAGTGGTGTAATGAGAAATAAAACTAAATCTTAAAACACCTCACCCACAGCCCTCCCTGCTTCCTGGGCTCTACCTCACTCCTGAATTCTCTCCTTTCTCCCCTCCCAGTGGTACAAGGGGTTGGGGAATGGGGGATGTGTTCATCACACATTTTCTCTGCTGCTCCTTCCTCCTCGGGGGGAGGAGGACTCATACTCTTCCCTGCTCCAACGTGGGGTCCCTCCCACAGAAGACAGTCTTCCACAAACTTCTCCAAAGCGAGAGGCTGCAGTTCTTCACAAACTGGTCCCCACAGGATGCAGTCTCCCCGAAACAGGCTGCTTCAGCATGGGTCCTTCCCATGGGGTCAGTCCTTTAGGAACAGGACCAATGCTCCAGCATTGGTCTCCCATGGGTCACAAGTCCTGCCAGCAAACCAGCTCCAGTGTGGACTCCTCTCTCCATGGGTCCTCAACTCCTCAGAGAGACCATCCCTGTAGCACCCCCTACCAAAACATGGCTACACAAAAACAATGCAACATACCCCATTTGTTCAAACACATCATTTTACTAAACAGTGCTAAGGGAACTGGTTTGAGTCTGGAGGTGGCTTTTTCTTGGCTTTTTCCAGCTCAGTAACTCCTGTCATAACTCCTGATAAGAGCCCACTGCAGGTCCTGAGAGCAGAGTGGGCCCATGGGCTGAGCTGCTGCAGAGTCTGGTTCTGGGGTCTGTCTGGCTCACACTGCCAGCCTTTTGGGATGGGGGGAAACATCCATTGTTTTTGAGGCTGGAGGCAGTGAACACTATTGAATCAGAAAAGGCACTGTGATCTGTATCTGCATATTCAGTTAGGGGGTTAGTTTTTAAGATGTGCAGTTTTTTATTAGCTACCAGCAGCAAGCCTGATGACTTTCCATCTGTTCTTATAGTGAATGGCTACTACATTTCTGGGACTCCTGTACACCAGCTTGACTCTGGTCATATGAGCCTCCGAAAAGCCAGTGGGGACCCCCAGGTAAGTTTCTGGGAAAAAAGCCAAACAACAGTATCCAAGAATAAATGGGTCTCAAGTAGTGTAGGAATCCACCCAGAGCAGGTGGTCAAGAGCCATGTTCTTTCAGAACCTGTCAGATCAGACAGATTTGTTGGATGTGGAATAGTTAGTCTTCGTGCCCAGGTGGTAAAACAGTAAAAAATTCCAAGACCCTTTGGATTTTTTTGTCCCATGACTCCTTTCTGAAAAACCTACCAGGCCACTTCAGTCACTAGTAACAACCCTACGAATTTTCCTGCTGCTCCAGCCTGAAGCCTGGGCCTGTGTCCAGCACAGTCCTCTCTCTTCACTCCCACATCTGCCCATGTCTGTGTCTTATTGTATTTTCTTGCAGCTCCAGCTTTCTGTCCCAAAGACAGGATACAGAAAGAATTTGTCCAAAGCTTTTTTCTCAATGACTTCATCCACTCCGGCCCGTCCTTTCACAGCCCCTCCTCAGTGCCTCACCCACTGCATCACCCTGGGCTAACCTACAACCCGTGGACAGCCAGCCTCCCCCAGCCTGTTTGTCCAAATTTCCAGTAAATATCTCTGCACTTTGTCTTGCACCACGTCATGTCCCTGGGAGAGTCTTCCCTGCGGGTCTGCAGATGCAGCACAGGGCACTCTTCCAGCTCCTCCCATGAAACTTTTCGCTCTCTACCATCACCGTATTACCATATGACTACCATAGCTGGTGGGTTGCACTCCAGTGCTCCAGCTGGGTTGTGCTTCCCTGCCCACTGGTTCCCCCAGTGGTCCCAGACCTGACTTTTCTGTTTCATTTCTGTGTGAAAGTGATAAGTTCTTTTGCAGTGCAACTCCTTAAATACCCACAGGGAAATGCATGTTTGACTGGTGTGCTGCTGCCATGTGGATGTGGCTTGTCTGGTGTTAGCAGTCAGTGTCTTTCCCTGTTTTCGTGTGTTGTTTGCAAAATGTCCCCCTTTGCCTCAACCCCCTTTCTCGCATGCTGCTTTCTAAGTAGTGGCCTTCAGCCTGGCTTAGGTTCATGGCATCTCTCTTGATACAGTCCAGCACTTTGACTCCCTGATCGTTCCACATCAAACATCCTGCACTTAATTGCCCATGCTGCTGTTTCTCTGAGCACTTTGCCCAGGCTGTAGACAGAGTGAGCACCTTAACTAGGGCAAAAGCATTTTATAAACTTACCAGACACCCCTGTCCACATGTCTACTTTGACTCCATCAGAGAACCTAAATAAAGTTGGAAGCTGTGACTTCCTTCAAAAAAATCCTTGTTAATCCTTGTGCAAAAAAAAAAATTCTCATGGGGTCTGACCCCCATGTTTTTGTAGTTGGCTTGGAACACAGGTCAGATTAACTGACTCCTTCAGAACTTCCTTTATAGCAACATTTGCTTTTACATCCGTTTTTACAATGATGAGTCTCACTCAAATTCATAGACATCTTTTTAGTCAAAGTGACATCTGAGATACGTGGGGAGTCACAGAGTCACAGAATGGGTTCAGTTGAAAGGGAGTCTAAAGACCATCCAGTGCCCAGGGACACCTTCCACTAGCCCAGGTTGCTCCAAGCCCTGTCCAAACTGTCCTTGAACACTTCCAGGGATCCAGGGGCAGCCACAGCTTCTCTGGGCAACCTGTGCCAGGGCCACACAGGGAAGAATTTCTTCATAATAACTAATCTAAGCCTGCTCTCTGACAGTATGAAGCCATTCCCCTTGTTCTATCACTCCAGGCCCTTGTCCAAAGCCCCTCTCCAGCTTTTTGTACACTGCCTTCAGGTACTGAAAGATCTCCTTGGATCCTCCTCCAGGCTGAACAACCCCAGCTCTCAGCCTTTCAGTGCTATGCACTGCTTTGCTCAAATGATTCAACCATCAGCCTGTCAAAAATCCCTTTCATGACTTCTTTTGTTCCCTTCATCGTCTCCATGATATTTTCTTTCCATTGGTCCTTTATTACAAGTTTTTCCAAATGGAAGTCCTGGCTTCATCCCTGCTTTGAACCTGCTTTGAACTAGTTCTGAATCTCTAACTGACTGTTGATGTCATTAATTCTCAGAACAGCTTGTGTCCACACCCACTTGGGAACCTGCTTTTCCTGGGAGCTGTGGTAGCTTTTGCAGAAGAGTCCTTAGTGAAAAAAACATCTGATCATGAACTCTTGCTTGCAAGAAGCTGTACTCTACACCCTCAAAGTCTTTTTGGCCGGTCCCTCTCCTTGTGTTGTCTTGGGCCATCCCAAGCTGCTTTACTTTGACTGCCTCCTTGTGTGTTCCCAGCACAGGCTGTCTCCCACTGCGGAGCAGATCCCAGGCACTTGCTGGGGTGCTTTCTTAGACCTGGGTAGCAGCCACCACACAAACAAATGCTGGCAAGATCCCTCCAGCAAGCTCAGCTACATTTCTTGGAAACAGGTCAAGGGGGGAAAAAGGCACAAGTGAGAACAACGCAGAGCTGTGCTGTGCTGGGCGCAGGGCCAGCCCTTGTTTATGGCTTCCTAGAGAGCAGCTAAATGCTGCCTGTTCAGGTTGTCACAGCTGCCACCAAGGGAACAGCAGAACAGCCATGGAACTGCATGTGTGCAGCGCTGGGCATGATGCTGCTGGTGGGCATTGAGTCCCAGGATGAACACTGTGCGCCTGGGCAGTGGGATACGGGGTGGGAGTCCCCAACACAGCCCAGTGATGATGCCAGGAGTGACTTGTGTGCTGCAGATCAGCTGTCACAGCATCTGAGCTCCACCAGTGATCCCAGCATGTACCCTGCAACAGGGACAGAGGGCACTGCCAGCCTGGGGGGACTGCGGGACACATTTGTGTCCCTGTCCCCAGGGGGGCACAATGCCACCATTCCACAGGCAGGGGGGAACTGTCTGATGTCAGGACACTGCCATCATCCCTGTCCCTACTGGGGCACGATGGCACCCTGTGGGACTCCAGGACCCTTGTCCTCATCTCCAGGGGGGCACGATGGCATCCCACGAGACAGCAGGGCACTGTCACCAACCCTGTCCCTAGCAGCGAATGTCACCATCCCACAGCATGGCAAGACCCTGCAACCGTTCCTGTTCCTGTCCCCATACCGAGGAGGGCAAAGTGCTCCCCCATGGGACACCAGGACCCCTGTCCCTGTCCTCAGGGGTGTGCGATGTCCCCATCCCACGGCAGAGCAGGACACTGTCCCCATCCCTGTCCCCGACAGCGGGTGCCATCGTCGCACGGCACAGCAGGACCCGTGCCCGTCCCCACGGCGGTTCTGCCCCGGGCGGGGCGGGGGGCGGAGCGCGGGGCCGGGGCCTCCTCCGGCTCCCCCTGGCGAGCCGAGCCGAGCCGAGCCGAGCCATGAGACCCGCCTGTCCCCGCCCCGCGCAGCCATGCTGGGCTCCGAGAGCGGCCGCGATGATGCGCTCCGGTTCTCTTCGCAGAGCCCGGGGTCCCCGGCAGCGCCGCGGCGGCAGAGCAAGGAGAGCAGCCTGACGGTGAGTGCGGACTGGCCCGGGGAGCTGCGGGGAGGCCGGGCGGGGCGGGCGGCGAGAGCATCCTTCACTCGGCGTTTTGGTGTTTAAACCCTGAAAAACCCGGGGAGGCTTTGGGATCGTTGTCCTTGGCAAGAGTCCAGTCCAAGTTCCCGTGGATTCCGTTGGTTCTAGGATGAGCAGGAGGGAACGCGGTGTCTCAGACTGTGAACCAGGTGTCCTGAAAAAACTTCCTCATCTGATCACCTCCCCCCCGCAGCAACAGCTTCTGTATCGGGAAAAGTACTGAAAGGTTGGAGAAATACAAACAGCAGAGGTTGATCGTTTCTCTGGCAGGGCACGATGTTTATTTTTTTCTCAAAGAATCTGTATTTTTTTCTCAGAGAGGTGTCAGAAGGTTTCTTGTGCCAGTGTCCAAATGAAGATTTCTGATAGACAAAGGTTTTAAGTTTCACTGTGAAGTTAATCTTACATTTGCTTTTAATATTTATGATTTAATATAACTGACTCAACGAAGAAACTTTGCACAAGAACACCTAGTGACAGGACAAGGGACAGTGGTTTTAAACTGCAAGAGAGTAGGCTTAGATTAGATACTAGGAAGAAATTCTTCTCTATGAGGGTGGGGAGGCCCTGGCACAGGTTGCCCAGAGAAGCTGCGGCTGTCCCATCCCTGGAAGTGTCCAAGGCCAGGCTGGAAGGGGCTTGGAGCAGCCTGGGCTGGTGGAAGGTGTCCATGCCCGTGGCAGGGAAGTTCGAGCAAGGTGGTCTTTGAGGTCCCTTCCCACCCAAACCATTCTATGATTCTATTTTATGAATAAAGATGTTCTCAATATCGTGATTACAGTCATTAATATCTTTTCTGTGTTTGGTGACCTCATCTGGAACACAGTTTGCTCTTCTAGGCCGCTCAGTTTAGGACAAATGATTAAAAATAGAAAGGAAAACAAAAGAGATAAATGAAAGTGGCTGGGAAAAGAAAGTTTTATTGAAATAGAAATTGAAAGAAATGAGCAGAAAAATAATTACGGTGATAAAGGTGAGGCAATAACCATGCTTACAGCTGCAAGCATTGTCAGGATATCAAATCCACAAGAACAAAATGAATAATTCAGTGTTATACATGCCTGTTAATGGTACTATGAGGAGGGGCTAATTGTCTACATTATCACATGCAGCCTGCGGATTTATTCATCAGTAGGCTGGGTTGCTGGTGACAGAGACCGGGATTTGAAAGGCACACATACAGGTGTCTCTGACTGCAAAGTGGGTCAGTCACTGCCACGCAGGTACAGTTTTCGGGGGGGGGGGGGGGGGGGGGAGGGGAGAGGGAATCTTGAACAGTTTTGGAAAAAAATACTTCAGTGATTTTGATACTTGATTATCAAAATCAGTTATTGCAAATATTATTACTGTTAATTAGCATACTGGGGGAATTATATGGTTCGAAGTAAGTATAAATCTGTTGGTTTGGGCATTTTTGCAGATGTCCTGGGGAATCAGCTGCTCCTGGGCTATGGTGGCTGGAGGAGGAGACATGTCCAAGCCCCCAAATGCAGCCTTTGCCTGCTCAAATCAGTGGGGTAGGAGCAAATCATGGGCTGAACATGGTGACCAGAGGGACTAGTTATAGCGTGGGTTACACTGGGCTGCAGAGCACAGCACAAGAGCAGGAGTGCTTGGTTTGTTGCAATATCTCCACTGCTTCCAGGCTGTTTGCTGAGGGTGGTTTTTCATATTTGCTAGCCCATGTGCCATCAGGTAACATCTGCAAAGCAAGAAAGTGTGTGTTATGTCAGGGTCACTGAGTGTGCATTTCTCCAGCAGAAGTCCAAAGCTTTCAAGTAGAATGCATCAGACAGACAAAAATAACAGCTGTTTGCTCCAAGCTGTTGCCTCCATCAAGGCAGCATTGTAAAAAACAACTCTTACATGGAGTGTAAACTGTAAAACAATATAAGGTTTTCCCCTGTCTCCTAGGAGGTTCTATTTGCTCAGCACCACTCGAGCTGACGTGGGGATGATCTAGTTAGCAGAGCTGCAGGGCACGTCCTTAGCTTGCTGTCAGATGCTTTTCCTCGGTCTGTAGCTTTTCTCAGGCAGAACCTCTTCTTGTAGGGGGGAATGTTATGGTTAGCTTTGAGGCTCTTGGTCCAACAAACCTCTTTCCAAACTGGAAGCCTTTGGCACACAAGCTGTGGACATCAGGTGCTCTGAGCAGTGGGTGCAGCCAAGCTATCACTGCATCATTGCCTTCAGCAGAGGAGTAGGAGCTCATTCCCATCCTCCTCAGAACAATCTGCCTTCACTACATCCAACCAGCATTTGGGAGCACAGCTTCTGGAAATCCTGAAGGCAGGTGTGAGCTGGAGTATTTCCCATCTATGAGCACCTAACAAGAAGAATAGTCTGGGGTTTTCTCTTTGGTCAGTGAATCTTACCCACACAGTCTTCCATTTCTTTGGAGGGGAAACCCCAGCAGGGTGTATCATAGGTGTTACGAAGCTGCTGGTTGCACAGAATATGGATACTCAGTTAAGAAACAGCAGCGCACATGTGTGGTCTGCTGGTTTTGCAGTGAGTTTCAGGGTGCACTCACTACTTTTAGGCTGGATGGTTTGCTGGCTGATTTCTGAGGAACTGTCTTTCTGGCTGTGAGTTGACTGTGGAAGCTGGAGATCATTTATGATAGGTGAGGGAGAATTAAATGGAGAATATGCAGGGGGATATCAACTCAGGAACAGATCTATGTCTCACTTGAAGAGCAAGAAACTTGCCTGATTATAAGGTATTCCTGAGTGTGGGTTTCTTTCTGAAGAATTCTCTAGTGCCTTGTCAGGATAGTGCAAGACTTGGCAAGTGCTGGTGTTTGGATTACATGTGTTGGACACATCAGTGAACACCTGCTGCAGATGGGAAGAGTGGCAGCCTACACGCAGAAACTTTGGATTTCCTGCTGCTGTGCTCTGCATCTGACACAGCGTTAATGAACACAAGGTTGTGATGAGCACAGGGTAAGGCTGCGTGTTCAGCACTGTTCTCCCCTCTGTCCTGGGGCCAACTGCATGGTAGATACTGTCAGAAACCCCTTGGTTTGGCAGGGGGGTGAATCATCTCTGAATCTTTTTACCAACAGACCAAGTAAAGAGGGCTCCTGAAGACTTTTGGCAAAATCTTCCCTTTGAAATAGGAAGGAATCAATGGATTTGTTAACAATGAGGACTTTGGTTGTCTGTTCTTCCCTCCGGTTGTACCATAGCTGCAGGATCACCCTGCCAGCCCTAAAATCACAGGCAAAATAACGATGTTGAAGCTACCTAGACACAGCCTAGGCATTCTTGGGCTTCCCTGTCTGGGGAGAATTAAAACTGCCCAAGCCTCTGTCTGTGCCCAAGCTCTTATGAGATATTCTCCAGCCTTTGCATTTGGTTGTTTTACCCAAACAGTTCCATTTGCAATATGAACTGACTTAATGGAGTTGGGTGTTGTACTTTTGGAGTCTCAGCTGAAATTGTAAATAAGATACTGAAGTGAGGCACTCTGGCACAGCTATGCTATGTTAAGATGCTGTGAATGTGCAGAAATCAGGAAAAATAATGTGCATTCTTTAGCTGAAGAAATGAGCAAAAATGTTGCCCTGCTTTAATCACTTCACCACGGCACAGTAAGCTCACTCGCTGTCTGCTCATTTATTTATGTAGTACCTTATGTAATAAACATGTAGTTGATTATCTAAGTCTTGATCAAATTATTCTTGTTTTATTCATGTTCCTTGGCAATGTATCATTTACTGGTGAGTGCTGGTAGCAACTTCAAAGCCTTCAGAGACTTTGAAATCCAGGAGATTAATGTGCATGTCCAACCCAAAAAAGTTTATTGATCCTGTGCGTTCACCTGACTCCCCGTGTCTTTTCCTCTTCTGTCACTCTTTTGTGTCTCAGACGTAACAAAGAGTCACCTACAATGTAAACAGCTCATTTTACCATGACTGCCAATGTGCTCATGGGAATAGGAGCTGGAATATTTTAGCTGTTAAGAGTATAATTGCATTTGCTCATGATCAGTACGCAGGCAAAAGTATCCACTGAGTTCAGCACACGTCTTGTCAAGAGAAATGTATCAATTTACACTGCTTCTCTGATCCTCTGTACGTGTGTGTCCCGCCAAGCTTTGCTGTTGCCATGTTTTTACCTGGATTTTTTCTTTAACTCTGTACCTTCTGTTCCCATGATCCAGTGGCTCTTTCACAGATTTTCTGGTGCCACTCGTGGCCAGTGGCAGCTGGAAGGACAAGCTGCTGGTAAGGTTTGCTCAGCTCATACTCAGGAATTAGCCCTGCTTAATTTCCCTTTGCTGCAAGCTGACAACAGCCATTATTTTTATTAGTGAAGAGGCTGGATGAGAACTTAATATCATGGTGAAGCTGATTATCACCTTGGCTCTCCCAGTGGAGACTGTGAGAATGTAATGCAGGTCATCACACCTTGTTTTCTCTTCATGTTCTATGACTCCATCATTACCTGAGATAGGCATTTTAATTTGTTTTGTTTCTTACTGGCAATTACACCTGCAACAGTCAGCTTCTGCAAGCTTTTGTTAGGACTTGCTGACGAGTCAGTATTGTTGAGAGATTAGCACTAGTTTGAATTTGGACCTTGCACAGAGCCTGCCCAGCTGTCAGGGATGTGACTATTGAGAGCAAGGTCCCTCACAATTAGTAAGGGCAGTGATCCCTCATGTGGAGGGAATGTTACTGTCCATGGGACTGATCAAGCTGTTAATGCTGTCAGACATTGGGACATAATCCTGAGATGCTTTGGCTGTCTTTACATCAGTCAGAAAGCTCATCAGTGGGACTAAGCTAGTGAAGTAGAGTGCTTTATTTCAACTATCTTTGCTTTTAGAAAAAAGAAAAGCATCATTTCAGAGGGAGGACAGGGAGAGGGGGAACGCTGCTACTGGTGTGTGGCCATGTCCTGCTCACTACCAGCCTGGTGTTCCACTCCTGCTGGGAAATCCTGAGAGGTTTAAGAAATGTTAGGAAATACAAATCCAAGAGCTCTTGTTTAAATATAAGAAATCTATGGTGATGAAAGGAAGATCATGGAATTTCCTATGCAGTCATATATAGTTTTAGTAATATTTCTAGAGGTTTGAAACTTTTCCTGCCCCTGCTAGGACTCAGTGTAGAAAGATGTAAGTTCAGTTAAGTTCTGTTTAGCACACAAATAATTCTTTTGTTGTTGTTGTTTTTGTTTGTTTTTTTTTAAGACTGCAAAAGCTTCTGCATTTTAGTTTTGTAATTCTGACTTTAATTCCCTTTTAAAAGTGATGCTAGACCCAAATGGCCTCATGACTGTCCAGACAATTCAGCAGCATTTCCAGATAGTCTTCTGAGAAGTGAAGAATGTTTGAATTATTCCTAGAACTTTGATGATACTCTTTGAGAAACATATGAATTAATCCTGCTCTCATCACCCACTGATGTGCATACTCACTGTTCCTCTCCCTGCTGCATGCGTGGAGTTCAGTCCATTGCAATGGGGCACCGTGGCGAGTCCCAGCCTGGGCATTTCCAGTGACTCTGTGGTTAGTGCTTCAGGAAATTAAGACTCACTGTCATATCACTAATCAGCAGTTTCCAACTGACACAGATTTAGTTTTTGTGAAACAGGCACTGCCTTTAGCTGAGAATAGGAATTTCTCTTGGGTTTGTCTATGCAGATTTTTACACTGTAGGGAACAACTTGTGTGCCACTGTATGTGCTCCCCACTGCACATCACCTCCCTGTCCTGGTGCACAGTGCCATGATGTGATGATCCAACTCAGATCCCGGTCTTCTGGTCTTTTGCAAAATACACTTAGGAGGTGCTTGTATTCCCCCTTCTCAATATCCAGTGTGAAAATGTTGTGCCTTAGAAATCTGCCTTGAAAACACTGCTGTCTTCATGGGAAGCCCTTGGTCCTTTCCTGGTTGAAATAGGTCATCTTGGACAACACAAAGCACACACAGCACTGTTTCCACAGGGGACATCCCAGCCATTCTCCATGAGACCACCAGGATGAGGATAGTGGAAACCAGAATAGCTTTCCTTTCATTAGTGCCATATTGGTGCTTCTAGTGGGGAGATGTAAATCACTTCCAGCATCCTAAAACTTCCATGCAGTCTCCTTAACTCTTTTGCCTTGTGCTGCTAACTGTTTTTAACCTGAGCTAAATCCTGAGTTCCTGTAGCTCGGCAGTCTGCTCTCGAGAGGCAGCATCTTGTCCTGGGTGCTCCTGAGGTGTATTGTGTAAGCATACAGAATAGCTGTGCTCAGGGCAGTGTTACGTGCAGGCTGCCAGATTGGAGGGACTGGAGTGGCTGAAAGTGCTGGCATGCAAGTGTCATGAGATTATCACCCTGATTTTTATTCAGTGAATGTGAAATACAGCATCAAAGACAGAAATCTTCAAATCCAGAAGCTGTGTAAACCTGGCTTGACACCATGTACCTTAATGTGGTTCCTTGTAACGTTGTCATTGCTGACAATACTGCATCTCCACTTCTCTGGGAGGATGAGCGGCAGCATTGCTCACTCGCGGGAGGCAATTTGCCCTCTGTGATATGTGACAGGGATTGTGCAGGAGTTCCAGAGGCCATCTCATTCTTCTGAGGCAAAACTAACTACAATATGTTGTATTATGTGAGAGCTGATGTGTGGCTGTGCCAGCACAGAGGCATGACTAGGTACCAGTGCAGCCCATGCTCAGCAGTGGCATTGGATTTCATAGGATCATAGGAAGTGTCATAGAAAGACTTGGGTTAGAAGGGACCTTATAATCTCGTTCCACTCCCCTGTCCTCCCTTGGCAGGGATACCTTCCAGTAGATCAGGTTGCTCCAAGCCCCATCAAACCTGGCCTTGAACAATTCCAGGGATGGGGCAGTCACAGCTTCTCTGGATCTGGTGATCTGTGAAGCGAGGTGAAACCTGTGTTCTGTCAGGCCTTGTTCAGCAACCCAGTACTGGTCCAGGCCAATATTTGTCAGACACTGCCTGAAAGGAAGAGTTTTGCTGAAGGTTTCCAGACAGTATTTTTAGGACATTTGGGATGATCAGTTTGAAGCTTCCTGGAAGGGGAGAGAGGAGTCCCCTAATGGGGTGTTGAGCCAGTGCACGCTGGCTCATGCCAGAGCTTTGCAGTGCCCACAGGCATCTCTGCACCCCCCTGCTTGCACCAGCTGTGCCTGAGGGACAGATGGCAGCTCCTCTCCTGGGGGAGATCTGCTCACAGGCTTTTGGATCTGGTGATCCCTGAAACAGAGAAGGGAAGATAACCCTACCTATCTAACAAAAAAAACAGGGCAAGATGGGCTTGCAGTTATCCTGAGATAACTTTGCTGGCAGGTAAGGGACAGGAGAGGAAAACTT
This sequence comes from Pyrocephalus nanus, assembly GCA_038380795.1. Lineage (NCBI taxonomy): Eukaryota > Metazoa > Chordata > Aves > Passeriformes > Tyrannidae > Pyrocephalus > Pyrocephalus nanus. The sequence continues at coordinate 12,025,919 of CM076279.1, forward strand.
CAGCAGAGATAGAAGGTGTCCTCAGTGAAACATCTCTCATGGAGACTGCAGTGGTGACAGAAGTCAGCCTGGGGGCTGAGGGACTCCTTGCAGCAGCACAGACAAGCCCAGCTGAATGTGACTACAGTGGTTTGTCCCCTGGCATGTGCCCTGACACTGGGAGGTGTCTGGGTGATGGGGAGCACTGGCACTGCTGTTGCATGGCCATCCTGCTCTGAACTGAGCTGATGTTCTGTAACTCCTGATTCATGGCTCTTCTGACAGGGAACATGTGGGAACAGGGAGAGTGTTTGCAGTGTTGTCTGTTCCTGAGACCCTGTGGCCAGTGCAGGCTGGTGCTGTCTGGAGAAACTCGCTCTGGCTGGAGATGATACAGGCTCTGGCTGGAGAGGTGGCTCTGGCTGGAGGCGCAGGGTCACTAGTGCATGGCTGCTGCTTGCAAAGCCTTGATCTCTGACCTCCTGCAGGTCAGTTTTGAAGCCTGATGGGAGCTGGAAGAAAGCTGGAAGGGAAGACAAGTGGTTTAGGATCTAGCTGAGGTGACAGCCAAAGACACTGTAGGTACAGGATCTTCAGCATGCTTTGAAATGGACTTGGCATGCTCTAGGAAGAGTGATTTATGTAGAGCAAGCTCTTACATTTCTTACAGGACAGTTGCTGAACCTCCAGCTTGTGCAGATGGCAGCAGAGCCAGTGTGGGTTTGTAGGAGCAGCCTTGTATCTGCTAAAGGCTTTGTCTGCTTTACTCTGGCATGAAGGGTTCGCACTGTGTCAGCACCCGCAGCCTTTCTTATCCTCTCACTTGCCCAAGGGCAGACTCGCTGCCTGTAAGTGCTGCCTTTGGGTCTGCCCATGCAGCTGTGCTAACCCTGCCCACAGCTTTGTGGATGGATTTCCTGTGAGCATTAACTGATCCAAAACAAAACCCCACACCCATACAGTTATATCTGTGAGTCTCCCATCCCCAGTATCTGTTGGTTCCTTGGTTAATACCCAAGTACTCTTAGTGTCCTGTGACCCTGTGGGTGCACTAAGAGGGACTGATCTTAGGGATCTGCTCAGCAGGGAATTGGGGCAAGCATTATAAACTGGCAGTGAGCTCTGACTCTTGCTGGTACATCCTCTGAAGGGCTTGGGTTTGTCCAGAGTTGTTCTGCAGCATGTTCTGCAGTAGCTGTCATGCTCTTAGCCTTCACTGTGCTTTTATCAGGCTGCATGTTCCACTGCGATAACTTAATGAGTACTTGGGCTTTTTTATGCCATTGTGTAATGACCATGTGATAAGTCCTGTCTCACAGATTGTGGTGGGTTTTGCACACTGAAGGCTTGCTGACTTCAGAGAGCCCCTGTTCCTTATAGCAGGGACCATCACTTTCATCTGAAAAGATCTCTGAGACAGAAGGAAGGACTGTGCACTGAAAAAATAACCCATTTTTTGTAATCCTGTAGGAGACTGGCATAGCTAAGGTTTTGTGCTGAGATGTGCCATTCATGCCTGCAGTGCTTTCTGATGCTCACTGTGTTTCTGTGTTGAGGGTGTGCTCAGAGTGTTTCACATCAAGTCTTTTACCAGTTTTTAGGGATCTGGGAGAACTCCCCACATGGTGCTTTCCAAATTCAGTAGGTTTCCCTCATGTGAAATGGGCAGTTTATTTCCCTTTGAGCTGACACTCCTGCTTACGTAGAAAAGCTTTCTGGGAATACTTAGCTGCTGTTTCCATGCAACAAGGAATTTTTCTTCACTGACATGCATTCACTGCAGATTTTCTGATAGGAAGTGCGTGGATATCAACTTTCATTTGCATATTTCTCATCAACAGCTAAATTTCATTGCTGTCTAACTCCCTTTTTTTTCTTTTTTTTCTTTTTAACAGATCAACTGTGTGACTTTCCCCCACCCTGACGTAATGCCGGAGCAGCAGTTGCTGAAACCTTCAGAGTGGAGCTACTGTGATTATTTCTGGGTAAGTAGGCAGCCAGCCACATGCCATATTGAAGCTCCAGAGCTTCCAAAAAAGTGGAACAAACAGCTTGATTTGTGGTACCAGGTAAAGGAGAATTTGGGCTGAAATACAGTGTGTAAGGGCAGTACCAGCGAGACTGGTGATGCCAGTGAAGATCCTGTGGAAACCATCTGACCAGTGTGAGGTGTGGGCAATCATCAGAGAAGTGTTCAGAAGGGCAAGCACAGCTGTCAGGAGATGGATTGGGTCAGGAAACAGGGAACATGTAAGACAAGCCACACATCTTAAAATACCTCAGTGCATGAGGAAGGGGATGGAATCACAGAATCTCAGAATGGTTTGGGTTGGTAGGGACCTTAAAGTTTGTCCAATTCCAAACCTCTGCCATGGCCCAGGACACCTTCCACTAGCCCAGGTTGCCCCAAGCCCCTTCCAACCTGGCCTTGGACACTTCCAGGGATGGGGCAGCCACAGCTTGTCTAGGCAACCTGTGCCAGGGCCTCACAGCCCTCACAGGGAAGGATTCCTTCCCAGTATCTGACCTAACTCTGCCCCCTGTCAGTTTGAAGCCATTGCCCTTTGTCCTGTCACTCCAGGCCCTTGCCCAAAGTCTCTCTCCATCTCTCTTGAAGCCCCTTTGGGCACTGGAAGGAACTCTAATGTCTCCCTGGAGCCTTCTGTTCTCCAGGCTGAACACCCCGAACTCTCCCAGCATGTCTCCAGAGCAGAGGTGCTCCAGCCCTGTGACCAGCTTAATGGCCTCCTCTGGACTCACTCCAACAGATCCATAGGATAGCAAGGTGGCTGACAGGGAATGTTATTTCAGTGTCTCTCAGACCATGAGAGCTAGGGATGCACAAGGAAGCAGGAGATGTCCCTTCTAAAACAAGGAGATAGTTACAAACTTTATGTTAAATTCTAAAACTCCCTCCCATTGGTTTATTCTGGAGGTCAGATAAGAAACAAGGTTTTTAAAGGATGAGGTTTGTGAAGGACAGGCCTATTTGTAACTTGAGTAATTTTAAGACAGCCTGCAGCTTGGGAAGTCTTCAGTGGCTGATTCTGAGTGTGCCCTCTCATGCTCAGCTCTGTTTTCAGGTTCCTAAATCAGATTAAAATGATGCAATAGTCCTTGGAGTGTGGAGCTGATAGAAAAAAGTCTACTGGAAAATTTTTCTTCCACTGAAAATATTTTTTTGGGGTGGGAAGAATACTACAAATAAACAAATACTACAAAAGAAGTCAACAATGAAGATTTTAGGAATTCCATGTGTGTTTTCTAAGTTATTGAAGCATTTCCATCTTAAAACAGAAGTATCAGCGTTGGGTGCCCAGCAGCACATCCTGTTGTGCTTGCTCAGCACTGGGTGACAGCTGATGTCAGGGACTGGCTACAATACACTGCCATACTTGCAAACGGTCACATTATCACAAAACTTCCTTGGTTCCTTCCAGTCTTCTGATCCCAGTGAACCCTAAATCGTTAATGGCATACAGACTGATTTTATGCATGTGTCTTACAGAAGTCCCTGTCTTGCTTGGTTGTCACTAGTAGGGCTCAGCCACTGCTTGGCTCTTTGGGGTGGGTAATCTCGCTCTCAGTGAAACTCTACTTAAAGCTGCCTTTCTTCTGCGGACTTTTATCCTCCCTTAACTCCACTCCCAGGACTTTCCTCTGCTTTGGCCTTGTCACTGATGGTCTGCCCACAGCTCACACTCCTTGTTCCATCAGCTCCACTCCTGCTTTCTCAGCTGGCTGGTGCCCAGTGGGGTGTCCTACCAGTCTCATGCTTTGATTAGTGTGGCATTTTTCTCTAGGCAATTGTGCAGCACCCAAGGGATTGCAGCAAAACTGTAGTATTTAGGGAAATGTTCTCTGAGAATTTGTTTGTTGGGAAGGGAGTAGGAAATGAAATACTGAAATATGAACGTGGAGAGGAGAGAGAAAATAGGCAGCAGAGAGGAAACTCTGTTGGTCCTTGTAGCAACACTAAAGTCAGTGGAGCAAAGGGTAGACTGGGCTATGTAGGAAACAAACAGTGAAGGTTGGGGTGTATGGTGGTAATCTATGGGACAAGTTGCAGGTTTACCCTGTTATAAGTTTTAACCCATGTAGATCTATGCAGACTGGCTGTATTTTGCTGAGTATAAATCAAGGTTGAACTTGGCAGTCATTAAAGGTCATTTAGGGCTGCCTTCCCCCTGGAAGGAGCAGCAGTGTCCTCCTTCTGCCCCAGCCATTCCTCTGTGCTGGCTCTAGGATCCCTTCTTTTTGCAAGCTGAGCCCTTGGGGCTGACACTTGCCCAGTGACATTACCAGCTGTGAAGGGTGATGGGCAGAAAGGACAGCAGTGCTGCTGCTTTGGTTCCCACATCATTTTATTCTAGCTAAAAATAACTGTAAACTTCCCTTTTTAAATAAAACTTAAAGGAAAATGAATAGGAGGAGGGGGAAAGAGAAAGTGGGGCTAGTCCTTTGAGAGGGACTGAGGTGCTGTGGCCATCAGCTGATCTCAGAGAAGGGTTCCTCAGGCTTCACTGCTGGGAAGCTGCTGCTGGGAACCACATCTCTGTGAGTTTAGTCTCCATAGTTTTTTGTTGAACTTCCTTTTATTTCTTTCAGGCAGATAAGAAGGACTCACAAGGGAACAATACAGTGTCGGGATTTGAAATTCTTCTTCAAAAGCAACTTAAAGGGAAACAAATGCAGAAAGAAATGGCAGAGTTTGTTCGAGAAAGGTAATTAACACTTTGTTACCAAATATGTATTGCAATTGTTTTTTCCTGATTTAAGTATTCCTTCAGTACATTAATGATATAGCTTAAACTGCATAAAAGGTATGCTACCAATTCTTAATGAACATTTCTTACTTCTTTAATGTCTATCCACACTCTCCAGCCTTCCCCAGCTCTCACTTGTCTCTCCTGCACTGTATTGCACACAGGCTGTCTGTTTAGAGGGAACCAAAGTTTTAAGCTGCAGCTTCAAGGAAAAAACATGAACATGGGAGAACCAGAGTGGACATGATGTTTAGAATGGAAATATTTTGTCTGAAAAATAGAGAAGCAATTTGTTCACATGGAGCATAGACAGAGTTTCCTAGAGGAAGATGTAAAAATACATCACCTGGGGCTTAAGCTGGTTATAGAATCACAGAATGGTTTGGATTGGAAGGGACTTCAAAGATGGTCTTGTTCCAGGCCCCTGCTCCTCTGGGCAGCCTCTGTCAGGGCCTCACCAGCCTCACAGCCATGAATTTTTTCCTAACATCTAATCTAATCCTGCGCTCCCTTCTCCTGTCACTCCAGACAATTTCCAAAGACCCTCTCGAGGTCTCTTGGAGCTCCTTTAGGCACTGGTAGGGGCTCTAAGGTCTTCCTGAAGCCTTCTTTTCTCCAATCTGGACAACCCCAACTCTCTCAGCCTCTCTCCAGAGCATATGTGCTCCAGCCCTGTGATCAACTTAGTGGCCTCCTCTGGTCTCACTGAAACAAAACCACACACAGAGATTGAACCCACAGTCATAAAGGCAGATGTTGCTACCAGAGGATGCTGGAGTGCAGTTAATGGGCTGTTGCTCTGCTGACATGGGAATTGCACTGAACTCCAAACAAGCATTTGATAGATGCTCAGTTCAGAGACGTACAGCAGGTGATGTGACGTCATTACTCATAAATGTAGTCAATATTATTTGAAACGGTTTGTCATTTGTTCAAGCCAGTGTAAGTCACCCTGAGAATGACTTTCAAAACTTGAGAACACTCCAGCGGGAACACTGTTTGCTCTCTGGAGGAAGGCATTGACACTGATGGATGTTCTCTCCTGGAGGCAGTTGCACCAGTTGAAGGAGCTGCTGTAGTCTGTTATTGTCTCTCTGTTGACACTTGGTGCTGAGTTGGTGTTGCCTTCCTGCTCTGCTGCTGCAGACATGACATGACTGTGCTGATGAGAATAAACACTGGTGCAAGAACAGAAATGGGCCACAAACAGGCCCCTCTGTTGGCATTTGGTGTGCAGTTCGATTGGGAGGAACTTGCACATAGTTGCTTCATTTGTAGTTTGTTTTCTTTCTCCCTCACATCTTTTTTTTCATACTAGGGATATGGCAGCAGTGTGAAAAAGGAAAGTAGCACAGGCAATAAAGGTGGTCACATGCACGGCTGAGCATTCACGTGTCGTTTCTGCAGCCTCTGACATAAGACAGTTCAGGAGACAGTTACCTCTGTCATCCATGAGAAAGTGTGACCAGAGGTAGAAGAAAGAACTACCTGGCACATCAAAAATACAACTGAGAAATAGGCTTGCTAAAGGAGAAGACGAGAAGGCAAGCAGAATTGATAGCTGTGGCCAAGGAAAATAGGGGGAAAGCTGCTCCAAAGAAAGTGACATATAATGAAATTTGACAGGAATAAAAGCAAGGTGCATTCAAGAGGAAGGAAAGTTGGTGTAAAATTAGAGAGAGCAAGGAGAGCAGCTCTGACTCTGGGGAGGGGCATGTTTGCCCTTGGCAGGCATGTTACGGAGGAGAGACAGAAAACATTCACTATGTGCTGGAAACAAAGAAGGTTTTGAATTGAGTGTGAAGAGGGTCTAGGTGGAAGTTATAGAAAGATGAATATATTTTTCATCTGTTTGAAACAAAGGATCAGAATTGTTCTGTGTGGAAAAGGCAGAGGATGCTGTTGAGCTGGAGAGGTTAGTCATGGAAATAGAGCTCAGGCCATCTATATCTCCAGCTAAGAGGGCAGAAGTATTGATAAGATTTTCATGATGACCACCAGGTGCCTTGGGGAATACAAGATGCACATTTAACTAGGGGGTTTCCTATCCAGAAAAATTCTCTTCATCTGTACAATCAACCTGCTGGAGGTGAGATTCAGCCAACTAATAAAAACAACCCTTCAATGGGAAGCTGGAATAAAATAAGATAACCAGATTTCTTCATCAAATATCCAACAAGAGGCAAGGTAACTGAAATTTAGTTTATCAAATAGATGCTTCGCAGGAGCTTCTTGTAAATAGCAATCTTAGACTGAGCAATTATATGTTCATTCAGTTCTTGTTGCCAAAGTTAGGGTTATAATACAGGCTTCAAATTTTAATGACAGAAAGGGAGGAAAGTGATTAATAAATTGACTGAACTGAAAGATCGAGAGTGTGGGTATGAAAGAGGGAAAGAATTACTTAAATCTAAAGTGAAAATAAGATCCAGTATTTGCATGCAAGGAAGCACTCCAAAACAGCCAAGAAAATCTGCAGACTACCCTGAGAAGCACCAGTTTCTCCCAAGTATAAGAAGTAGTGTTTTTATTAGCAAAGAATCACTGTCTTAGGCTTTTGGCCACTCACTTTTAATTAAGCTGTGCTATGTTTAGAAAATGCAAAATAAATAGATTATTTAGCTTCTGCCATGTTCAGCAGATACTTGTATACATCTTTCACTGTGTGCAACAATTTGTGGAATACTTCTGCAGGCTATGCACTATAGGAAAAGTAATTATGCTTCTGTTGTCTGAAAATTTAATTGTCCCCTTCTAATCTGGAGAAATAGTGTAAAAAGACTGATCATCGCTGTCTTCCCACAGTGACAGTTGTGTAGCTGTCTGTCATATATCCTCTACCACCTTTTTTCCCTGTTCCCCCTGTTGTCTTAATTTATTTAGTTTCTTCTTGCATGGCAGTCACATCAGATTATCTTTGCCTCCCTTTCTAGCTCTCTCATTTTTCTTTATCCAATATAACATGGCATAACTGAAATTGTTTGAGTGGGGGAAAACAAAGCACTTTAGGAAAAAAAAAAGGCATAAGAGAGCAGGAAATAAACATCCAAAGAGAACTAGAAGTATGGATCAAAATGCATTTATAATCTCTAATAATTCTGACTATACAAGGAGTGAAATTCTGAAAGTTTTCAAACAAGTTAGCAAAAAACAGAACTTGGAGCTTTTTTGGTGGGAAGGTGGGGTAACTGCCAAACAGCCACATGAGTTTCTTGAGGTGGGCTCACAGGACTCAGGAGTCACGGTGCGTTGGTGTTTCACACTCACTGTAATCCAGAGTTTGCAGAGTACTTATATGGGGCAGGGCCGAGAGGCAGATTTTTTTCTCCTCTTTGAGGTTTATCATGGGGTTTAACCTCCTTTGGCCACAGATGGTGACAGGACTCCGGGCTGGGATGGAACAATTTATGTCTTAGGGCTCTTAAGCAATAGACAATTCACCTTTTTATTGTTATTTTTTATTGTTATTTCACCTTGCCAGGCAGTCTGCCCTTTCACTAGTGCCATCCACTTGCAGTACAAGCAACACTTGAAATACCTAGAAAAACTTGAAGCCTAGGCTGAGGCTGAGACCAGTGAGGAGCATATTTAGAGTATGTCAAGTGAAATGTGTCTGGATAAAGCTCTTTCCATAGGTCCTAACCCCGTGTAGCCTTAGGTGCTAGACAGTTTGTTGGTCTTGTTGGAGCAGGCATGGGGAGCTGGTTGGTTTTGTCCTCATGGGAGGGGTAAGAAGAGGACTCCCAGCTCCTGGGTAAGGTCTGTAGTTGTACTGTGCCATACTGAGCTTGGTATCATCTTGGGCCTCAGCCAGCTGCATCCCCCGGAGTGCCAGCCCACGTGAGTTGCTTTGCTGTGGAGCTGGCAGCTGAAGGACACGTATCTGCTCCCTCTCCTGAACGTCTGTGAGCATAACAACAGAGTGGCACTTTCACTTCCACACCATCCACCAGAATATTTTCAGCAGCCCAGAATATCAGATCCCTCTTAGCTATCTCAGGGGATCCCTTTTATCTCAAATGTGCCCTGCAAAGGAGCACTTGCTCAACTAGTTACTGCAAATGGGCATGCCAAAAATATTTCACCTCCTGACTTCTCACTGGACAGAGATGGATTTCAAGCCAGGTTTTGCCCCTGCTTGTACATAGTTGGCATATAACCAGGAGTTGTTCCATCTAGGCGCCACACAGGTCTCTCAAAATGCTCTCTTGAGCAAGCTGCGTCAAAAACCAGTGAAGAGACAAGTGGTTGCTTTGTCTGGGAGCGTGTGTACCTTGCAATTGTTTCACTGTAAGAAGAACTCAGGGGAGATGAACATGGTTTCAGACATGACGCACATCATCTCTGGACCAGCAGCTGCTCTTTTCACCCTGCTGAGCCATCAGCATATACCCTTGTCCCCTCACTCCACAGCTGACCTCGTTCTCCCTGCAGCCGCTCCCACAGTGGTTGTACATCAACACCTTTTCTCTTCTGCACCCTTGCCACTGGCACACCCAGGTCCTGTTCCTTGATGTGGTGCCTCTGAGTGAGTGGAGACAAGGACAGGGCAGTGAGTGGAGTGAATGAGGGGAAGGGGCTGTATCACCACATGCTGATGACAGAAGACCCCGCCCCATCTTCACCAGCTTTGTCACCTGTAACAGAGCAGGAAGCATTTTGTGTCCCTAAGAAAGGTGCAATCCAGCACCCCAAATCTCATTTGGATTTTTCCTGGATCACTGCATTCTTTCGTCTTTTCTTCAAGGATGTGCAGCCTCACGTTTCACAGCAGATTGAACCACATGCTTCTGGTTCTGCAGATAGTCCATGTTGCACAGCAGAAACACTCTGTCCTTGTTATTTGCTCTCCAGAACTGTAGCTGCTTCTTCTAATTTTATTGCACATGCTGTCCTGTGTATAGCCCTGCTCTTGCCACTGCATATTAGCATATGGAGGAGAGAAGACAGCTGCCAAGCCCTGGAGATGAAAGGAAAATTCCTATGGCAAAATCTGTTAAAATGCAGAGAATTTCTTCAAATTATGTGTGTGGGTTTCTGCCTTAAAGCTCACTTACTGCTGTCTTTCTATTTTCTCTCTGTGTGTATGTGAGTGTAGGATAAAGATTGAGGAGGAATATGCTAAGAACCTGTCCAAACTGTCTCAGAATTCCTTGGCTGCTCAGGAAGAAGGGTAAGTGTGTCTCTGTGACTTTCACAGAAGATGAATTTTAACATAAAAGCCATTTCTCCCACGCAGGTACATATAATTCCCCCCAGCTTTCCCATTGAGTAGAGGTTTATTTAGATTAGCACCCTAATTGGTTTCATTATTTCAAGTTTTTAACGATAACTTTTTAGGAGTATATGTATGAAACATTGCATTTCCAATCATGTATTTATGCTGTCCTTGTTGTAGCCAGGACTAGGTCCTTTTGGTATTACTATGTATACATGCTAAATTACTTAGAAAATGGAAGAATATATAGAATATATACACTGCTGAGAGTAGATCTGTAAGGTCAATACCAGTACAATCAAGCAGCACAGACAGAGGACAGAAAGTCTCTTCTCATTGGAGGTCTGACCCTTCAAGAAAAGCAGCAGATTGTCCCTTATTTACAACATTTACACACTTTAGAAGTTATTAAGAAGGTATTAGACATTGCAATTCAGACTAGATTGCAATTTTCAGTAATAATGAACAGACATTTCTAAAGGATCAGAGGCTGTTAGCTCTATCTGATCCAACAAATCCTCTAAGCACTGAAAGCCAAGGCTGGAAATTACTGTCCTCACCATAGCTTGGACACAGTGTGTTTCTGCTGGCACTGAAGCTCCACGAGGTATTTGCTCAGCTTCCAGGAGAAAAGGACAGAAACTGCGAGAGGCTAACTAGGCTGTTACTGCTTTAAGCACCTACAGTGACAATGGTTTCTGTCCTTCTTTCCTCTTAGGAGTGGATGCTTACTTGATCTGAGCAAAGCTAAAACCACTTTTTACCACATCTTCCTCTCACTTTCTCCTACTACTAATAAGAGAAGGGAATTCCTGAAAAAATTAAGGGGAAGGAAACTAGACGAGAATGGATGAAAAGAGAGCGAATGAGGACCAATTTATAAGAAATGTTGAAGTAGGGAACTGCAGGTGATGACCCACTGGTGGTACTGGGATGGTTCTGTCTGGGTTGCTTTCAGCACAGTGCACAGGAGGTGATACAATCCATGGTCACTGAAGTCACTGGAGTTGGATAGGAGATGTAGAAGATGCTCAGCAGGCTGAAATGCTACCTTTTCTTAAATAGATGAGATAAAATGGTTATTGTTAGTGAGAACTGGGCAGTGGGAGGGGACCTCAGGGTGGGTCTAGGGGAAATGTTGGGAGCACTTCTGTAGGTGAATCTAAGTTATTTAGCTGATGAACACCATACTTGAGAACACAACTCCTTGGAGCAATTTCAGAGAGGACAGATCATTGTTTTGAAAGTGCAGATGACAGGCAATTTTTCAGGCTCTCAGGAGTGGTCAAATATCATTATTGTTGAAAAGGGTGTGGGGAAGAGATAGAAGGAGCCAGGAATTGTAGATCACCCTGCTTTATTTAACCTTTGTAAAGTGGTAGAATAAACTGTCAGACTTTCTAGAAACAGTTGTTGGAAAACTAAGGTGATGAGCAGTTGTTGTAGATGCATACAGAACAATGCCAAACCAATGCCATTCTTTCAGTGATGGAATTAAAGAGTAACTCAAAGCATCACAGCCCTTAATTTAGTGTAGATTTCTGCAGTGGGAGATGGCAGACAAGAAATGATGGTCTAAATAAAGCCTAGTTTAAAAAACTAGATAAGAAATACCCACTATTTACAAAATGTAAAGTACAGAAAGTAGCTATGGGCTGGGATCCCATAAGGTTTGTTCCACGTTCAGGGGGTTTTTTCAGTGTTTTTGTTATGAATGGCTTATGATGGAATAAATAATGGCTTGACATTACTGACAAAACTAGGAGGGTTAGTATGTACAGTTCGAAGAAAAGATTGCAATTCAGAATTATTTTGTTAAACTGGAGTAAATAACTGGAAAAAAATAATGCATTTTAATGAGGATAAAGCACCAGGTTTTATACTTTCACAGGATGTGAAAGATACAGTTACATAACGGTTTGTGGGAGAAGGGTCTGGCTATAGTGAATCATAAGCTTATTCATCAACAACTTCATGCTGTTATCTAAAAAAAGCAATCATACTGAGATATGTAGAAGAAAGAGTGTCTCATACAGAATAATCTGTTACCAGTTTAGCAACCGGAAGACCTGTACTGGAAGACAGGGTAGTTTTGGTAATGATGCTTTAAGAGGAGTCTAGGCTGTTTTAGAGGGTTTGGAGGAGTGTACCTGAGCTGCCATCATCTCAGAAATAATCTGTCCAAAAGAAAAAGACAATTCAGAAATTTACAAATACTGAAAAGCTTCTCCAAGGAGGAGTAGAGTAATCTGTTTATCAAAAGTAGAGTGTAAAGTAGAAGAGGCAATGGACAAATGGCATTGGTGAGAACTTTGTTATGCTAAGGATAAGATACTGAAGGATCTTGCTTATGGGGGCTGTGGCATCTCTGTTGATGACTGGAGATCGTTATGAACCGTGTTTCCAAAGATCTGCAACATACAATGCCAGTACAGTTCTGCCTTGGTCACAAGGGTTGGTTGTCTTCTCAGGTTTCTGTTATCCCTTTTCCATGATTTTGCTCAGCATGACATAGAATGAAGCGTTGTGCCAGATCTGTCTGACAGATCTCGTGGGAAGGGTGGGTAAGAGACAGGGCGTTGATCACTGTCCCTCTGTTCTTCCAGCACACTGGGAGAGGCTTGGGCTCAGCTCAAAAAGAGTCTAGCTGATGAAGCAGAAGTTCATCTCAAATTTTCTTCTAAGGTAAGTAGTTCGTTCTTTTCGGAGGATTTTTGCCCTGAATTGGTATGGATCTCCCTTCAGTATGTGTCAGTGGGAGAAATACACGTGCATATGGTACAAATTCAGAAGAATTAATAAGTTGGCGAACAATCTTACTGAAACTCTATTATTGCTCCCCAAATTGGTGTATTTAATCTATCTGATGAGAAAATTAAAACACATCTAACCTTAGATTTTTATAAAAAAAGAAGGAAAACTGATTCTAAAGGTTGTTCACCTAAGCTCTAAGTTCTCTAAGAGAACCAAAGCTCTGGTTTCTTTGTATTGTTAGCCTTTCTGGAAAGTGCGCTGAGAATGTCATGTTATTTTTGGGTTTTCTCTGAAGTGATGCCCAAAGAGATTTCTTTTACAAATTATGGTATTTATCTGGGGTTTTTCCATCACATGTGACACGCTCTTGAATCCTGTTACATTATGTTAACCTCTGTGGGTTGTCAAGTTCAATACAGTGGCAGATACCTCAGCCCTGTTCTGGAGGAAAATTATAGCTCTGCACTGTTGGTAAGTGATTCTGCAGAGGTTACTCAGGCAACTAGCTGCTGCCTTGGTAACGTGCTGCTGTGCCTCAAACTTCGACATCAGGGCTGAAATTAGTGAAATACTTTTTGCTCCCCATTGTCCTCCTGTATTGTTTTCCAAGACGAAGAAATGCACCCTAGTGTAGTGTTTGCATGTAGGCGGGCCATGTAGAGGAGCTCTTGCATTATTTTACTTTTGTTTAAGCCCTGCACAGAAACTCCAATAGCATCCTCTAAACCCTCCCCACTGTTAGTGTGCAAAAAAACATGTGGATGTGGCATGTGGTTTAGTGTTGGACCCTGGGCTGTGCTGGGTTAATGGTTGGTCTTGATGATCCTGGAGGTTTTGTCCAACTTAACAGTCCTATGATTCTATGTTCCCATACATGTTTTGGGAGTTCCTAGCTTTGGCTTCCTTTTATTAACATATTATGTTTTTAAATATACTGATTTTTGGTGTTACTTTCAGAGAAGCTATTCTTAGAGGCAGTAATTCTGTTCCTCATTGATAGTCGACCAAACCCAGTCCTGGCAGAAGCAGGCAGTACAGTGCAGAGCACACCCACAGTATTCAGACAAACACCAGCCTTGAAGACACTGAACAGCCTCTGTGACAGTCCTTCCCAGGACTGCTACGTGGAGGGTCAGGCACAGAGCAGAGAAGGTGACGGCACTCTCACAGCACTTGGAACATAAAATGTTACTGCACTACTGCTGCCTGTACAACCTGGCATGGCAGCTATAAATACAGGCACATGAGGAGTCCTTCAAGAAGGCTGTCATGGCGTGACTGCTTCAGGTCTTTATTTTTTTTGCCTGGGTCCATGCTGGTGAGACTGTCAGAAAAACGTCCAGAATTGTCTAGTCCAGCACTCCCAGTCAGAGCAGGACTATCACCCATAGTGGATCAAGTCAGCTACATCTCTGTCTAGCTCAGACTTGAGTATCTTTAAGGACAGAGATTTCAGGATCTCTCTGGTCAGCCTTCTCCAGTGCCCAGCCACCGTTATGGTGACGTTGTGGTGGGTTTTTTTAAATTGTATTCTTCCTGCATGTCCCAAAGCTCAGTTTTCTGTTGTGACTTTGCCTGGCCCTGTGAAGAAGAATTTGGCTCAGTAACCCTTGTGTCTGATCTTCAGGTAGATGACACCATATTAGATCACCAAGGTGCTAGTTTTCATCTGCCTAAACAGACTCCACTTGTTTAACCTTTCTAGAATGTGTTCTGTAGTGTCTTGGCTGAGTTTGTAGCCTCTGTCCAATAAAAGACTGTACTGAACTGTGACAGGAGATGAAATGTCTGAATCACTCCAGAGCAGGTTTTCTAGGTGTCAGTGCTGTTTATCAGAAGGCCAAAAAAGAATATGATGCAGACTCTATCAGAACTTAGTATTACTGGCTGTCAAGATAAGTCATGTATCTGGGCTTGATGGAGTTCATTCCAGTGGTTTCTTGCCACTGCTTAAAAAGCTTCAACTAAATAATCAGGCTTTTCTTTAGGCTCCCTTATACTTGACAGAAATAAATAAAATGTGGCCTTCTTGGATCTCACTTCACCATACGAGAAATGCAGCTGTGGCACTGCTGCCCATGGACTCACCTCACTGCAGTCAGGGTTCATGGCTTTAGTTTGGGTACTTTGGGTTTTTTAAAGCGAGTTACATCAGTTAGGCCAGAATCAAAATACCTAAAGCAGTGCTCTAAATATTGCCTGTTGTTTGATGTTCTGTGTAAAAAGAGAAATAATCTGTTGGAGAGAGGGGAAGACAGAATTTCTGTCCTTTTGCTCCCTTCAGTTAATACTCCCTTAATAGAGGTCTCCTGCAAAGGGATGAGTTTTGTAGTAGCTTAATTCAGAGCACTCTTGGAGAAGTGTTACTGTCTGTCATTGCCTTTGGCTGCAGAGTGTGTAGTGTTTCCTCTTTGTCGTGAGCTCTGCTCAGCAGAAGGAAGTGGCCTCAAGTTGTTCCACTGGAGGTTAAGATTAGATATTAGGGGAAAAAAAAATTCACAGAAAGGGTTTTAAAGTGTTGCAACAGGCTGCCCAGGATAGTGGTGGAGTCACCGTCCCTGGAAGTGTTCAAAACCACGTGGATATGGCACCTGAGGACATGGTTTAGGGGAGAACATGGTGGTTCATAGTTAGACTTGATGATCTTGAAGGTGTTTTCCAACCTTAACAATTCTGTGCTTCTATGATTCTGTGAAGAGCCAGGACTTACTGACCAGCGCCTCATTACTGCCATTTCTTCCTTTGTTTTCCTTACCAGCTTCAGAGTGAGGTAGAGAAACCCCTGCTCAACTTCAGAGAGAACTTTAAGAAAGACATGAAGAAGTGTGATCACCACATCGCAGACTTACGGAAGCACCTGTCCAGCCGCTACACAGCTGTTGAGAAGGTGGGAGCAGGGAACAAACTGGAGGGTGTCTGAGATACTCCTGGTTTGGGCAGAAAAGCAGCTGCCTGTGAAAAGTTTCTGTTCTGCCCCAAAGAACCACAGCTGTTCCTGCTGAGGGCTTTCTGCTGTTAGCTGTGCTTTGCTGGGCCCCACATATAGTTCACTGCTTAGCTGAGATATCGGAAATGGGGGGGCTATAGCAGGGCTACCATCTCACTACTGAACTGGCTTCTTGTTTCATCCTCCCTTTCCCAATTTGGGACGATACATTTCTAATACATTTGATGCAAACACTTCTTGTCTGTGTGCATCTGGAAGTCACATCTATTGTCCTCAAAATTTAAAACACCTTACCTTAGAATGGCAGCAAGAGTCAGGCCAAAGGCTCACCTGGCTCAGCATCCTCTCATGCAGTGGCTAAAAGCAGATGGCTGAGAAAGGCAGCTCGAACCCTGCCCAGCAAATCACAGATCCCTCACAGGAAACATCCTCACCCAGAAAACCAAACAGCAGCAGCACAACAATAATAGGCTGTTGTAACATGAACCAGCAGGTGGCTCAGGTTGTGGTGTAGGGAGTTTGACCCACAAAAGATCTTTCAGCAGCAGCTGGCAGGAATTGGGATGCTCCTGACTCAGCTGCCAAATTGAATCCTTATGTGGTTTGCTCTTGGGTGTAAGTTAGAAAGGAACGTACCATTCTCAGTCAAACCAGAGGGTGCTTGTGCTTTCATTAAAGATCAGCAGGAGTTCACCCAGGGACAGAAATGTTGCAGGATACACAAGGTCATTAGGCTGTGTGTATGCATGGAAGACATTTTTCTGCAAAACAGTAGGTTCTTCACACTCATATCTGCAAAGAAGCTCAGTAGTGACACTGGGAAGAGTGAATTAGAGTAGCCTTGAGGAGAAAGAGTTACAGCAGGGAGGAGCCATGCCTACAGTGCATGAGAAGTGCTCAGCCCCTCACCAATTGCTGTCCTGAAGCTCCCTCTCCCTGCAGAACTGCAAATGGAAAAAAATCCAGTAATGCCTTAAGAGAGTTGTAATGTTTAGGCTGGTGTGACAGGAGAAAACTGCAAGGTGCTAACAAAATACAGTCATCCTAATTTAGTTTGTAATACTAGAACAGTATAAAGAACAAATGTGACATATTTTGTAATGAGTCCATGCAAAACAAGTTATTTTTATATATTGATGTAACCTCAGCCTGCATGTAACAATGTTTATGTGTTAAAGCATGTTACTAATTTGCCTGTGTAATATATGTTTGTACTGATAAATCAGGCTTTAACAACCTGAAGAACTTTTAAGTAAAGTAATTCAAGTAATCAGTTGTAATTAGACCTCAGGGTCTTTATTTCTACAGCATGAACTGTTGGCCTGAACCTGAATAAGTTTTCCTAAATAAGTTCCTATTGGTAGAGTTTCTGATAGGTGTATAATGAATCCAGAACATACTTAAAGACAAATTTTGTAAGTTACTTGAAATTATTTCAACTATTCAGGTCCTAAAAAAAAGTGAATGGAAGAGGTGTCTTGGTGATGATGGTGTTTAAGACATTTGGAAAAAGCTCCAGCTCTCCTTTCTTCCAGAAATAGTGAGAAAGCTGTTAAGAAACATAAGTCTGATGATGCCATTTGTCCTGTAATTTTCTGAGAGTCTACAGAGAGTTCAGATGCTTTTGTGATTTGTTGGTGCCAACTTCTCTGTGGTTATAGGACATTTCTTTGAATACCACATGATGTTGTAAGAACCTGAATCCCAGTTAGGATCCAGTTTCAAGCAAAGTCACTGACTCTTTGATGACAAATACTTGTGTGAAGGAGTCCTAGAAGGCTGAAAGCAGCTGACGGTTCTTTTCTTTTAAAACACCTGAATCTTCTTTAATTACTCCAAGGCCCGGAAGGCCTTGACAGAGAGACAGAAGGATCTGGAAATGAAAACGCAGCAGCTAGAGGTGAAGCTCAGCAACAAGACAGAAGAAGAAATCAAGAAGGCGAGACGAAAGTCCACTCAGGCAGGTGAGTACCTGTGTCTGTCCTCAGTGCAAGTGAGCATGGCCCCACGAGAACAAGATGGGATGCAACTGCCCATCACTCCACATCGTTCTTGTTTTTTAATATTGTAGCTGCAAAGTCAAAGTGAACCATGGTACAAATCTGTGATATTAAATACTCTGAAGAAACAAGCCTAGGTTTTCCAACTCACATCTCACAACTTGTTGATAACTGGGGTGAGAACAGTAAAAGTAGGGTGAGTTGTCCTTCTGTTTTGTGAAAGCTCCTTAAATTACAGAATGTTTGTGGAACTTTCCAGGTCAGATTCAGAGAAGCTCAGCTGAGGATGTTTTTTCCTTAAATTGTAGTTTGTTCCTTGGTTCTTTCCTAAATCACAGTCACCCACAGCTATGTGGGTGCCTGTTATACTTGCTATTGCTGTCTTTTTCCTTGAAAGGGATTTTTTTGTCTTTTTTCCACTGCTACTCAGTGATTAAAATAATTTCTGTTGTAGGTATATTGAGGAGATAGTAGTGTGTGCTATACTGCACTGAGGACACAGCTACTTTCTGTGACCTATGCATATTTTACAGAAGCTCAAGCCACTGCATGATCCTTCAGGAACTTTTTTGAGATCTGCAAAGCTGATATGTGCAGCTCCATTAGTACCTTTGCTGAAAATAGGTTTTAACTAGGACTTCCATGTTTCATCCCTTCATAGGGATGATCCTTGGCATGTGTGGGTTTTGAGGAGAGTCACTGGCAGTGTGACCATGTGTATAGACAATCATTTGAGGAGAAATAAAAGTTACGAGTTCAAACAGGAGGCTCCATGAGAGATGTTCTTTATTCACCTGCAAATTCACAGACACTCTGTGTTCCTTGCATCCTTAGAAATTGGTTATAATGGGTACTTATTGAACAAGCAAGAGAGAGATGAAGATCTAAGTTTGGTGCGAGTCTTCCCATTGTTGTTCTCTACTTGGTGCCACCGTCCCGGTGTGTGACAGATGAGGTTTTGTCCCACCCCCACAGGCAGTGGTTCCCATAAGCAGCATGTGGTCATCTGGCTTTGAAAGGAGCTCTGTTGGCAAGTGGGTGATAGGACTAGAAAGCTCTAGAGCAGAGCCCTTCTATGATCCCGTGGCTTACTGATAGGTGGTGTTCCTTTCTGCTCTTATGGACTGTTCCTGTGTTTCATGGCTTTCTTGTTCCCGACTGTCCAGTGGCTCAGATTGACTCAAGCAGGTGGAGGGTAACCCCATGTCAAAGAGCCCCTGAGGAGCCTCCTACAATGTGGGAGCATTAGTTCAGACTTGCCATAGAATCACAGAATGGGTTGGAAGGGACCTTAAAGGTCAGCTCATTCCAACCCCTCCACCACGTGTAGGGACACTTTCCACTAGACCTAGTCATGTCGGACTTTGCATCCCCCTCCTGGGTGGATAAGCTTATTGCCAAGCTTTGAGCCCTGAATCATGGCTTCTTCATAGAGTTTGGTTGCCACCCAAAGTTCTAAATCCATGAGAAACTTCCAGATGCGTTTACATCTTTGGCTCTGGTTGGTCTGTGGAGTCCTGTTCTTAAAGCTTGATTTATCCCCAGTTTATGTATAAAGACCATTTTGCACCTAAAATAACAAGATGAATTTGAGCCCTGGACCTAGACATCAAACCATTCAGGAAAGCAAAACTGAACCTTATTTAAAGAACTAAGAGAATTCCCTAGATGAAAAGCAGCAATCTCTGAGACATGCCTTCTAGATTTTCCACCCACCTTTCCCTCTGTCCGAGCAGAGTCCTGCAACGAAATAAAAAATGGAAAGAACAACAGCTTCTTGTGTTACTGCCCTGAACACAGGAGGCAGCTGGAATCGGGCATCTCCCGAGGCTGTAGAATGCATGAGGCTGCAAATAAGCATCACTTCATCTAACAGCTGGAGCCTGATGCATTGCTTCCATTTGAAACAGAGACCTCTTAGAATACAGTCTCACCTACAGAGTGCTACCGTTCAGCTCCGTAACTCATATTATTATTGATTTCCCATTTTAATTACTTTATTTTTCAGATACAACTTTCTGTCTGTGACTTTTTTTTTTTTTTAACTGAAGTAACTTGCTTTCATATTTCTGGGCATTCTGTAAAATACTACTTAATGCTCCTATTTGTTTGTCTTTCCCCTTCGTTCTTTCTCACCCCAAGTGCCTCACATCAAGTGCATGCAAGTTGAAATGTAAACAAATGTCATGTGACAGAACTGCCCTGAGCTCCACCAGGGCTGATCTTCAGACCTTCAGGGTCTGTCTACAAAACCTGACTTGCAGTTTCCTTCTAAGGTCTGGCTAGAGAAGGCTAACGTGTTGCTGTCTTGACACTTTCAGGAGATGACCTGATGCGCTGTGTGGATCTTTACAATCAAGCCCAGTCCAAGTGGTTTGAGGAGATGGTGACCACCACTCTGGTACGTAACATCTAACACGGTAACGTTCCAAAATTGTAACGGCCTACAGCATTCATCATTCACAGCTAGTTCAGTGCAAAGGAATGGGGAAAATTAGGTGATATCTCTCCCAATGTATTTCCCATTCTCAGTGCTAAGAAATCCTCATTTTTAGGGGAAGGAAGAAATAATTGTTTCTTTGCAGAAGGCATTAAACCAGTTCAGGACTGCTTAGGGGCTAGGACGCTAGAATTGTCCTCAGGAAGGATGAAGTAACACACAAGAAAGACATGGAAAAACACATAATAAATCACTGTATCCACTTATACATTAATAAATTTTTGTATTCCATGATTTTAAAATTTCTTCTGGAGTATTGCCAGCTCAGACAAGGCATGCTTGGCTCTCCATTTGGCTATTGTTTTGCTTTTCTGAAGGTAATACACCTCACAGACCTTAATCTGTAGACTTTTGGGTTTAGGCACCAAGATACAGCTTTGTTGTGCCAGGAGGCAGATATTTTCCCAAAAACAGAAGATGAGAGAAAAAACTGGCTGTTCCTGTACATAAGGGACCTGGTTTCCTCTTTACCTTCACGACCATTTTCTCACCGATGCAGGTGACACTGACCGTCTGAGCAATTGTGGCCAGATATGGCCAGATATGTCATAGAATCAGGGAATGGTTTGGGTTGGAAGGGACCTTAGAGACTATCTCATTCTTACCCCTCTGCCATGGGCAGGGACACCTTCCACTAGCCCAGGTTGCTCCAAGCCCATCCAACCTGGCCTTGGACACTTCCAGGGATGGGGCAGCCACAGCTTCTCTGGGCAACCTGTGCCAGGACCTCACCACCTTCACAAGGAAGAATTTCTTCCTAATGTCTAACCTAACCCTACTTCAGCTTAAAGCCATCCCCTCTTGTTCTGTCACTCCAGGCCCTTGTCCTAAGTCCCTCTTCAGCTCTCCTGGAGCCTCTTTGGGCACTGAAAGGGGCTCTCAGGTCTCCCTGGAGCTTTCTCTTCTCCAGGTGACCAGCCCCAGCTCTCCCAGCCTAACTTGCTACAAGCTACCTCAGAGCTTCTTCGTGGCCTCCTCTGGACTCGGTCCAGCAACTCCTTGTCCTTCTTATGCTGCAGCCCCTGATCTGTGTGCAGTGCTCCAGGTGGGGTCTCACTAGAGCAGAGTGGGAGGATTACCTGCCTCTGCTGTATATGTGAGCTGCATATTTGCTCCCAGAGAAGGCACAACTTGCAGGTGCACTAGGAGATGGCTCAAGTGGGCAGCCATAGCCTGCAGCTGGACAGCAGGTTAGTCAGTTGTGGAACTCAGGCTGATAAGCATTCGAAGGCAACTCTTGATACACCTGAATATAAAATCTAAATTGAAACTGTCTGTGTCTGAGTAGCTCAGACACAGATTATTTCATATACAATAATACCAAGTTGAGAGTGTCAAGGTCTGAAGATTTCTGCTTCCTCCCTGAAGTTTCTGGTGCAGATACAGTGGATGTTCTGCATATGTCACTAGCACACTGGGTTTGATGTTGTAGTCCTGCATATCTGTGCCCTAAAAAAGGGAGTCTGAGTTTAAAGTGGGCCATTTTTTTTCATAATAGCAGTACATCAGCTGCAACAGCAATAGGAGCCCTATCCATTCCGTAAGCCCCTTTGCTCATCTTCCTCCCCAAGCAGATAGTCTGCTACCTGAGATTTTTGTGCTATAATGAAGAATGTTTCCCAAGAGACATTTAACAACTTGCAGATAGCACCGGGAAGGCCATGTAGCAGCCTGCCTGCTTGTAAAAGTTTCAGCTGCACTCTGCTGTAATGCTCAATAAGTGGGCACCAGAATGCCCTCTGAGGGCAGGTTTTGTAACATTTGGCCCCACAGTGTATGTCTTTAAAGGCAGACTTCCATAGCATGTCACTTCTACTGCTGCTGCTTAGATCACAGAATCACAGAACCATTGTAGAGCCATAGAGTTGGAACAGACCTATTAGGATCATCAAGTCCAACTCCTGGCCTTGCATAGGACACCCCAAGAATCCCAACATGTGCCTATCCAAATGCTTCTTGAACTCAGATTGGCTTAGTGCTGTGATTGTTTTCCTGAGTAGCCTTTTCCAGTTCTCAACCACCCTCTAGGTGAAAAACCTTTTCTTGATATCCAACCTAAACCTCTCCACATGCAGCTCCAGCCATTTTCTTGAGTCCTGTACTGGTCACAAGAGTCAAGAAATCAGTGCCTGCCCCTCTGCTACCCCTCATGAGGATGTTGAAGACCACAATGAGGTCTGACCTCAATCTCCTTCAGGCTGAACAAACCAAGTGTCCTCAGCTGCTGCTCATACAGCTTCCCCTTAAGGCACTTCACCATCTTCTTGGCCCTCCTTTGGATGCTCTTGAATGGCGTAATGTCTTTTTTATATTGGAGTGCCAAAAACTGCACACAGTACTCAAGGTGAGGCCACACCAGAGGGACTAAATGCAGATTTTGGGGTATAATCATAGTATAGTCAGAATCCAGAAGAGGGATGCAAAAAATAACAGAAGGAAAGATAGAAATCTCCTGCCTTTCCACCTAAAGTATTGCTGGGGTCTGCTTACTGCCAGCTTGGCAAAGGAGAAACTTGTCCCAGCTCATGACCTGGTGAACAGATAAAAGTGCTCTGACAGGTATCTAGTTGGACTGGGGGCAGTCTGAGCCACACACCTCAATGTGCTTCCTGCTTCCCCAAGGAATCACTGTAACTTCCGGAGCTAGCGACAAAGCATGCAGAACTTCTTGCAAGAAACAGATTCCCTCTTGCTTCCCTCTGTGAAGGCAGTGGCTCCGCTCTCTGCCTTGGTTGTCTCGGTGTTTGAGCCTTTTGGAAAGGTTTCAACCTTCTTTTCTGTCGTTAGGTTTAGACTGAGATGGCTGCTGTTGCTTGCTGTGTCTGATTCTCTGCAGAGCAGAGGAATGTGAAACCACAGAGTCCAGCTCCAAAGCATGACTCTGAGGCAGTGAACTCAGTGGCAGCCTTTTGTGTGTCATCCTTTCTCTGGGTTTTCAAGCTCAGGTTCAAGGAAAAATACGGACTTGTTTTTCTTCATGTCCAGGAGCTTGAGAGACTAGAAGTTGAGAGGGTGGAGATGATTCGGCAGCATCTGTGCCAGTACACACAGCTGCGGCACGAGACAGACATGTTCAACCAAAGTGTAAGTCTGCTTTTTGTTCGATTTCTGTGGTCTTCACTGCCCTTCAGCTGAACAGGACGGCCCCTCCTGACCTGACTGACCTGTGTCAAAAGACATGTGAGAAGTGTCTGCAGTCAACTTGTTAATCTGCAGCAGTACTGTGCTGCCTCCCTGCAGTCTTGCTCCTCCAGGATACTGATCCTGGTCACATTTCATACTGCTGGATCAGAGCTCTTTGCTGGGAGAGATACAACTGCTTGAAGTTCATTTGGCCAGTATGAGCCATTATTAGCTCTCCCAGCATGAAGCACTGCTCATTGAGGTCTTCTATTTGTGCAAGGAAAATGGTAAATAATTTCACTGAGATGGAAGTAGATACATTTTTCTTACTAAAAACTGGCTACTTATTAAATATTAAAATATAGAAGATGCATGCTAACCTCAGTACAGTTGTATTTGGAGTAAGGCACAGAATACAGGACAGGAGTCAGAGACCAACTGGCCAATGCCTGGCACAGGAAGCCTGTCTCTGCTTCACGTTAAATCTCCTCTGTCTCTGCTCCCCACTGCAAGGCTGCACATTCAGACCTGGCTGCTGTGCACCAAGTCTCATGTATGTGCAGCTCTCACTTGTCTGTGAATGCAGTGTTGGCATGCCTATAGCTGCTCTACATGTAAGAGCAACGACTCTGCTTGAAATGTGCCCTTGACATTTGGATTCTTCTTTTCTTCGTTTTAGACAGTAGAACTTGTGGATCAGTTGCTTCAGAAAGTGGATCCTGCCAAAGACAGGGAACTGTGGGTAAAAGAACACAAAACTGGAGATATCCGACCCGTGGACATGGAAATATAGACTGATCTATAGTTGTACGTGATGAGTCCACTGAATTAACAGGCTGACGTTTGTTTTTTAAGGTTCAGAAGAGCATAGGGAAGAGGTTGTTTTACTACCAGACACCTTGTAATTTATGCCTGTATGGGCTATCTCTGTTCCATTTAGTCATTACAATGGTCCTCATTGTCCTAAGCCTTAAGCACCAGACATTCCAGGGTGAAGAAACCAGATGTGTGCTTCCCACCAGAGGTTCCCAATTGCACGCAGCTTCCAGAAGAAATCTGCTTTCTGGTACAGAAAGTGCTCTGTTCTTCAGTGACTTTGTTCTCCTCCCCTTGCATGACTATCTTTATACAGTATGTTATAACAACCACGCAGTGAGCCTCTGGCCACCAAGTAGATAACTGAACATGATGCAGGAGGCAAGGAAGTCCTGATCATGAATCCCAGGTCTATCACTGACTGCTTTCATGGCCACAGGCAAGTCAACTAACTTTCCTGGCTGCCCCATCTACAAAATATGTGTATCTCACAGCAATGCTGTGTGAATACATTGATTTCATATAACACTGTTTTTCACCATGGCAGTGAAGTGATGGCCCTTCTCCCCAAATCTATGGAGAAGACTCCTGTTCTTCCTGTTTTATACTCCCTCTCAGGGATACATAAACCCATTATTATGATTTCTCTTGTCGGCCAATTGATAAGGTTGAAAGTGTTACCATCACAGTTTTTATCAGGAAAGACTTAGTTGTGCTATACCTACCTCATTATCTGTCGGAGTGCCCTCAATGACAGGAGGTTATATACCAAGGAATAAATGAGATGTTCAAAACCTATCCTGCTCGTGCAAGATGTTTTTCACAGAATCTTCTTAAAGACAGTCCTTGTAGTTTACTTGGTTTAAATTTCCCTTTGTTGGTTCCTTCAGGTGAATATCACAGACTTAGATATCTTTAATTACCAAGTTTGTCCAGATAAATTTTGGCTTTTATCTTTTTGGAGCCTGATTTTCAAAGGTGCCATGAATCTGTGATTGCTAGATTGCATTCAGTGTAGATTTAGTTGCCCACCACTTCTGTACCATCAGTCTGAACCTGAGGTTTTTTCTATGTTACCCTTACTGCAAACCACCAAAAATTCAATGCTGCTCTTGGCAAATAGTGTTATGTAGTTTGGAGACTGGTTTTGAACAGACACTTATTTTGTTCTCCTGCTGTTATTTCTGATTGATTACTCAGTCTTGCTGTTAATATATTTTTTTCAGCATTTCATACGATGCAAAGATTCTTCAGATTCTTGCTATAGATTCAGCAGAAACCTTGATTCTCACCACTGTGGCCTTTACTCAGTGTTTAATGTGGTGTTAGCTACAACCTCCCAAACATAGTCTTTCATTTGATGCACAGTTATGCTCCACTTTATTTCACTGTTATTGTCTTTTTCTCCTCAGCACCAGAATTTCATCCTTCTTTTGTTCCACTGCTCTTCCAAGCTTTTTTTCACCAGCCTCAAAGCGCTGTGATTAGATCACTGGGAATCAGTAAAAGTCTTATCTGAGGCATGTTTATAATATTGCTGCAGTGGTTATTTTTCTGGTTTGTTATATCAAACTGAATTCTCTTGCTTTTTCCTATTGTTCCTTTTTTCTCAACCATCTCTTTATGAGTACAGGTTCATTCCTGTCTTGCAAATGCTCCTGCTACCCACTTCTCTGCTGCCTCATTAACCTTTATAAACTTTTGCATGTTGGCAGATGTAGAGTCATGACTACCACGTGCTCGGGATCACTGTTCCTGGTGTGGCACCTCCTGTGCTGCACTTCCACTGCACACTTTGGAATTTGGACTAATATTTAATTCTTGGTGTTGGAAGAGCTCGTTGCAGAGACCATTGCAACACCAGTGAAGCGTTTAGTTTGCCTGAGCATTGTTTAGTCCTTGAGCTCAGTTAGAGCACAAATTCTTCCCTGAACTCCTCTTTCCATTCTGCCTTCTTCCCTCAAGCAGAGTAGTTTCTGGATGAGCTCTCATTTTCAGTCTTCCTACTGATTCACTTGCTGTCCTATTAATTTCTGGGCATGCCAGTGTATACTTTTCCTAACTCTTACCTTGCACTTTGGAGGACAGGCACTTTTTTATTTTTTAAACCATAAGTGCAGGGTGAGCTTTTAAAACTTCAGTGGTCAAATATAATGGGAGTACATCAGAGCTGAATCTCTGTTTGCCCCCGTGTTCTAGGCTGTATTGTAAATTGAAATGAGCAATCTTGACAACACCTAAGCACATTCTTGTTTTGATTGCAAAACCAAACTAGTTGTGCACTTTATACAGTATTCTCCTTAATAAATACCTGAAATAATCTGTTATCAATTAGACTTTATTTTTCCACTTTCTTTAGAGGTGTATGTTATTTTATCTATTTTGGACTGGAAATGCTATCCATTAGCACAGGTTTTTCTGAGGACTGAAATGTGTTTTGGTTCCTCTGCTAAGGTGTATTTAAGCCACTCTCAATTCCTAGTTGTATTTTCTGGTAATTTTTCTTCTTTCTTTTTTTTTATTTTCGGATAGTTTTCCTGATTCTAGTTTTTGGTCCATTTGAAATGCTGTAGGGATGTGTCAGTTGCACAGAACAGTAATTCTCTTAGTGGAATCTGTATCTCTTCTTCACTTCAATAACCAGAGGAGGGCACTGGTACCTAGTTCTTGATCTTTCCCAGGCCTGGGAGACTCATGCACGGTGCTGGTCTGTGACAGGTGAGATGCTTCCTCTGCAACAAGACTTCCACCTGTAATTGGTGGAAGTGTTAAGGAAGTTTTGCTGTTGCTTCTAGACAGTTTCTAGCATATTTCTTTCAAAAGACGATATTCCTTCCTGATACAACACTGTAGATCAGTGGGATCAGTGTTATCTGGCTTTGTTCTTTGTTATCTGGCTGATGGATCCTGGACCTTAGAGATCAGGGAATGCTGGAGCCCCTGTGCTTCTGAACTGACAGCATCCTCAAAGGAGGTAGTGGTATATGTGAAGGAAAGCATGGGTGTTTGCCCTCATGTTCATTCTTATGAAGGTAAAGAAGGTAACTTTGGGAGTTTCAGAAGTGCTCTGTTCATCTTCCACCTAGTTTCAAAAATGCAGTGGAATCCAGTCTTTCCATGTGCTTATCCTTAACAGCTGCTTCTCCAGAGCAAGATCAAAGTTTTGTGTTAAGTTAAAATAACTAGCATGTGTTGATGCTGCATGACAGTGTTGGAATTAATAGAACAGCAAAGTAAGTCTCTTACCTGCTTACATACTTAGCTTAGGCATCATCTTGTTTCATCTGGCAGGTGGGCTCACACACTTGGTGTGAGTTTTTGCTGGTTTAGTCACTATGGGTATCAGATTTACAGGGCTGTCTTGCATCTTCATACGCTCTGAGGTCACAGAGCAGAAGGTGAGCGCTTGATTAGTATTGTGTGCTTTCACCTGCACAGTTACAACACATGGGAATTTGCCTCTGGTCCTTGTAGCTCTGGTAGATCTGCTTCCCCAGGTCTGTTGAAGCCACCTGTGTTTTGGGTGTTGTCCTGCCACCCCTGTGGAGCTCCCTCTTTGAGCAATGCTGTCACACACTTGTGCCATGCTGTATGGCTCTCTGGTGATCTCCACTTCCACCAGACCCTCTTGGCCCTTGTCTCAATGAAAGGACTCCCTGAATTCCTATGGCTTTGGATCTGTTGGGTGTGGTGACACCAGTTACCATGGCTAGTGAGGTGCTTGTCAGCTGTACCTTCAGCTGCCATACAGAATGAGAACTTTCTATTCATCATCCATACCAGCCTACCTGCATCTTCAAAGCCATCTTCTGGCACAGTTGGAATTCTTTCTCTATGGTATTTTTTCAGCTTATTTCCTACCAGAATTCATTCTGGTTCCAGTGCTGTTGTCTGATTCTTGTAGGAGTTAATGAGCTGAAAGCAGTGAGTCCTTTACCATGTGGACCAAATGCACCCTTCTTCCTTCAGCAGCAAGATTCCAGTTGCTTTCATGGAGCAACATCCAAAAAGGCCTAATGCTGAGATTTCCAGTGTGCTCCAGATTCAGTCATGACTGTCACTCACATTTGTTCATCACTTCTCTGTTTTGAAATCTTTTGAACATCGTTTGAAAGACTTTGGTTGTTCCCTCATAGGAATATTATTTCCTTATTGGATGCTGGAATCTTTAGAGATAGCTTTAATTTTTTAAATTTTTTTTTTAAATGTTAAAGTACCGTGACAGTGGTGAAAATCATATGGAAATTCCTGTTATGTTTTTAGACTCCCTTTCCCCCTCTGCAGGCTTGTCTGAGCTGCTGGGGGGCAGCTGTGCTCCCTCTTGTGTTGCACAGGGACAGTAAGCACTAGAAGCATTTTTTCTTGAGTGTCTTAACAGGCAGCATGCAAACTTGTGCTCTTCTTCTCTTTACCCTTTATGCAGCCTTTTTTTTTTTTTTTTTTTTTCAATTGGGCTGGGTTTTTTTTTTTCCTAACAGGAATTTTTTGTTCAGCAAACTTTCGCATGCTCAGTAGCAGTCGTAGTTTCTCAAGCTTTGTCAGAACCACCTTAAATTTTTCCCTCTTTTTAACATCGTTATTGAACTATTCACTGCAAGTTAGGCTTGTTATATAGAAACGTGCACTCTTCACCTCTTCTTTGGAACTGCTTAACAGTCAGAGATTTCCTGGAATATAACAGGGAGCTGTTAGGTGTTAAAAGTCTTTGAAAATCAGGCTAACAAACAGAAATGGACAAGCCTCTTTTTTCCTTAGTTGTACTCAATACATGGATAAAGTAAACATTAGGAAACGCGAACCTCAAGTACTTAATGGATGAGACGTTGCTGCTCTCTCTGCGGCTCGCAGCAGCTCTAGGAGTGTCCCTATGTTGGGCTGTGGTCAAAGCACAGCCCACAGGTCACCCGCTGATGCAGCTGTAAAAACCCAAATCCAAAATTCAGTGACAAAGTAGCTCTGCCCATCTATTTCTTCAGTCACACACAGGGAGATAAAAGGCATTGCTTACCCAGGTGGGTCCTTCACTACCAAGCACCTTAAGAAATCCAGACCAGCACCTTGAAGGTCCCCCTGGAATGAGTAATGACTTCTTGGTGTGATTATTTGAGTGTTTCCTTCTGAACTGAAAACAGATTTTCTGTTTCATAGTATCTCATATGTTCTTGTGCACTAGTGTGGCTGGCTGTATCTGTTCCTGGAGGTAGCAGGCACAGTATGGGGTCCTGGGGGCAATCCTGGTCACCCTGACATTTCTCATTTGGCAAGAACTATGCCTTCAAAAGACAATGTCAAAAAGGCAGTTGTCAAAATAATGAGCTTTTCTGATCACAGACCTTTTCTGAAAGCCTGAAAAGGCTTTTTGCTCCCCAGTGTGTGTTGAAGTAGGAGAGTGAGGTCCAAGAGATGGCTGAAGCATGGTTCTGAGGGGTTCTTGGTGTGTGAACATTTCTCCTGTCCTTGCACAAGGATGGGGAACGGCCAATGGGCATCCTTTGTGCAGCAGAGGTGTGTAACGTGTCATCAGAGCAGCCTACTGGTCACATTTACCTTAACCAGGTGGGCAATAGTAACGGGATTAATTCAGATTAAAAACAGACACATAGGGCAGGAAGATATTTAGCTTCCCTGGTGGCATCTCTCGATGGGTCTAGTAAGAGGCTCATCGCTCTCCCGGTTTTGCTTAGCACATGAAAATCAGTGATGAAATATTCCCTTGTATCTGTAGCTTCATACAGAGCTTTCCAACTTGCACCATGTTGTGCCAGTGGGAGACCAGTACTTACCAGTGCCCCCCTGGGAGCTGCAGGGCGTATGTGTCATTCAGCAGTGATGTCCTGCGCCCTCACACTGCTCTGCCCACACACCAGGCTCAAGTGTGCCGAGCCTGCTGTGCTCCAGGAGCTTGGAGCACACAGCCTTGCTGTTGCACAATGGTGGGGAAGTCTTTCCTTGCAGTAAATCCTTGTCTTTTCCTCAGAAGCACTATTGTGTAAATAATATCCATTACTTTGTCTTACAGTAGCTTTTATTCATATGAATGGTGCATCTTTCAACTCTTATTTTTCCCATTGTTACTGTAGCAAGCCCTTCATCACTGTTCAGAACCTTTTTTTTTTATTTTGAATTTTCATAGAACATATCTGTTGTTTCATCATGCTGACCAAACTTCATGCTTTCAGGTATTTTCTGGGAGTTGTAAGTGCTTTTTGGAGAGGTTATTTTGTCTTTTAATTTGGATTTTTCCTATCAGCCACCAGGTTTGGAAGTGTAATGACTCCTTTTTGTGCTAGCCACAGTTTCTTTTTTATCCCTGGACACTTTTTTCTGAAGGGACCAACACATAGCACAATTCGATTTAAATTTCTAATCCCAAGCATTCCTCAAGGCAGAAACCTTTTGTGCCTAATGATGCATCTGAATCTAAGAACTTTACATGGATAAAATCTCTCATAGACCATTAAAAAAATAAGTCTTAGGTTAACCACGTAATAATAATTACAGAAAAAATATGTAGAAATTTGAAATATTCAAATTTAACTCCCTCAACTTACATTAAGTTGAACTATTTCAAGTGTGTCATAAGAAACAAACTCAGTGGATATTCAGAACAAAAGCTTTCCAGCTGCTGTATTCAGGTTAAGTGTCTGGATAGGACTATAGTTTTGAGTATACACAGTCTTTTAGGGCTACTGGTGTAACAAGTAGCTGACTAATGGCTTGTATCACAAATTAAAATTCTGCTAGTAGATCCCCTTGAAGTGCCTCTTTAAGTAGTATCTGCTACATGCATGTAAAATCCACAGATTCACACTACAAATTTCCAAATCTCAGGAGCAGCCAGTGTGTACAAATCTGTGCAGGATTCTCAGCCCCCCTTCCTTGCTCTGAGTTGTTCACTCTTTTAGGACATCCACATCTCCAGGACACCTGCTTTTGTCTCCCTGATAACGTACTGTCCAGCACAGGCATCCTGAATTCTCAATGCTGAAAATGGAATAGGAAAATTTAGACTTGAAAGTAACTGCATTGAAGCTAATCTTTGAACCCTTCCTTCAGTACAGTGAAGGATCTCAGTAGAGTAAGCAGGGAATTCTGCATAAAAATAGGATGCAGTGATAATTCTGACTAAAAGAGTTACACTTTATTGTTTTAAATAAATAAATAAAAAGAAGAAGAAGAAGAAGAAGAAGAAGAAAAAAAAAAAACACCACAATTTTTTTTTTTTACAGTTGTTGCTGAGAAGAAATGTTCTGGTCCTGGAACTCTAAAGCTGAATAGTGATTTCAGGGATCTCATATCTGCTGACATGATAATCTTAGTCATGTGAATTTGGGAATGCTTGACCTGAAATCCCTTGTTCCTTTGGAGTTTTTTGATTGAATGGCTAAGATTATCACAATAGCCTAAGGAATTTGGATGTCCATTTATCACTCTGGCAGGTCAAAAACATTCTTTAGGGACAGCAGCCTCTATCTGTTATGAAAACGGCTGGTACTAGTATTGGACAAATATTTTATCCTCCTTAGATGATTTCCATGTTTTCTGCAGCCCAAGGCAGTGAGAATTCCACTGGGCATTTGTGCAGACACTGTAACAGCAGGGATTCACAGGCAGGCCAGATCGCCAGTCATACACTAAATCAGAGTTTTCTGCTAAAATAAAGTTGCTTATTTGGTCCTTTTTGTGTAAGTTTTCCTAAATACTTCTAAATTTCTATAAAAGTTGTCTTTTGCCAGTACTAATGACTTATTTTTAAAGAAGCTTAACCAAAATTTTATAACTTCCCATAAATTTTGGCTGAATAGACCCCTTACATAGTTTATTTTATCGTGCAGCCTCATACTAGTCTGAGTAACTAGTAAATCTTGGATCATTGTGGAAATTATAGGATGGCTTTTGTTCCCTAAGGATACATGAAGGAATCACTTACTGAACTTAAGTTGAATGAAGAAAAGATTTAAGGGGCAGATCTTCAGCTCGGGTAAACTGCCAGAGTTCAATGGAAGCTATTTGATGTCAGCTGTGGATCTTGTCCTTCAGTGTTGAAGGCATTTCCTATATGTAATTTTTCTGTCTTACTGTAAAACAATTTCATATGGTTAAACTGTATTTTCCTATATTGTTCTGCAAGTTTGTATACATCATAGTGCTCATCTCATCTCCTGTAAAATAAACTGTACAGAGACACATTGAGCATGGTATTGTCTTTACCTAGTTGCTTTTTCTTCTACCACAGCACCACACCTCATGAGTGCAGTTTGATCAAATACACTGTGGGGTGCCACATGTACACGGACAGCTCTGTTGATACCAGTTTAGTGCAGCTTGACTTTGCAATGACATGACTACTTGTACTTATCCTTTCAGATCTTTGCATGATAGATGCATTTGGTCCCTGCTGTCCCTACAATTTCAGAAACTACCTTCCGTTAAATGGTTCTTAAATGAGCAAGGCAAGCTGACCATGAGGAGCCTGATAGCAGCTGCCATGGAATGGGCATGCTTTCATGCTTTAATTGGTCTGCAAGTCTTCCTCAACCAGCCATTCCTTTACCTGCAAGTTTCACATGTAGCTTGAAGCTTAGTTGAAAACACTGATATAAAATGTTGTTACTAAAAATTGTTCTCCTTTGAATATTTGAATTAACATGAATGCTGACAGGTTTTCTGACACAGGCAAAATTGGCCCTGCCAAAATCCAGTCTAATCCAACAACTGCCTGCAACAGTAACCAGCATGAGCAGCCTGCTGTGCTGCAGAAACAGAACTCAGAGAATGGAGGAGTTGCAGTTCTGCAGAACACAAGCCCACCTTCCAGCAAGGTGTGACTCGGGCACCTTGGAGGTAGCCCATCTACGCAGCTCGTAAACCTCAGTGGAGATTCCTTCTAAGAATGTTTCCAGTTCTGAACTCATGTAAAAATTTTGTTTCTGCAACCCCCTGCAGAAGGGCATCCCACAGCACTCAGTGGGCTTGTGCACAGAGGTGGGATGAGCAGCAGAGGTATTGCACACTCTTCTTAGAAAGAGGAAGACACTGAAGGCAAGATCATGTAAAAGTTTCAGGTGGAAGCTTAGTTGCCCAGAGTAGCCTAGATCTGTTGAAAAAATCTCAGAATGCTTTTTCAGATTCTGGTGCATGGTATAGACCAGCTTGGTCAGTACCCTCCACATGCTGTGGTACATTTAACTGCAACTTAGCAGCACTTTCTGTTGTAGAGGTCTTTGATATGACTTCGAAATGCAAGTTGGGGAGTTACTGAACAAGCCATTTGCTGTGCTGGTGTAGTGCCTGTGCTCAGAAAAACATCATGGCTAGAGGACAGGATGCACCCTTCTCAGAGGGGAAAAAAGAGTTCTACCACAGGAGCTATCAGGGCTTTTTTATAGAGCTTTAAACTAACTTGGAAGGGGGAAAGGGGCAAAAGCAGGTTCGCCAGTGATGAGCAATGAGATCTTGTGTCAAAACTTGTGAAAATGAGCACTAATGGGATCCTCAGTGTCTCATGAGGTGTTGGCTACAATGTACCACACCTGAAATGTCTCTACGCCAATGCAGGCAGCATGAGGAACAAACAAGAGGAGCTCCAAGCTTCGGCCCAGTCCCAGAGATTGGACATCACTGGCGTAAGTGAGCCCTGGTGGGAAGAGTCCCATGACTGAAGTGGCCTGTTGGGTGGTTACAGGCTCTTCAGGAAGGATAGGCAGGGCAGAAGAGGTGAAGGGGTGGGTCTGTGTATAACAAAAGGGTTAGAATGTCTGGAGCTCACAGTTGGCCGTAGCACAGTTGGGAGCTTCTTGTGAAAATCAAGAAGCAAACAAATAATGCAGATGTCACCGTGAGAGTTTGGTATAAACATCTCAGCCAGGATGATGATGCCAACGAATTATTCTTTGAGGAACTAAGGGACACTTCCAAGTCAACTGCCCTTGTCCTTATGAGGGACTTCAACTTGCCAGAAAGTAACTGGGAGCATCACGCAACTGGTACAACCCGAGCCAGAAGAGTCCTAAAAAATCTAGATGACAACTTTATGAAACATGTCCTAAGGGAACTGGCTCAGAAAGATGCTCCCCTTGATCTACTACTTGTCCACAGGTTGGAAAAAAGGGCAAGAAGGATGACCCTCGAACATGCAGGCCTGTCAGTCTCTCTTCAGTGCCTGGTAAAGTTATGGGGAAGGTTATCCTTGGAGGTATTGAAAAACACATAAAAGACAATTCATCGACCACAGCCAGCATGGCTCCTTGAGAGGAAAGTCCTGCTTATCCCACCTGATTTCCTTGTATGACAAGGTAGCCCACCCGGCTGAAGGGAAACCAGTTGATGTGATCTTTTTGGATGTCAGTAAAGCTTTCAATATTCTCTCTCTCAGGATCCTTCTGGACAAACTGTCCAGCCCATGGCTGGATAAACACATCATGTGGTAGGTGAGCAATTGGCTCATGGGTTGGGCACAGAGGGTGACAGGGACTGGGGTGACATCAGACTAGTGACCTGTCACTAGTGGGGATCCACAGAGCTCCATCTTGGGCCCTGTGCTCTCCAGCATCTTCATCAGTGACTTGGACTCATCACTGGAAGGGGCACTGAGCAAGTCTGCAGATGACCCCAAACTGGGAAGAGGTGTTGAGGGCAGGGAGGCCCTGCAGAGAGACCTCAACAAATCAGAGGATTGGGAATCACCAACCATAAGAAGTTCATAAAGGGGAAGTGCTGAATTCTACCCCTGGGATGAATGGACAGACTGGGGAATGAGATGCTGCAAAGCAGTGCCAGAAAAGGGCCCAGGGGGTCCTGATGGGTGCCAGTTGTCCCTGGGGGCATCAGGCCCAGCATCACTGGCCAGGCCAGGGAGGAGATTGTCCCACTCTGCTCTGCCCTGGGGCAGCCTCACCTGCAACACTGGGACAGTTTTGAGCACTGAATATAAGTAAGGTGTGAAGCTCTTAGGGGGTGTTCAAAGGAGGGAGACAAAGATGGGGAAGGGCCTCGAGGAGCAGCTGAGGGCACTTGGTGTGTTCAGCTGGAGCAGAGGAGACTGAGGGGAGACCTCCCTGCAGTTCCAACTGCCTGGGCAGGGGCAGAGGAGGGGCAGGACTGAGCTCTGCTCTGGGGGGAGCAGGGACAGCCCCCAGGGAATGGCTGGAGCTGTGTCAGGGCAGGCTCAGGGTGGATCTCAGCAAAAGGTTCTTCCCCCACAGGCTGGTTGGGCACTGAACAGGCTCCCCAGGGCAGTGGGCACAGCCCCAAGGCTGCCAGAGCTGCACGAGGGTTTGGATGATCCTCTGGGGCATGGGGGGTGACTCTTGGGGCTGGGCCTGGGCAGGGCTGAGGGTTGGACTGGATGATCCTTGTGGGTCCCTTCCACCTCAGCCGATTCCGTCATTCTGTGATTCTGTGTTGTTATGTCAGGCATAGCTTATTAATGAATTCTTTTTTAAGTAACTTGCTCCCTGAGAAGAAACACTGGGATTATGTGTCCACTGTCCTTTCACTCCCCTACACTTCAAAGCCTCACAGTGCAGTTTTTGGAGTGCAAGTGACAAACTTCCACAGCAGATGTCAGTGTGCCTCCCTTTTTGCCTTAAGGGGGCTCCAGATTAGGATGATGTTAGAGAACTGCAGCTGTGGCAGTTGAAAATAGAGAGGTGTACTACCAGGACTGGTGATGGAGCCAACAGCAGAGAGATCATCCCCTCAGCCACAAAAGTGAAAGCTGTCTGCTTTTTCAAATCTGGCTTTGTTGCCACAATTGACTCATTTTTAATCGTTGTCAGTCTACAGTGCCTTAATGTGGCCCCATTCAGACAGGGCTAGGAAAGAGGAGGTGACAGACCATGTCCTATGATGTGCCATGTGACATATTTCTAAGTGCATCATTTTCTTTGTATATGACCTGGATGTATGGTCATCAGAGGGCAACACCACTCTTGCAGCCACATTACTTACCTTACTTCAATCATTACTTATTAACCTTAATCTGAAACTTTTGATGGGATTTCAGGGAAAAGCCTTGCACTTACAGCATTTTTCTAGGGCAAAGCAGAAGTTAGACAGCACATGAGACCTTGCTTAAAGAGCAGGGCATAACCTGAAATTAGAAAGAAGTAATGCAGAAGTTTTTTACTATGAGAGACTGCAATTTTGGAAGCACCAAGTCAACCAACATGTCTGCCAGATGGATGACAGGATGACAAGTTTGGAAAGGGGCTACCTAATCCTATGCTAGACAATTCTCTAATGGAACCCAGTGAAGTTCCTTCTCACATCTTCTGTTTCATTTGTATAACTGTTGCAGATTTTCATGTTTCCTGATGAAAAATGTGCTCAGCAATGGTGTCAGGAAGCAGCAAGAGTCAGGGTTGCTCTGTGAAGTTGGAACAAACTAGGAGCTCAGTGACACAGCACAGGCAGAGCCCTCCCTGATCAGACACACAGGTCTGAAAAGTGTGGAAAAAACAGGGTGCTGTTAACTGGGTTCATCAGCATTCCAAGACAAGGGATTCATCCATGGGTTCATCCATGGAATTTTTTCAGGGGGAGACAAACACAGGACTGAGAAACAAGACTACAAGCAAGGTCTGAGGTCCTTTCAAGAGGAAAAGCTGCAGATAACTCCACCTACGACATACCTGAGACAGCTACAACATGGCTCAGGCTGAAGTTAAGCAGTGCTCCTGGAACTGTTGGCAGAGAGTATGGGTGGCAGCTGTAGGGCAGGTAAGTCCTGTTGGTGCACTCTGGGGCCTAACAATGACCTGTTGGGTCTGTCTTCACCTGTGTCGGCCACTGTGCAAACACAAGAAGAGACAACTGCCTTGCAGGGCTTAGGATGGACAGAAAACCACACTATAGAAGGTCACAGATGGTTATGATGATTTGAAGTTCTCATGGAAAGATTCACACAAGGTCATGGAACAGGAGCAGTCATAGCTACTGCTGTGAGTCAGTTGAAGAAGTTAAATTTCTTCTACAAGCTGAATGGGCTGAAAGTGGTTTTGAACCCTCAGAGATCAATGTGACCTGCATGAGACCCTTAAAAAGTAAAGCTGTGTGCAAAGTTAAAACAATTGGTTTAACTCAACTCTTGTAATCTTTCCTGGTTTGTTACACAGGTTCCAACCACCATTTCTGTCATATGGTTTCATTATGGCAATTTCTGAACTGATAGTTGAGAGAAAATGGCCCAAGGAATGCTGTTTGCACATCTTATATTGAACTAACCTCACACACAAGGGAGGTTTCAGCAGTCAGAATCTTCTAGCTTGACTCAAACCACAGAAATGCTCATGTCACATTTCTTACTCAATCTCACTTCTGGGAATTTCTGTCTCTGTCCTTATACAAATGAAAAAAAATTACAAACATGCTCTAGTGAAGTATTTATTGCAGGCACAAACAGTCCAGCCTCACTGGTCTGTGCTCCACGCTGTTTGCACTGGTTTGTTCGCAAGTCCCTGAAAGCAGAGGATGAAAACATCCAGCTCTGATTTGATTTTGACTTCCTGTTTTCTAAAGTAGAAAACCAAACACTCAAGTGCCTGTGAGCTACAGCAGAAGTTACAGTCTTTTTATTTACAGAGATATGAGATATATACTTTTTTTCTTTTTTTTTTCCTTTTTTTTTTTTTTTTGGTAGACTTAGCAAATTCTTTAAGACTGTATCATTTGTCTCTGCTTGTTTGTTCAGAGAGTCTGGGACTCTTTTTTGTATCAGCCTCTTGGATGTCTTTCTTTAAGCTGAGTTCTACAATACCAGTCATGGCTCTGCTCACAGGTACAGGCTTCAGGGGCTCTTCCCACTGCCCTTTCAATTTCTCCAAGTCTCTGTAAAAGGAAGCAAGGCTGCTGGATGACACTGGGATGAAATGTGAAAATGTGGGAGTTTAGTCAGGATGCTGTCTTAGCACTGCTCACAGTTCTCAGGGATCCTTCCTGTTGGCTCACATTATCATGAAAATACCTGCAAATGTGTGCAGCTGTGTGCTTAAGGGCATAGTGAGCAGTCTGGTTGCTGTGGTGCTTACATATATTACAGGCAGATGTGTGCTCAATGCCTTTTTGCTCTTTGTTCCTTTATGCTTTTCCTCAGTCTTCTCTATTATTGAAGCAAACTCATTTCTTACCTCCCAAGTCTGTGAAAAGTAAAACTCTGGGTTGGAACAAAGGTCCATATAGTTCAGTGTCCCGGCATGCCAGTGACCAGTTTCTTAGAGAAGAGTGGGAGAAGAAAGCTTTGTAATGAACACATGAAATATATTGTGATTCATCCCTAGATTACACTTGGACCCTCTGCTTGGGTACTCTCTTCCCCAGCAGTGCCAGTGTTGTAGTTAAACAGCTCGACAGATTATTTTGTCTCTCATGAGTTTTTGAAACTCATATAATCTTCCTATAGCATTTCCTCTATGACATGATACAGGAGAGAAGGCGTAGAGAAGCAGCTTGGGCACAGGCTTAGTTTACAAATGAGGTGGTTACAACAGTGAAAATACTAAGTCCTGCCTACAATCCTGTCTACAATCCCTGTATCAGTAATCACCCAAGCATTGACTCTAGGCGATGGCTCCAGCACAATGGTGGTCTTGTCAGTTTAAATGGTTTTCTTGCACAAATACTGCCTTTGCTGCTTTTGACCTATGCTTTTTTTAACCATCACACCTACCTGTTGCTCACCCAGCAAAGACAGTATCTCCCCCTTCCCCTTGGCCACAGGCACTTCCTGCAGATCCCTCAGTTCCTGCCTTGATCATACACACTCCTCTATCTCATTGCCTCATTTCGAAGTCAAACTCTTAACTTCCCACTGTGCCTCCAGTAAATGATTCTCCTTTTGACCTCTCCATTGTTTTCTGCTTTCTCTCATCACAAATTACGTCATCCAAGGGCATCTTCTCATTCAGGCATTTCTCCAGCCAGCTCTTCTCCCACCCAGTTTGCTGATGCAGTTCACGATGGTTATTTCCTGAGTTCCTACAGTTGCTGTCTCCCTCTCCACACTGCACCCTTTCCATCTAAATTATATGTCTGCTTTGTTATCCTGAAACACCCATTCTTGTTCCTGGGAGTGTTCAGTTTCGTAAGTCCTGTCCACTCTCTTCATTTCCACCAGACTTAATCACCCTTATCTACCACTGCTGCTGTTTCTGTGCTGACTTTCACTACCCCTTATAGGACTGTCCCTCTGTGTGCAGAGCTGCAGCAGCACCCAGGCAGAACATCGGTCTTTCCTGGACACCTCAGGGGTTTCCACATTTAATGTGCTGTAGGCAGCGTAATGTTCTGACTATACTCGAGTTACCAGATAAACAGAAAGATAGATAGATAGATAGATAGATAGATAGATAGATAGATAGATAGATAGATAGACCGTTCAGTCAGTGATTGATCAATTGATCTTCTGTGATACTTTTTTTCAAATAAAGTTCATTAAATCTGCCTGTTTCCTTCTCTGAGAGACAAAGGAGAAAGGAAAAAGCTAAAGAATTCCCATAGTGATTTTTGTTGTTGTTGTTGCTTTCCTTAGATTTTTCTAGGTGGTGTTTTACACTCTCTTTGCTAAGCCTTGCTGTCTGCCTGAGGAGGGGACTGCAGCAGGGCACACTGCAACGCCAGAGCAGGACACAGAGCCAGACCTAAGCACCACCACTTACAGGAGGAGAGGAAGGCAGGAACATTCAGTCATCACTGCTGTGGATGTGGCCCATGTGGTGTCTGTGGTTTGGGGTACATCACATGGAGTCAGGTCTCCACATGGCAGCAAGCCATACTCCCTCCAAATCCAACCATTTTCTGCAAATCATATTGTCCTCCAGGCAGGGAAACTAGGACCCTAAGAGGAAAGGGCCCATGTGGAACAGGGTAAAATCATCAGGATTATGGCATCTGGGACAAGGATGGCATGCTGGGTGGACAGGACTGTCAGTGAGGGACTTGGATGCACACAGGGAAGAGGCCAGGCTCTAGGAGTGGGTGAGCAGCCCAGGGCTCTGCTGGGCACTGTCTGCAGGGGGGATGCTGGGCTTAAAATCACATCTGACTCTAGAGAAGGCAAAGAATCAAGCTGAACAGCAAACAAGGAAAGTATTTAGCTGTGATGGGAGAAAATAATTATTACAATGTGATGAACATGATACACAAGGGCCTTCGAGACTTTGAGGACTGGTTATGTGGCAGCTGAACTTTAATTTCCTGGAGCTAATTGCAATGACATAATTCACAAGCAGCTGCTTCTCACTGTAGTTCTGTGAGGCTCCAGGAATGACTGCAGAGTTACCTAAACACAAGATGACATTTTAGCACAGCAAAGAGTTTGCAAGATTTTGAAGGGCAGATTGAAAAGCAATAGTTAAAAATCTAGGACTGGGGTTGCTATGGAAGCTAAAAAAATTATGTCAGTAAAATATACTTGATTTAAGAAAAAAAAAAGTTACTAACATCAGGAAAAATTTTACAGATCACAGGATTTCCTTTACTGAGAGCTGAGACTCATGGGAAAAAGTGAGAAAATTCCAGAAGCAAATGAAAAGAAGAAGCCGTGTCCTGAAAGGAAGTACCAGTACTATCAATTCTGAGGCATAACTGACAGAGCTCTCCAGACTGGAATGTTTGTGCTTTTGAACCTTTGAAGCACAGACTCTGTCATGTAGAAGCAATATATTTAACAAAGAATGTAAGTACACATGAATAATTAACATATAGTTGACATCTTTGGCTGTAGGAGGAGCCATTGTGTAGTAATACATAAAGTTTATAGCATGTCTCATAGCAGATTACTTGAGACTGAAAAAATCTTATTTGTGCATATTGGATCATTATCACACTACATCTAATGGGAAAGCTCTGCTGAACCTCATAAGCTATTGTGGACTTGAAATTCAAATTTTTTTTTTTTTTTTTTTTGTCATAGAACCAGCCGGGTTGGAAAGGACCTCTGAGATCATCAAGTCCAACCCTTGATCCACTACCACTGCAGTTACTAGACATGGCACTAAGTCATAGTCATGCAAGTTTTGATGGAAAGCAAAATCCTTGGCAAAACAACTCCAAAGCTGTGGGAATCAGGTTTTGGCATGGGTTGTCTCTGATGACCTAAGCATTAAAATGTCACCTTGTCTTAATTAATGGACTGACTCTGCAGAACCCAAAGTTGACAGGACTGTGGGAGGATGGGCTATGTCACCAAGAGGGAAGAACATAGATTCTCACCAGGCTTTCTCATGGGACAGTGAAAATCTGAGGAGCAATAAATTGATAAAGAGAAAAGGCCTTTTACTGGGTCTACACAAGCATAATCCCCTGGGGGAATGTTAAAGTTTCTGTTGTCTGATAATTATTCTATGTGCA
The DNA here is from genome assembly GCA_038380795.1 of Pyrocephalus nanus. Taxonomy (NCBI): domain Eukaryota; kingdom Metazoa; phylum Chordata; class Aves; order Passeriformes; family Tyrannidae; genus Pyrocephalus; species Pyrocephalus nanus. Next base: position 12,067,371 of record CM076279.1, read on the forward strand.
AATTGGATAAGTAATTTACATAAAATGTTACTTGTACACAAATACCAGTTTAGGTCAGTCTGTCTCCTCCACCTCTTTTTTGGTCTAAGCAAGATCATATTTCTTGTTCTTTCTTCCAACTGTTTTTGTCTGTCCAGTTTGTGTGCTTGTGGGATTCCTGGAGAGTCATCTGGCTTCTGTCACAGCCCAGGAACCTAGTGCAGCTGGTTTTATCAGCTTCTTGGGCTGCACTGTCCCTCCTGGGGCTCCACAAAGAATGGAAGGAAGATCCCAGGAGGATACCTGGCTACAGACCTTCAGCTCCCCAGGAGGACAGGTCAGCATTCCTACAGACTTTTCACAGATGTTCCATTGACTATACTAAACATATTTGAATTGTGGAGTTCGCTGCTGTCTTCTAGAAATAGTTTATTTAGAACTGAGGAGCTTGTAATAATTCTCTAAAAAGACTCATGTGTGGCTATCCAGATTTAACAACTTCTATACTTTAATGATATAATAAATAATGCCATAATCTTATGATGAAACTTGATGATTTATCTACTTAAAAACATGCTTTCTGAAGGAATCCATGTGATGATTATTTTTTTATCAGACCTCAGGCCTCCAGGGCCTGCTTATATAATAACAGTTGATTTTAATAAACTGAAAGAGGTAAAAAGACCAAACACATAATAGAGAGGAAAAATCCAGCTATAAGGACTGCTTTTGAGAGTACAGAAAAGTGGTTTCTTGACCATCTGAAACACTTTACAATGCAATTAAAAAGCAAACTATTTCACTGAGGTAAAGTAAATCTTACAGTTTTCACACATTTTTAAAACCCAGGTAAAACACATTCTAAACCAGTTCAAGCTCTTTAATATCTTAAACTACAACTCTAGAGGAAATCAGTCTATTTTAAGTTGGTGTTTCCAGTGGGTGCTGAAGAAGTCCATTGCAGTAAAATGCTATATAAACAGAATGCACATTTAAATAAAAAGCATTTGAAAACTGCAGATATATTTTTAAGTTAATCAGATATTTACATTTTATTAATATATTACTGAACTATATAACTTTGTATTTATTAAGTAGATTGTTAAAGATGGGTAAAACAGTAAAAGAAATACTTTCTGAAGTGCCAGAAATGTGATGGCTCAAATCTGTTCTTGACCTAGTGCTAGTCAATTAATTGATCTGTTCTTTGCAACACAACAGTATATTGTAACTGCTAAAGTTTACATGGCTAAATCTTTGTAGTCTGATAAATAATTTTAAAAGCATTGGTAAGTTATATAAGCTGCATACAATCATACTGCTCAAACAACGCATTGAAGATATAAGCCACCTGTCCTAAACAAGTGTCCTTTGGGGTTGCAAAGCTGGCAGCAGGGGCAGAGGACAAAGCCACCCCGTGGAGAGGTGCAGGAGCAGGGAAAGCCGGAAGGACAGGCACAGCATGGGCACCTGGTGGGGACCAGCTGTGTGAATAGAACCCACAAGAAGCCCTTGAAACCAGTTATTTGACATATGGTGTTCTCACTGAAACACGGATTGGTTGCGGTGCGAAGGATCCTCTAGAGGTCATGTGGTCAAACCTGGAACCAGTTGCCAAGGTTATGGGTTTTTTACGTTTGCAGACATCTGTGTTAAAATATAATGCTTGCCAGTGAAGTACAGGGAAAATGAATAACTGTGCTGTGTAACTGGCTGCAGGCTAGAGAATGAACATGTGTGAGCTAGGGCAGGCATTTATATTGTAGATAAATAGTACCTGCTAACCTTTCTGCTGCCTTTTTCTCTTTTTCCTTTCAGTATGCCAGTTGGCTCATGTTCACCACTTTGGAAACTGGAACTTAACAAACTTGATTGAATTTCATAGGTCTCTGGATGAGTTGTATGTGAGAATTAAAATGCAAGCAGAAGTTTGGTTTTACTGAAGCTTGGGTTTGGGGATTTAATGTATATAAGTATATATATACATATGTATATTCTGTTATTTTGCTTAAACAAAATATGTCTGATTTGGTCTGAAATTGGGGTGGTTTTTTGAGAGGGGGAATGATTTCAATCTGTGAAGAAAGGAGTGTTCTACACAGATATCTTTATTTATGAAACACTTATATGAAAAAGAAAAATCAACAACTTCTTTATTATGTAAGTCAAACAGCAGTCATGTATGGATGAAGCTGCTGGGACACAATGTGCATTCAGAGTCTACTTGTTTCTAGAGTATATTCTGCTTTCCTGTGCACATCACTCTCAGCATCAGTTTCCTTCCAGACTGGTCAGCTCAAAGCATTTTTTGATTCAGACCTCTTCTACCCAGTCACACAGGTAGAAACATCCAGATATGATTTTTCTCACATTATGAAAACTGGAACATCTGGGATATTACCTCCTTCCTCCTTAGATTGCACATCCCAGAACTCTGAACAGTCTGGAGGTGAGAGAATGTCTTTCACAACACTAGCTGTCGGAGATGCTGTCCCAGTGGACAGCTTTCTAAATCTCACTTTCCTCGAAGACTTCCTCAGTTGTTTCTCCAGTGGTGAACTCTCCCTCGCTGCTGTCTGACATGCTTGTCCGTGGGTGGGATGGGAGAACGGAGCCTGGCTCCAGGCTGCAGTCTGTTCTCTGCCTAACCAGCACCTGCTGCAGCTGCATGCCCCAGGGTGTGCTCACCTCCAGGCACGAGCGGTGTTTGCTGCTGAGGTGCTGTTTTTTTCGTTTCTGTGAACATTTTCGGAGGTATTTTATGTTTTCCCCAAGAAAGCAGAGTTTGCAGCCAAAGGGATCTGCCAGCAGGAAACGGGACCACTGCTTCTGGAGCTCTGCTTTCACCTGGGGGGAGGAGAAAACAGTCTGATCATAGACCATCCCCTAGTTCATGAACTCAAATACTAGATGTAAAATGAGAGGAACTGTGAAGTGCTGAGCTTCCTGTCTCTTTGGGCAGGTTCACCTTGCACCTGGTGGGGTTCTTGTAAGGTAGGAATAGACTTGTTGGTTAAGTCAACCTGAACAGTCCAACCTCTTCACTCTAAGGGAAGTTTTTCCTCTGCAAATCTGATGCACGTGTGTGGGAGAGCTCAAGTGTTTACAGCCTGGTGGAATGAAGAGGAGAGAAGCCCAGGTGCTGTGGAAATGAAGACCATGCAGTTTTGCCGGAGTGTTATGCTTGTATAGCTGATTTGTTTTGTTAAAGCTGTTTATCTGGCAGCCTGACTGAGATCCTCAGCACTGGGTGTCCCACTGCCTGCACCCCCTGAGCCCGTGCTGCAGCTGGAGGGCAGGCTGCAGCCCCATGTGGAAGACTGGGACTTCCCCTGGCTCTAACTAGCGTGACTTTGGCCTGAGAACTCAGCTGGACCTAATGGTAGAAGGCCAAAAGAGCAACTTTCAACTGCTGATGAGAGCTGATAGCGATTCTGTGCCCTTCACCAGAGTCAGACAAGCACTCCTCTATTGCAGACAAGTGCCAGCTCTCTTCTTCATTTAAGTAGTTTCAAAATCACTGCATATTTCCTTGATAGATATTAGGAACATCTGGTCTACCTTCTGTATAAAGCCCATCCATTTGTTTCACTGGTGTCATTAGGAAGGTGTCCAAATTCCTGTAGCCCAGTTTGTGTAGTGTGTCCCATGCCAGTGTTCTGATGCTGGATATGTGTCTGTTTATTCCAAATAGTGGCGGTCTGTACCCAGGCCAAATACAAGGGAAGTACAGACAGCAAGATTCAACTTAGAAAACTTTTAATATTAAGTGACATTAATTCCACAGCCTACGCAGCATCATTTTCTAAGGTAGCTTGTGGCAAGTTAAGCTTAGAAAGCTGGGGTGTTCAGCCTGGAGAAGACAAGGCTCTGGGGAGACATCAGAGCCCCTTCCAATGCCTAAATAGGACATAGAAAAAGAGGAGTGACACTTTTCACATGTGCAGATAATGATAGGACAAGGGAGGAACAGTTTTAAACTACAAGAGGAGACATTTAGATTAAATGTGGGTGGAATGAGATGAGCTTTAAAGTCCATTCCAACCCAAATCAGTCTGTGATTGTATAATTCCATGCAGTCAGAGTGAAAAGGCAAAGGCAGTGTGCAGCTGTCACTGGACTGTGTGGACAGGAGCAGAGTCAGTAGCTCAAGAGAAGCAGTTGTTCTCCCTTACTCAGATCACCTTTGAATACTGTGACTAATTTTGGACCCCCAGTACAGGAACTGTGTTGATAACCTTGAACTTATTAGCAGAGATCAGCACTTGGGCACTTGCCCTATGAGGAGATATATTTATACTTCAAAGCCCAGATATGGCCTATAAGGAGATCATGGAGGAGATGGAGTCAGGCACTCTGCAGAGGTGTTTGGTAAGGAGAGACACTGATCGTAAATTGAAATATATAGAAGGGTCTGGAGCAGCAGGAGGGGCTGAGGGAGCTGGGGGGGCTCAGCCTGGAGAAAAGAAGGCTCAGGGGGAACCTTCTGGCTCTGCAACCCCTGACAGGAGGGGGGAGCTGGAGGTGGGTCGGGCTCTGCTCCCAGGGAACAAGGGAAAGGAGGAGAGAAAATGGCCTTGAGTTGCACCAGGAGAGGTTTATATTAGACATTAGCAAAATATTCTATATCAAACAGGCTGCCCAAGGGAGTGATTGAGTCACCATCCCTGGAGAGATTTATGTAGATGTGACACTTGGGGACATGGTCTAGTGGCAGACTTGCAGTGCTGGATTAAGAGGTGAACTCAATCTTTTTAAGGTGTTTTCCAACTTTAAACAATTCCATGATTCTGTGACAATATATGGAAAAGATATTCCCTCCTGAGCAGAGAGAAGCACTGGAACAGAGGACCAGAGAGGTGGCGGAACCTCTGTCCTTGGGCTGGGGGGTTTGAAGTTTAGCTGGACAAACCCCTGAATGTCATTACTACACTTTACTAACAAACTAAAAACTTTTCTCATTAACAGTGTCTTACCTCTCCATTAGCAAAGCAATACAGAACTGCTACCAAAAAACCCTGTAAGAGAAACAAAGTGAGAGGAAAAAGTCAGTGTGCAGGAAATACCTGAAGCTTTAGTTTAAGGATGACATTATTGTTAAAGCCATAAATATAAAAAATGCTGCTTAACTTTCAAAAAGGAAACTAGTTGCCTGCATTTACTTATTATTGAAGTGCCCGGTCACTTGTTTATGTGCAGTGCCTTGGCAAGTGCAGGGCACATTTTGTGCAGATAACTAAGAAGAGACTATACAACCCAGTTTGATCTTAGTTTTGCTAGCACATCATAATACTTTTTTTTTCCCAAACCACTGCTGTTATTACCGTGCTATTTCTAAGCACGGTAAGACAAAAAAATGCAGCTTGATTTGTCTTATTAGCTATGTTTGTTGTGGTTTGCATATGAGACTATTGAGACAGATCTCATTTGGGTACTTTTTACAAATTAGTTCTATATTAAGTGATTAGTGTTAGTTCAAAGTACAGCTGTATTGAGTGTTACAGCTATTTTGAATTGCTATTGTTCCTTCAAACTTGATATAAATAAACACCTTAAAAAATCCTAGAGATAGAACTTGTTTTAAACCAACGCCAAAATTATTCTTTCCATTTGCCTCCCTTTGTCTGTGTTTGATCTCAGATCAAAGCAGCTTACAGGCTGCATCTCAACACCACAGGCTGGTACAGACATGCAGATTTGTTCCCAGTTCTTCTGGAAATGCCATTATTTCGGTGTGTCTCAAGGTATCTGTGACACAAGTTCTGATTGAGAGAAAAATAATCTCATTCTCAAGGCAATGTTTATATCACAACTACAAAGGTGCTGTAATCATACACAATGCAGCTGACAGCATTCAATTGGTTTCATACTTGTACTTTTCCAGAAAGCTTAAAAAGAAATTCACATACCCGGAATCTTCAGTATTTTTCATTATACCTAGCATTAAACAATATCATTTTGAGGGTAATGTTAATTGTCTAGCAATCCTGAAAGGTTTGGAGTCATTAATTCCTTAAGCATATATGCAGTAAGTATGAAAACAGTTTATCTGCCACACCAATGGAAACAGGGACAGGAGAAATAGCAGTCAGAATTGCTTTTTCCATGTATTTTATTTATATAATTTTTCATGCTTCACCTGGGTTATGGTAGCAAGATATAGTTAATTTTGGCATGTCATTTATGAATGTAACTTTTAAATAATCTTTTGCTTCTGAATTATTTCATGGAAATATGCAAAAAAAATCACAAAATACTGTGGTCGAGTTATTAATAAAGTATATTAAATACAAATTGTAATTCATTATAATAATTATATCTTATAACTATTAAAATTACAATATATTATCATATATGATATTAAATACAAACTTAATAGCTTAAAAAGCAACTTTTTTTATGCAGAACTGCTCCTGCACCTGGAGATAGTTCTCGGTTTTTAGGTAGAAATTTCATGAAGATTACTCTGCTGATTGGGTGGTTTGGGTTTTCTTATTTTATTTATGAGCTCTAAATTTAGCCTCACAGGCACTGCCAGCATTTTAACTACATGGTGCTGTTGAGTCCTATGACTGCTAAGCCTGGTGATAGCCCCTGCCAGAAATGCAGAGACTCACCAGATTAGGAGCTGCCTGTGTGAACACGAGTGACATCTCTGTGCTGATTTCAGTTTGTAAATCCCTCTGTGAATCTAGTTCACTGCTGCTGCAGGACCAGAGCATGCAGTGACAAGCGGAAGCACTGTGAAATCATACCAGAAGGTGAAAAATTCTCCTGATTATTCATGTTTGATGTTCATTTTATATCCTGATTTCTTTAATGCTTACTCATTTTTTTCCCAATAAATTGAATTTCACACTTAGAAATCTTTCCAATATGCTGTGACTTTTCAAACACACAATTTCAGAATTATGCAAGTGTGAGTGAAAAAGAAGATTCAGAAGAAATGTTCATTACCATAAACACCAATAGAAAAGGATAGATGCACACGTAAGCCTCACAACTGTTTTTCAGTTCCATTGACAATAACATGATAAATTACTCTTTAAATAACACGGTCTCTCCACTAGAAACTAGTAGTTTTTCCTGTGGCTAGCAGTTTGCATGCACCAGGGAGCCAAGATACTTTGATTGCTCCACTTTCTAAAGCAAAGTAGCATCATACCTACAGCAGAACTCCTATTTAGAATTTAATTTTGTGCTCCTTGAAAATGTTTGAGTTAAACCTCCGGATAAGATCCCAGGGGTAATGTTTTCTTTAACAAAACAGTTTAACTGTCTTTTAAACGATTGAGAAGATTTACAGACTAAACAAATGTAACTGTGTACAGTTGATATGCTTTTTGGCTAATTCCTCCACAAATAATGCCATAGCTAAAAGACAGAATCTGAAATAAACATTAGCTAAGATCTTTGGGTATTTTGTAAAGACGTTTTGATTCTAAAGCATGACATGCAGCCAAGCACATGAATGTTTCTCTAAAAGGAATGAAGTTTGTGTTATCTAGTAAGGATGAATAAGCTGGTTTATATATCAGATTTCTCTGTACAATCCAGTAAATGAAATTTCCACTTAAAATTATTCTGTGTTTTTAAAATAACATCTAGTCACTGCAACGTCCCCAAGTAAGGATATGTCTAACTGAGGAATGCATTCTCCAAAACTAAGGTCCCTTCCAACCATTCTATGATTCAGTGAACACCATGTCAGAGGGCTCCTCAGGGTTGTGACTCTGCAGGAACTCTCTGATGCTGACTGGGACATTTTTCCCCTGAAGCTGTAGTGGAAACTTTTAATTGGAGCCTCAAAAACAGTGTCAAAACACTGATGCATACATACACCTTAGTGTGGGTGCATACATAAAGGTTAAACCCAAGGATTGTCATAAATCGTGGAAAAGCGCAGCAGTGCTGTGATGACTTCATGCCTCTGCATGTGCCAGAGCAGTGAGTTAGTGAGGAGTAAGGACTTGTAGCCAGAGAGAATGCTGAGTTCCTCAGTAAAGAGAAGAAACCTGGAAATTGCTGTCCTGTTGTCCTAAGAAGGTCAAGTCAGGAAGATAAAGGGAAAGGACAACTTTTCTAAGCAGGTTCATTAGCACTACCTGGAAAAGTCATTACTCAGCAGCTCTGCAGAACTCAGACTGAAGCAAACAGCAGTGCTTTGTGACAGTGTCGAGTTCTTTGGCTTTGCAAACTGGAAAGCAAATAGTTATAGGGAAGCCCACCGATACCTGTGCATAGTGGCCATCTGAGAGTTCCAGTAACAGCTCACTCTACAATTAGGATTACTTAGGATTGGCTATTGAACAGGAGTGTGAGTCCTTCACCCCCTCAGGCTTGCCACAGGGTTGCTACAATCAAACTCTCTTCCTCTCCTACCTCAAGTTTCTTCCTACTTTCACAAGACTAAGGCAGGGTGATTGAAGAGGGGTCAAGTGTGTCAACATCTGTAAAACACTGCTGACTGCATAGGTAAGAAACTTCTGTTCCATCTGCAGACACTGGCCCATCTATCTGTTCCATCAGTGTAAGGGCTCTGACAATTTTTCTCCTAGCTCTAAAAATTTATGAGTACAGTACTTTTGTGAGTGTACGTCTAAGATGTGCAGATGTGATGTGTGGGTGATGATGCAGATGTGCAGGTGAATGAACAGATCCTTTAGGGAAATGGAGCCTAAACCTTGGATGAGAACAGACATTCTCATAGTTATGATTTTGTCAGGGATTATTTTAAATAGAACACTTGAATCCTGTTTTCAGGGGTCTGTGATGAACTGTCACCTATTATAAAAGAACACAGGGCACACTGTTTCTGAAGATGTCCAAACTGCTTTTTTGGTGTTTGGGACAACAATATTTTGAACATGCAGTTTGTGAATGTTTTGTCTTGTCACTGCAATAGTGTATTTAGAGACATTTTAGGTTGGAGAATAATATTAAATAAGAATTCTCTAAATCTGTGGTATGTATAGGTGAGCAGCATATGCTCATGGATCTGTGACCCCTAAAAACAGTACTTACAAAACAGTACTTACATGAAATGAGCTCATTGTCAGCTGAATGAAAAGTCTTATATGCCTTGGAAGTCCTTCCACCTGTTCATCAGTGATGAAGGTAAATACAAATTCGTGTATCCCCAGCAATGGAATCAACACAAGCGTAGATCTTGCCAATCTTAAAAAGAAAAAGTTTGATTATTGTATTTTTAAGTATCCTTGGTACAAGTATAAAAAAAATTAATCTACAAAGAAACTATTCCAGAAAACTTCCCTCAATATTCTGACTCTGGAATGGTATTAGCAGTTTTGTGATTTTGGGAATAAATCCTCAAATATGAGTTTTGAAACACCCTATCAGAAAGGTATGTACAGGAAGGAATCTTGGCCTTGAGTTTAAAGTGAAAAGTTAGGGACAAGAAATAGAACAGGAAGAACTTCTGCAGCAGTTTTTCGTCCAAGCAGTCAGTCCTTTAAAGTTTTTTTTCCTTTACCCTCTTACATGAGAGAAAGGGGGCTTCAGTGCCCAGGGCTGGGGGAGGAGGGGGTCTGGCCCCCACCTGGGGCCATCTGCCGCTCCTACATGGCTACCAATTTCAACTGCGCCATAACCTTCTCTTCCGTTTTCTTAAATATGTAATTAGCAAAGGCATTACTAAGAGTTTTGATTGGCTTTTTGTCCAGAAATCCACCTGGACAAAACCATCCTCAGCCCCAGGGGCTGGCTGGTGGGCAAAACCACAACAACAACGATACTAAAAGACACTAAGAATAGGAAAGAACTGGGATATGGAAAGCAGTTAAATCCTCATGTTTCTGTTGTTTCCAGCTTTTCACTGCAGCCTTAGCTCCTTGCAGAGCAGTCTGCCCTTGTAGTTCCCACAAAGTGACATGTTTGTGACATTGTCAACTCCAAGACTTTAACATGATTGTACCATTGAGCCTCCTCCAAAAAAGCCCACACTAAGGCCTACAAGAGAGCAGGCTAAGGAATAAGGTAGATGTCTCACAAATCTTCTACACCCTTTTCTTTTGGGGACCTTTTGCTACATTCAAGGGAAAAATGCATCACAGCAGCAGAGGCCACAGGTGTGAGTGAAGATACCTGAGAGCAGAGATCTCGCATTGCAAAGCCTTGGTGAAAATGCCCACCCAATTCAGCACTCTGCCTTTACCTCTCAGATAGGAAAGTGCCTATGGAGCCTGTTTTCCCAGGTGGCTCTCCTATATCATACTTTGAGTATGTGTTACACCTGGTGGTGGCAGATAAATCTTTAAGGGCAAACAGGCAACCTTCTGATGTTGTGAGAAAATAAAAAGAAAGGGCCTAGATTTCTGTGTTGTATATTACATACCTGTATTTGTAGTCATGAAAGCTCATTTGCTGAGCTTTTAGTTTGGAAATCAGCATCCTGAGAATTTTTAAGAAGATGCCAAAGTTAACCTTGAAGGAAAATACATATGGGTTACTTAAAATAGATGTTATGACACTAATCATATAATTATAAATAAATGTAAAATTGATATTAAACACTTGCAAAACCTGTCACCAAATAACTGGAATGCAGTTGTGATGAGGCTGGAATACAAGCAGGCTATTGGCACATCTGCAGCACAAAGCAGGGAGTAGCAGTGTGTGATGGTTCGGACCTGGCTCCCTGCCAAATGTCCAAACCCCAGTAGCAGTTCCCCCCCCTCCACCCCCTTCCCCCAGGGCAAAGAACTATGCAAATTGAAGAACCCAAAATCAAGCTAGTTATATAACAATATATATTTTATGTTATATTAAGTTATATACAGTTAAGATGCTATGTGCACAGCAAAAGGGAATCCAAACACCCCCTGAAGGAATAGGGAAAGGGGAAAAGGAACAAAAGGAGACAAAAAAGGGACACCAAGCAGATATACGCAACCAAACCCGAAAATTAGTAAAATAACTAGTAAAACAAATTTCACCATGTCCCTTAGAAAAGCAGGATTGACACACACAGCCAGCACTCTCCAAACCTCCACGTGGCAGGTCAGTGGACGCTGCAGGCCTCAGCCTTAGATAAGTGAGACCAACGCAAGGAGCCACTGTTCCTGAACCTCGCTGGAAGAGAAGAGAGAGCGAAGGCCTCTCCTCCCTTCTTATTTATACCCCGAGTTACGTAAAAATCATATGGAATACTGGGAACACTGCCCTTTCCTTGGTTACAAACTGATCACCAAGAAAGGCCTAGATTAAAACCACCACACAGTGACAGACTCTGCTGGTATCAGCTCCCTCCAAACAAAGAAGTTAACAGGTTTTTTTACCTTTAGGTCATGCAACTCTTCGCTGAACAGGTAAGCAGGACGTGGTAAAAATCCACAATGCACTTCTTCAGATAAAGAGGCTCTAGGCAGCCCAAAAAGCCCTGGGTGTTCTTTTTACAACTGATTCCCTCCTCTGCTAATTAAATTTGGCTGACTTGAGCCAGAAAAATTTGCAAATAATTCTTTCTAATGAGACCTGCAAATGCCTATGAGTCATGACCTATTTATCAAACCAAAAGCCCTATGCAAAAAAGTTACTAAAGTTGCAACATTGAGGAATTTTGCGTTGCCTTATTCAGCCTGACTGGCATATAATTAATGAAATGTGATCTTCCAGTACAAAATTATATTTTAATTTTTTAACACAGAACTCTGCTTCCTCATAATTTGAACAAAAGTTTATCCCTTCTGTCACTTTATATCCCTCTTGATATTTCTGTAGTACGAAGCTGTATCTTATTTGTTCCAAAATATTGAAGGACAAAACAGGCACTAATGAAAAAGACCAAGGAGGAGAAAAAATACAGGTTATATAATTCTTACTGTAATGGAAAACAACATTGGTCCTCGGATGATCCACCAGATTCCCATGTGTTCATTTGTTCCCCAGCATCTGGAGAATAATTTGAAGTATAATTACTCTATTTTCATAGAAAAAAAAATTAGAAAGCTTACCTAACCTGTGTATATATTTCAAAAGGAAGTTGACACAGTACCAATTTTTCAGTTGTCCCTCAGAAAAAACAAAGTAAAACTAGGAAGAGTCTCAGCAACAACTCTAATAGTATTTATTCTGAAGATCTTTCCACATGAATGTTGAGAGATGTTTCCCTTTAGAACTATCTGGCAAACTCAGTCTTTGAATCCACAAAATAACTGTATATGACATCAAACTTTCATGATGAAATTCATCCTACTTAAATTATCTATTGGAAACTATAAATGAGTAAACTAAGAACTGTGTACTAAACAGGAATTGCTTCCTGTCCTGCTAAAATGCATACTGATTCCTTGAATTTGTGTCCTTTTATCCTGCTCTAGCCTTCTATTTTGTCCTCTGCACATGTTTCCTCTTGCTAATTAGCCTGAGGTTCTCTACTATCTTGGCTTGTCACTTATGATTTATATAGCATCTAACTCTATGAGACTGTAATTATTGTTTGGTTGCTGCTTATTATCTATATTGGCATTCCAAATGAAATTCTCTAGAAGCCATGAATAATAAAAGACCAGAAGACTGGAAAACTGATGCTTCCTAGTGCACATTATTGTCACTAATTCCTCCACCAAATACAAACACATTCATTACTGTCAGCTTTCAGTGACTATCAGGTTTTGCCATTAACCTCCATAATATTTTTTTTTTTATAAAATGGCAAGGAATAGTTAGTAATTGAACTCAAAATGTAGATGGTCTCCAAGGAAAGCACTGATTCCCTTTTCTTACTGACAGGATGCTCTCCATAAAGATGTTGGTGCTGACAACTTGCTTTATATAAGTGGATGAACATTGAATGTGATAACTTTCATCTCAGGAACAGTGAAGGTTCATTCTACTTCTTGGGTGATGCATAAGTAAATGTGAGAATTCCTAGAAGTAGTTTAATGTAAAAGTACTAAAGGGAACCTTGAAAATGTAATCAGTATCAATCGGTGCTTTATGTATTTTATAATCTAGTAATCAGTACTTGTGTCAAGTACTGTCAAGGGCTTTCAGAAAAGTCAAGTAAATAGAAAGACAGTATGCTAAGGCTCATTTTATTTAGTAACCTACCCAGTGTTCTCCAGTTTGGATCTGCTTATTCCCCAAGGGCCCACAAACAGGATTGGAACAACTGAAAGGAAAAGATATCAATTACAGTCAAGCTTGCAAAAGTGGGTGGTGCAGAAATATCTGCTTTTCAGTCTTCTATTTAGAAGTGTACAAAAATCAACCTGATCCTGGCTTTCCCCATTTGTAGTTCAAATGCAAAATGAAACTTCACTGTGTAATTGAATCTTGCATTTTCAGACTGATATATACATACACACACACAAACACACGCTGCTGACCTTTTGACATTTTCTAAATTTCTGGCCCTGAGAATTCAAAGTAATTGGCAAATAAGGCCTCGAAGACTACCTTAGGCAACAGTTGTTGAACCTTAAAAGACTTATCAGTGAAGGCGTGAAACTCTGTCTAGTTAATCAAAAGAGCTGATAAAGGATTGTTGTCCCGGACCTCTTCAAGAGAATCTGGGGTCCCCAGTCCCCCATTGCTGCCCTAACCCCTTCCTGGAAATCACAGGCTGCGGGCTGGACAAAAAAAAAAACCCAAATCCTGAAATAAAGGATTAGTGCACTATTGCAATGGTCTACGTATGTGCAGGCACAAGTCTCAATCAGAAGCAGAAGGCATGTGAGCTACAACAAGCAGACCTTCCACTGCATTCTCAGCCCAATAACACACAGAAGATTTTGTGGTGGATGTGGCAGAAATGAAAAGAGGTGTGGGTCACTGGGCCCAGAAGAGGGATTATTCAGGATTCTAGGACAATAGCTAAGGTCAGGGAGAAAGCTGAAGTGTGACAATACAGGGAAAGGTCCAAAACCAAAATACTCTTTAAAAAGGAATAGATCTCTCAGTGGGTAAAAAGGGGGAAAGAGATGAAAGGGGTCTCACTTGGGTGGGAGATGGCATTGGTACAACAAGTGGGTCCCAGAGAACAATCAGGGCATAGAGAACTTGCTAACAGAGCTATAGATCCAGGGGAGTATGATGTGGTCTCATGAGGAAAGGTGATACCCAGGATGATGAGGTGATGTTATCAAAGGCAGTTCCTGTACAATAGCTGAGGAAATGTCTCAGTCAGTTACAGCGTTCAGCCCTGATGATGAGACACGTGCCAGATGTCCCATCTTAGTAGTGATGGTAATAAATATAAATAAGAGATTCAGCTAATTAGTGAGGAAAGCCTTTAGGAAATCAATTAATATGGTGCAGGAATGAGTGCAATAGAGGAGCACCAACAGCCATAATAGTAATAATAATAATAATGAGGATCATTATTATTTATACTCTTTCACTAGTGAGAAAATTTCCTAACAAACTTGTCTATTGCGGTTTGAACAAGGAATAAAATAACTAGTCACCACTATTCCAACCAGTTGGTGATCAAAGCAATAAAGTGATTTAGAGAGGTATGGAAGTATGATGAAACAACACTAAACACCATGAAAGACAGTGGTCTTGGTGCATCAGCAACCTGTGTGCTCATATAGCCATACTGATGAAGCACAAAGGTCCTTTCAAGAGGAATCTGATGGGGAGCAGAGAAATCAAGGAATGGATGGTGAGAAGGACCCTCGGAAGTGTAAGGGCACAGCAGAGGACAAAGCTCAGAGGCTTGGCAATGGACAATGGAATATGGTGTTAGGCTTTGACAGGAACTTCTAATAGATGAGGAAGGATGGAAATAAGTGTGAAAGTGAAGGAAAGTATTTTACGTCTGATGAGGAAGAAGTAAAAGAGAAAAAGAAGAGATGCCAAAAATGGGGTAGCACATTAAAAAAATACTTGTAACAGCAGCATAATAGATGAATACAGGGAAGGACAGAGAAAAAAATGCTGTAGGAAATTCCACTGTGCTTATACAGTAAGATGCATAAAAGATTAAGGTAACATCCCACTTTACTGAAACATTGAAAGGATTCAGTCTACAAAGGTCTTCTTACTTTGGTTCTAAAGAGAATCTCAGTATTAGAGACCTGAATTTAACCTTGTTACATAAAATTAAATCCCTCCTCCACAGGTAGACTAAACTAAAGATTTAAGCTCTACCTGATTCTAAAAACACACAGGAACTCTGATCTGAAAACACCCCTCAGAGCACTCAAGGAGCACAGCAGAAATCATATGGGGGGAGCAGGGGAGAGAGAGAAGATGGGAGATTGAACAAGGATGAAAAAATTAAAAATTCTGTTTTAATCATATGAAACTTGATTTCATAGTCAGATAATCAGAAAATATGAGGGTTAAAAAAGTTGGTCTGGAACACATGACTCATTAATGACTGCGCAGAAAAGGATACAGGAATGTATTTTATCTTCTTCTTTGTCAAGTGCCTTTATTCTGAAAAACTACAGTTGTTTTGGGGCAAGACCAATTTTCTGAGGTAATTTTAACCATCAAATTTCTGTCCATGTGCCAAAATGCAATATTTGAATATTCCGGTTTGTGTTTAGTATCTGTCCTGACAAAACATTATCCTCCACAGAGATATCTCAATATATACTTAGATTTAATCCCCAAATCTGTTGTAATATAGTGCCATAGATTTTTAGGTGTCCTTTTCAGCTTGAGTGTATTTCGTGAAAAAAGATTTCATATATCAAATTTATGCCTTGGAACCTGGAAGAACTTTAGTATTAACTTTGAGGAACTGTGTTCCAAATGATTAATGATTGCTTTGCTTAGGCTTTCCTTATCTCTTCATCATAAGTATTAAATAACAATTTTCATCGAATTGTTTACTATGTCAGCTTAAGTTCAGCTTAACGTGAAGAACAGTCCCCATGTTTCAAATGTGAAAAGAAAATCACTTTTTTTTCCACTTATGCACTAAACCTGCCTTTCCCCACTGTACATGCTTCCTCAATAAAAAGTGATGATTTTTTTCCAGGAGCTCCTTTCTCATCTGATGTCAAAATGTCAGCTTATGATATACAATGAAATATTTAATCAAGAGATCAACTTTTTAAAAAGAAAACACCTTTCCCAAGGTTGCAGCACTTCCTCTGTATGCATGGATTGACATTTCTGAAAAAGTGTGTGCTCCCATTGCAAACACCTCTGTCTAATCCTCTTTCTGTCCTCTCAGCTTTTCCGCTTTATTCAGTTGTTGTAATGGTGCTCAGTAGTGAGGACTCTGCATTTGTCATCTGAACCTCAGAACTCCATTGCTTCTCATGGGCTCGCTAAAACAACCAGAATTTCTTAACTTCTGGAGATAAGCTAGTTTTTAGTTGGTCTTTGAAGAGCTAAGAAGTATGAGGTGCTGAACAGTCTGTTAGAGCTCTTCTATTGTTACAGGCAGCTAAATAAAATCTTATTTTGGATTTAAAACTGCAAAGCAAGGAGAAAGGAGCAGAAGTGTTCTAATTGTTAACAAAAGGAAAAATTGACACAATGCCAACTGAGTTTTATGCTCACTTGTAACTAACTGATTTAATGCTCCTAATTAAATGTGCCAACATCACTGGGTCCAAATTTTTGTATTGGTCTCCAATAACAAGATTACACAATGCACAGAAGTAAACATCAGTTCTACTGACATCTTCAGAACAATACATACAATACTATCTCATGTGTGTTCAAAACCTGGTTCAAACACTCTAAGAGATGAGTCAAGTACCTTTTAATCTGATCAGTAGTAGTAAACACATGCCATTTCTGTAAGAGACATCTAAGTTTTCTGAGTTTTCTTTAACAGATTGTTATTATTTCAGGCGAGAGAGTTAATTTAGAACAAAACTATCTAGTATACTTCAAAAGACCTTTATATCACTGTTCTGCAACTGTTTTGCTGAGGTTTGTAGTTATTTGGATGCTGAAGTTCTGTTTTGAATCTTGCCTTAAGCACTGACAGTTTTCTACAATGATTCTTTATTATTAAAGGAATAGTCCTATTAGAAGAGCATAAAAATGGTCTTATCTCAAATTTGCTTAATTCTAGGAATTTCTGCAGTAGCTTGATTTGGATGCTATGCAATTTCCGTTTTACATTTCAAAGGATAAGGTAGATGTCAAAGAGTAGAAAAATCGCCTGTCTTCATTCCCTGTGATTATTACAAAGCAAGTTTAGTACAGCTTTTAGGCAACTGAAACTGAGTGACATGAATGAATGCCAATGTGACAGGAAGATTTTCATAGCCTTGATAACAATAACCAAAAATTTCCTTTAAACATGTAAGTGTTGTAGCATTCCAACTTAATGATTAAAATTTCAATAATTTCAACTTCATCAATTTACACTTGAGTTTGAACACCTCTTTAAAATCAGACCTCAATTTATTAGATAATTTTAGCAAGAAGCACACCACAGTAAATATGGAATAGTTCATTTTCAACTGAAAAATTATCCACTATCCTTTTAAAAATCACTTTTCCTTTTTTTTCAAGTGGGTTGTACACTACAGTCCCACAGTCTAGGACAAACAATTTTACTTTTTTCAGCACAGTTCAATAGACACAGATGTGGTGACAGTGAACCATCTTGTAAAACCATATATTGATAAAAGTTTTATAGTCAGAACTTCTTGTGGCTAACCCTTCTATCCTACTTCTTAGCTCAGGCCGCTGGATTTGAATCAATAGCTCTTGCAACAAACTTAGAAACTGTTTAAGGGGACATTTTTTAATTATCATTTTAAAGTTTCAAAGGCCAGCAAGTTGTACGGGTAGCTTTTAGATGATTTTTTGTAATTGGTAAACCTTTATTTTTTCCTTTGTCCAACCAAGA
Source organism: Pyrocephalus nanus (assembly GCA_038380795.1). NCBI lineage: Eukaryota > Metazoa > Chordata > Aves > Passeriformes > Tyrannidae > Pyrocephalus > Pyrocephalus nanus. The sequence continues at coordinate 12,085,147 of CM076279.1, forward strand.
TGCAGAATTACACTCACTAAATGAGGAAAAAAAAAAAATTGTCAGACTATGGGACATAGTAAATACAAAATTGTTTAAATGCTTGTAACTAACATTACGTTGTCTTTATTTCACAAAAAATGCCTAAAATGTAAGACCTCACTCATGCAGTGTTTCAGATTGTCCTCTACCATAAAGCACACTGTAGAACTTTCAGGTGAGGTGGAAAGGGAAACATTTACAAGCAAATTGCTTATGTTTTGACATTTTTTGTTACGTACGTGCTCTAATACAAAAAAAAAGGAAATGAAGTTGCCGCTAGTACCATAATATTCAGTGAAAACAGAATATACCGTCAAATATAGTAAAAGTTCTTCTTGTTCTGCCCACCAGGCTCCTGTTTTCTTTTGAACAAATTTCACTAATTCCTGTACATGCAGGTCAAGCTGAGCTGCCATAAATGTACCACTACTGGCATACTCTCATTTACAATTGTTGGCTTCAAAACGAACAGAGTTCAGATTTTATTTTCTTCATTATAAAATATTCTCTGCTGACTCAACAAAGCACCACATAATCAAGTACTTAGAGAGTCATGGACTTACCCCATCCTATCACAATGTATGTCTGCAGCAGTCGTTTTTCAGAGAGTACCACAGTTATCAATAATGTGTGCAGATAAATTCCTTCTACTAATAGCCAAAAGTAATTTGCCCCAACAAAGTAATGCATGAAAAACTGGGCAGTCCTGCAAATTATTACAATCTGTAGGAATGAGAGATCAGGAATCATTGTAAATATAGGTGTCATAATCTGCATATCAGAATTTTTACTGATGAGATATTAAAATAATAGTCACTATTAACACCTTGAAGGTAATTTTGTTTGTTGGCATGAGCAAGCTCTACTCCTACATCATAAATGTGTAATTTTCTCACAGTGGTTACAAATGAGGTATTGTTATTCCATTTTCTAAACAAATGTAAGAAAATTAATAAATTTTCCTAGTACAGAAATACTGTTTTTCTCTCTCTTAGTGCTGTTTCACAGAAAATCACAGAATCACAGAATGGTTTGGGTTGGAAGGGACATTAAAGATCATCCAGTACCACCCCCTGACCTTGGACAGGGATACCTTCCACTAGACCAGGTTGCTCCAAGCCCCATCCAGCCTGACCTTGGCCACGATCCCACCCCAGACCTGCACAGGGCAGGCACATCTTCCCGGTTTGCTGGCTGAGCGGTTCCACATTGGTGTGAATCATTTGCCTACCTTGCACCCTCTGTCATTGGTATTATTGATGTTACTGTTCATTTTCTTATCTCATTGCTTCTTCCTCAACCCATGATCTTTTCTCAACTCACCGTCTCTTCCTTTTGTGTCCCTAATTCTCCTCTCCACCCCACCACAGGGGAAAGGAGGGAGCAGCACGTGGTGTTTCAATGAACACCAAGTTGGGGAATACCATTCCTAAACCACTACAGATACTGTTGTCGGAAAAGCAAGATTTGTGTGCACTGCTTTATGCTATGCATAAGAGGAGTGAATAAATGCAGTGTTAAATAAGTGCCAAATTGAGATTTCTTCCTGAAAGTTGCAGGTGCGAGTTGTTTTACTTAAGTGTCTGTTTCTAAATATAGCACTCCATTAATATGTTCTTTCTATAAGAGCCTTCCTATAAAAGAAATCTATTACAATTTGTCAAATCAGAATTTTATCTTGGTTACCCAAATTTTATCAGCAAAATTTCAACATCCAAAGTTCGATCAACAAACACCTTAAAACTTGATGATGGCAAATTTCCAAAACTGAAACTGTTATGACCACTAGCAGCACACATTTACTATTAGCTATAAAACAATGCATTACCTCTGGACTGAGGTATAATATCCATCCAGTTTCATCATTTGGTCTCTTGGAGTAAATATTGTAGTATACAGTGTCTTTTATAAGAACTGCTGTGGCACGCAAGATAAATGATGCAAATAAATTCATATGGATGTAGTTTCTAGTGCAGTGTAGTTTTCTGTGGAGAAAACACAATATCTGAATCCTCTAGAATATATTTAATTTGCAGAAATAAAATTTTTAAAAATTGACAAAAAAAAAGTAGCAAAACAGCTGCTGTATTCATACTGTTGCCATGAATGGATTTTCCTTAGGAATTGTTTTTGTATTGCTTATTAGGAAAGTGCAAGTTATTTACATAAAATCACAGAATAGTTTGGTTTGGAAGGGACCATAAACCACATCTCATTCCACCCTCTGCCATAGTCAGGCACACCTTCACTAGACCAGGTTGCTCCAAGGCCTGTCCAACCTGGCCTTGAACACATCCAGGGATGGGGAAGCCACAGTTTCTCTGGATGACCTGTCATGGTCATCACAGGGAAGAATTTCTTCCTAATATCTAATCGAAATATTCCATCTTCATCTTAAAGCTTTCTCCTGTCACTCCATGCCCTTATCCAAAGTCCCTTCCCAGCTCTTTTTGTAGCCCCTTTAGGTACTGGAAGGCTGGAATGTACCAGAGCATTACAATCTAAGTCATAAATTCAATTACATAAAAAGGAGAATGTGTGTACAGGTGTCTGTACTTCTAAAATGCATGTAAATTTGTACTAACCTGAGTAAAGAAAGTATAAGCAGAGCTAATACAAGTGAGATCAGAGAAAAGTAATATCCTATGGTGTATAACAGCTGTAATGTGGTAAGTAGTTTATGTTCTTCTTCCTGGAAACAAAGAAGAAAAATATGTTGTGTAGGCAGGTGGGCAGATCACAAACACAGCTCAGAAACTTTCATGTTCACCTTCAAGTTGCAAGAAGCCAGGGTAGAGTTCTGGTGCCTGCCCTCTGCACTGCCTTGTGAAACCAGTGTATGACAGAGACATTTGCAGCCAGGCTTAGTTTCTTTTTAAATTCAAAAGCACTCTCAGACTCATTTCAAATTTCTCCTGCACAAACACCATTCGTAGTGTGAATCACAGCTAATTGTTGCAATGATTCCATGCACCAAATAGACCCTGGTGGGTTAACAGTTGCAGAGATCAACCCACCCAACCTGCACACAGAAATACACTTACTCTGTGTGTGGCCTGGAGACACAATTATAGATCAGTTGTGCTGTACAAGTTTGAGAGCTACCTCTGTCTAGAGGTATTGAAATAGACTGACTTCAGCCTTGAGTTCAAAGAAAAAAAAAAAATTATTAAATTGGACCTGTATAGAATGTCTTTGAATGAAAAATAAGATGTCCCAGGAGGAAGGAAAGCACTTACATTTTTACAGATTATCATAGAATATCATGAGCTGAAAGGTACCCACAAGGAGTCCAAGTCCAATTCCTGGCCCTGCACAAATTTCCTTCCAATTTGCTTCATTTAACTTTTTATATTTTTTTGCTAGGTTTTTCCACTTTAGCTGCTTATGTCTACCTCTCAACTATTCATACTCCTTTTCTAGCTCAATGAAAGCTTCTTTGCAGAGGGAGTGTGAGATATAGGATATGTGACTTTCATAATCCATATCTGGCCTGCAGACATTTTCTTGGAACCTGTGTCTTTTTCTCAGTGAGTGTGCTGTTGTTTTACTTCTCAGCACCAGGGATTTTAGCACTGTCTTTCTGCTAGTAGTGTCCTTAATAATTTTATGCTTGTCAGCTGTACCTCTCGAAGAGGGTGAAAATGTCCAGGGAGAGCAGTGTGGCTGCAGGAGATTCTCAGCCATTAGTCACTCTAAATAAACAGAAAGTTTAGTAATTCATGTACTCACTATATAAAGAGTGTATTAAAAACTTAATAGTCCTGGAGATACAGAATTAATAGTGTTTCATAACTAATCAGTAAAGCAATGTTACTTGATAAAGTAATAAACAGCACTCATGCAATAAATTTTGACATCAGCTAAACTGAACACCATAGCAAAAGAAATTTCCCCTCTGTGGACAAAGTCCAGCTCTTGGGCTGATGCAATATGGGAAATACAGGATGGAAGGCATTAGCCGTAGAGAGAATCCTCCAGTCTCTGACCAGCTAAACTTGAAATGACAAGTTGATGACTCATTAAATGCTAAAATGCTCATTAAATGTTGAAGAGCTTGGAAGGGAAATTGTCTGAACTTGATATACTACTCTGATTTGTGGAGATGCTGGGATGCTTTGCATTTAAGTTATTTGTTTGACAAGTTGCAGCCTTTTTCTATTTTACAATCAGCATAAGTGAACACTGTACTCCGAACAGAAAATAATTTGTGGCATCTAAAGCAGAATCCCCTTCCTTAATATTTCCTCTTCTGCTTCTTCTAAATAAAATAACAGCTTTCCATTTTGTAATTTAAATGAAATTTGAACATTCATTGCAGGTATTCAGTGGAAATGTTTTGTCAGTTACTCAAGAAGGGATTAGGAAGATTAAAGTATTCAACCATAATATAAAAAATACTTACTTTTTTTTTGAAATGATTTTTCTCAGAACATTCTGAACTATCCCGCCAAATGTCTGTGGAATTTTCCTTTGTTTGCCAAATCCCTTCATCCAAACAGACTCTGTATACATGTCCTACGCTTCCTGAAAGTAAACAGAGGTTTAGTCAGAAAGATCAAAATAAAGATTTCATTTTTCATATGTTTGAATGATTTCTTCCCTCTTCCACCACAATAGACTCTACACCACCTCAACTCAAAAAAGCAATAAACCCCACTTTCGTTTTGTCTTTGACAATATATTTTCCATATTTACATAGGACAAAGTAGGAATGTAATTTAGCAGAAATAAATTCCCTGATTTTTACAAAAAACCCCACATAGTTACTACATCCAAAAAGAAAAAGCCTGCATCTCATTTTATTCTTTTTCCTCATTAAGCTCCTAAGCTCCATCACATATGGGTAATTCATTGTCCAGGTTGTGCAGTCAAAACTGTAGGAGAATTTGATTAGGGAATGATCTTTCCCTGTAACACCTGGTGTTGCAAGTGTTGCAGGCTGGTGTTTCATTTCTGTGCTATTGGGTCCCTTGGGCACCTGGAGTGAATTGGTGAATCTTTCTTGGTTTTCACTGCATTGTCCTAGTTTTTGTGGAAATTCAAACAGAAAAAGAGAAGAAAGAGTCTCTGTTACATGGAAGGAATATGTTTTCATATTTAATATGAAGAGTTGGATCTGTTCTAAATTGTTGGCAGAAGCAGTTTTTTGAGAGAGTAGATAGAAGCTTGGTCTCTTTCTGCTTATCAGCATAAAAAAGAACAAATGATATCAAAGGACAAACTATGTGTGGTGTAAGCTGGAAAAAGCTGGGATAAGCATCCTATAGTTGTCTCCCACACCTTAAAAAACTCAAGCAGGTTTGGTCCCTCCAAGTGTTATTAGAAATGCAGCTAAGAAAGGCTGTGTAGCAGGATTCACAAATGCTGGTCTGTGGTGATAGGAATGCCCTTTCATTTCTTTAGGAGAAAGGGCATGTTGTTTACTCTTCAACAATTTTGCTTCTGAAGATGTTTTTAATTTTCCCTTCCTAAGAGCTTCCCTGCACAACTCCCTCCAGGAAAACACGGGTTGGAAGGCTTGTTTGTTCACCACACCACTTGCTGTTGGTCTGCTATGACCTGCTGGAGAGCTGACTGCTTGGACTGCTGCTTGATTTGGCTCTTACAGTTTTCTGGGAGAGAATTTCGTGTCTGGGTTGGTGGGGACCCCAGAAGTTGAACTTCAGAAGCTGAGCCCCAAATATGTTACTATCAATAAAGTCCTGGCAATATGTTTACATGACCTTGCAAATGTTGCTTTATAGCAGACAATATAGAGATAATGGCAAGCACAAATGGAAAAAAAGAGCTAATAAACATCGAAAACGATTTTGTACCTCAGTTCAGAAAAGGAGTAGAAAGAAGTGAGCCAAGAGAACACTCAGACATTTCAGAGGACACTGGGACAAGGTAGACAAGCACCCCCTGTCCTTTATCTGGATTCTCAGCACAAGCTCCAAGACAAGTTATCACTTTAACATTACCATTTTCCAACCATGGCAAATATGAAGGACAAGGAACAGAGACATTTCCTGGGGGTGAGTAAGGCCAGCAAACAAACTGATCAAATGTCCCATTGCAATGTATTCCTGGAGAGAGAAGCAAATAAAAGTTTTACAAAAAGTTGTCAAGACAATGAAAAAACATGGAAACCATTGTGTACTGTTCCAGGTAACCTGCAAGCTACTCCAGAGTAACAAGATGTAGCAGAAAAACATCCTGCATTCACTGTACAGTTCTCTGTGCACAGGGAAGAAACATCTGCTGTCTTTCTTCCCTGGATCCACACAACAGCTGCAGGTTTTACACACTTTACTAGGAGATAAAGGTATTGCTCTTCACAAAGAGACTGAGGTCAGGCCTCCCTGTGGTCTGCAGCTTCTTCACAAGGGGCAGAGGAGGGGCAGGTACTGATCTCTGCTCTGGGGGGAGCAGGGACAGCCCCCAGGGAATGGCTGGAGCTGTGTCAGGGCAGGCTCAGGGTGGATCTCAGCAAAAGGTTCTTACCCCAGAGGGTGGTTGGGCACTGAACAGGCTCCCCAGGGCAGTGGGCACAGCCCCAAGGCTGCCAGAGCTGCAGGAGGGTTTGGACAACACTCTCAGGGAGATGGTGGGATTGTTGGGGTGTCATGGGCAGGGCCAGGGGTTGGACTGGATGATCCTTGTAGGTCCCTTCCAACTCAGAAAGTTCTATATGTCTGTGATTTTATAAAACTATGATCCTGAGGACTCTGTGGTCCAAATATAACAGTCAGATTCCAGGCATGTTATCAGTCATTGTTTTTTGTACATGCTGCAGACTGGTAAATGGAAGATATTTCACCTTTCCCGAACCCTCTGACAACTGTTCTTACTTCTTCAACTTCTTCTTAAGTTGTTCTTACTTCTTCAACTTCAGTTAAGCTATGCCAGCTTCTCACAGTGACTTCTCTTAGTCTTTGGGCAATATCTCATTACCAGAGAAATTATCAGTATCACTGATATATCTCTGATGTATCACTGGTAATATCTCAGACTAACTCAGTTTTAAGATTCATAAGTATCATATCACTCACAGGACTTAAGGTTAAGATAAAACATTTGATAATGCAGAACTGAAATGATGCAATCAGATGATAGTAACAAAAAATAAAATGCATTAATGGCTGCCCTACTGTCTTTCTTTTTGGGATACACTGAAGTTCTTCCCTCTTAACTTTAATGGGTTTGCCCATCCTAAGCTGGAAGAGTTTATCCTGCTTTGTTTCCCATAATGCTTAGCAATACTTTGAGAAACTTATGTGGGAAGAAGAATACAGGGAGCAACAAAGATAGTTGTGTGCTATCTCACCAACATCTTTTTGGGGTGCTTCTGCTCAAATAGAGAGCATAGTATGTGCTTTCTTACTAATTCCTACCTTTGAGGCTAAACATCAGTGACATCATCTGTGTCATGACCTGTGTAGCTGTTAACATTTACAGCTGCATTTTCATTTTTCCTTTCCCCAATTTCTGATCAACTGTAGATTGGGTAGGCTGCCAGAAGAACACTTTTTTAAATTTTATTTTATTTTTATTATTTTTTTTTAAATTTCATGAAAACTGGAGTTTTGAGTCCCTATAGTTCCCTTCATCACCTACTACAACTTTAATATCTTGCCAGGGTCATCTGGCTTAGTTCTAATTGCCACCAAAGCCACCATTCTCTGCCTTCCCAGCAGAACACACTCTTCTTTTGCATCATGCTGAGCGTTTCTGCACACTAATGTCTCCAGGAGAGACACTGAGGTGCTGGAGCGGGTCCAGAGAAGAGCAACGAGGCTGGTGAAGGGACTTGAGCACAAGTGCTGTGAGGAGAGGCTGAGAGAGCTGGGGTTGTTTAGTCTGGAGAAGACAAGGCTCAAAGACCTCATCACTCTCTACAACTGCCTGAAAGGAGGTTGTAGCCAGGTGGGGATCGGTCTCTTCTCCTAGGCAATCAGCAATAGGACAAGAGGGCATGGGCTTAAGCTGTGTCAGTGGAGGTTTAGGTTGGATATTAGAAAGAAGTTCTTTATAGAGAGAGTGATCAGGCATTGGAATGACCTGCCCAGAGAGGTGGTGGATTCACCATCCCTGGAGGTTTTTAAGACGAGGCTGGATGTGGCACTGAGTGCCATGATCTGGTAATCACAGTGGAGTTGGATCAAGGGTTGGACATGATGATCTCAGAGGTCTCTTCCAACCCAGTTAATTCTATGATTTTATGATTCTGTGATTCTAAGGTCACAACTGGTCATAGATCTCTAGCTGCTCACTACTGTTTCTCTTTCTTTCCTGTCAGCATTAGTTGTAAGCTGTACTGCACATGTACTGGATGAGCTGATCTGTGCTTTGCTTTCCTTGCTTTTCAGAAAAACACTTATCCCCTCTGCAGTCCTCACCACTTTCTTGCTTCTTTGACTGTAGCCACATAGGGTGTAACTTATGGAAGCTTCTTTCTCTGACCTTTCTGTGTTTTCTCCCCTATTTCACACAGATGGCTCTGACTTCTGATGCATCCACCTCACCTCCCAGATCGGAGTCCCCAACAAATTTGGTGAGAATGCTTTATATCTGCCAATAGCCAGATTTACTTTTAATCTTTCCTTGGTAAACTGTGGTCACCTCTCTCCCAGATACTTTTTGGATTTCTCCAACTACTCAAACCAAAGTCTTGCTATCTTTTCTTTAAGACAAAATACCCAGCTGAGCAGAGTTTATACACTACTGAGCAGAGTTTACACATGAGCAGAGTGAAATAATGACAGATTATAAAATCACCTTTTGCCAAACAGCATAAAACTTTGAGCACCTAGCCAAAGGTGTGAAGGTGTGGACTCAGGACAAAACACTGTCCTCTGAAGCTGTACTGCTCTTTATTCAAGAATCCAGGAGGCACAGGCACAAGAGAATAAACAAGGGACATAAAGCTAATGTTTGTGTTAAGTGAACATGGGGAAACCTGGTTCTGTATCTTAACTTATTGTCCTAATGGCAGCTCCTCATCTGCCTTGACCAGGCAGAAAACAGACTCTGTCCTCTGTCATGTCCCAGGTGTTTTGGATCCTTGCTTGCCATGGTTCAGCTTTCAAAGTATAGAAATGGGAGACATCTTCTTTTCCCTGGGTGCTTTGTTCTCCTGTTGTTAGCACAGTTCCAGGAACTGGGTTTGACTTCCTTCAGGCTGAAACAGGAAGTGAAAACTGGTCTTACCAGGTTCTTACAAAACATGGCTAGCAAGACACCTCTGGACCAGGCACTCAGTTCCACACCACAGTGGCATCACCTTTCAGTGTTTCATTTCTTTATATGATGTGGTTTTATGTATAGAAACCTAATATGTTTCAGGAATAAGAAAGCCATTAATTTCACAATTGCATGTTTGCATGATCATTACAGCTGATTCTTCTAAACTTAGAACTTAGGAACAGACACTTCCACAAAGCAAGCAAAAGAATATTTGCATATTCATCAATGTTACTTAACACATTTCTTTATTGTGCTGTTTAATTCCTTACCAGGATCTATAGTTGATTCCTGTAGCATTTTTAAGCATTCCTGTTTATATTTATTCCATTCAGTAGTGGTTTTTTTCAGCAGAGATCCTTTGGCCTGGGAGTGAAAATACTGTACATGAGGAAAATCAGTTAGAATCTTGTGGTTGGTCTTTAATGGCAAGATTCTTTCCATTATAAGGAATTTCAGAGAAAAGGAGAGAAGAGGACAGAGAGGATAATGGAGGGTAGATAAAAAGGGAGATAAAGGCAGACATTCCTTCTCCAGGAATTATAGAATCAGAGAGACACAGAAAGCTTTGGGTTAGAAGGCAGATTAAAGACTATGTAGTTCCAGCCCCCCATCATGGGCAGGGGAACCTTCCACTATCCCAGATTGCTCCAAGTCCTGTCCAGCCTCCTGCCCCTTGAACCCTTCCAGGGATGGGGCAGCCACAGCTTCTCTGGGCAACCTGTGCCAAGACCTCCCCACCCTATTAATGAAATTTCTTCATTTGCTGTCTGTGCCCAAACAAGTCATGTATTGCCACAATGTTATATTACCACAATTTTGGTTTCAACTTCTGCAAAGTCCCTTTTAAAAGATCCACATAGACATTTAATTGTCAGAAACTGTGAGGGTACACATTGTCATTTCATTCGTCTACTTTAGAAAATGTGTGCTGATCTTCGCTAACTTTACAGTCTTTCCAGTCTTCTTATAGTCAACCAAGGTCAGCCATGGATTTATGTTTCTGCTAGTTTAATTTAGGAATCTGATTGACGGTAATTTTGAGGGCTGTTTATTTTTATTTTTAAAGGTAATCAAGCACACATGGTTGAGTAGTACAGAAAAAAAAAAAAAGAATATAACAGCAATGAATAAGCTTTATTATTTAAGTACTAGCACCTTTCCTCTGGTGCATTCTGTACTCCTTTCCAGCATTTCAAAGACCACTTATTTCACAGCTGCGGCAATTAGCTTTCCTCTTGTGTCCATATTGAGAAGGGTCTTTGGTCTCAAGATTTCCCACGTAATAAAATGGAGAATTCTTTTTTCCCCTGTCAAAATTTTCTCCATCTCACACAAATGAATTTTCTTGTGTTCTGAACTTTTATAAGTACATTTATTTTCCTTTTTTGCTTGTTTGGGGTTGTGGTTTTTTAGGAGGAGATGTTTTTGCGTGATTTGGGGATTGGGTTTTTTTTTGTTTTAAATGTTTTCAATATCAAATGTTATATATATCAATATCGATTTGATATATATCAATATATGATCAAAATATATCAAATTATATATATCAAGATATAATATCTAATATCAATATCTAATATATATGTTTTAGATATTTTCAAAGCTGGTTTTGTCTACACCTTCCTGTCTGATCTTCCTCTTCCAGAGGAGATCAAAAATTCCTTTAAATTCTGAAAAGCTACATTTCTGAAGACAATTTAATCTCAAACATGATATGTTCAGAGAGAAAAATCTCCCTTTTAGTAGTGAAGCCTTGAAGACAGTCTTAACTTTGGATTTAGTCAGTCTAATGACAGCAGACTCTGCTGAGTACCTTTTGGAAATCCACCATCCCATGATTACAAGAGCAGCCTCCTCTGCTTGGCTGCTCCTATGCCGGCAGGCTCCTGGCTCCATGCTGTTATGGTTTAGGAATGGTATTCTCCAATTTCGTACTCCCACTAAAACCATAAAGAAATTACTCACATGGAAAACACATGGAAAAAAACCTCTGAAAATGGACAATACCAGACGGGTGTCTCCTCCACATTTGCTTGGCTGGAAGAGACTCCCCCTGGAGGAGAGTCCCTTCCCCCTCCCTCAGCAATGATGTGAGGTGGCATGGAATAATCTCTGGGTCCTGCCCATGGCTGGAACCAGGACACTTGCTCTGGCTCTTTCTCTTAGCCTGCTCACCCTGTGCAAGAACAATCCACCCTCAACCCACAAGGTCGTCCTGGGCCTATCACCCACTCTTTTCTTTTCTGGGTGAAGAGAGGCTGAGAACACAAGTAAAGCAAAAAAGGACATCGAAATTTGAATTGGCACCTGCTTTGACAGACCAATTCTGGCATGTTATATGAGAGAGAGTTGCTGCATTTCTAAGATGTGGATGTCTCTGTGGCCACAGATGACAGGGCTTGAGGGGATTGTCAGTGCTGATTGATAAGGGACTGAGAGTAGAGGCTTAGGAGCCCTGCTTGAACATGCTGTCTTGAGTTACCCCCTTCACACTGGGAAGCCAGTAAGCAGAAAGGAAAGAGACCTAGACATTACCATGAAAAGGTGAAGGCAGGGATGTAGATCAACAGTTGCTAGCAGAGAGGAAAAAAAATTAAATTTATCTCAAATGATAAAATTAGTTATAATATCAAATCTACTCCACTGTTAAAAAACCCTAAAAATTCCCAGCTATAGACAAATTTTAGTAATGATTTTATATACAGTGACTGAAGTGTTTAGGATGCAGTCAACATCTGTGGCATACACCTTTAGCAATGTAAGGATTGCAGTTGTCCCAAGGGGACTCATACTTTAACATGCTCTCCCTAAATATATGGATATTCACATTTTCTGGCACATCTTTATCATACAACACTGACTGCAGAGGCCTTTAAAAGGGCCATAGCTGATAATTACTGTTTAGAAAAGCAGTGGCTTAAAATAGAAGAGTTAAATGCAAAATTGATAATTTTGGTATTTTGGGCTGATGAAGAAATGCCCAATTAGAGCCAAGCAGCAGAGAAAGGATAATGCTAGATGCTGCTTACAGTCCAATATTAGCACAATGACCTGATCATTATTTATCCAGGGAAAAGAACACCACCCTAAAAAGTCACTGTGCAATAAGCACTCTGGTAACCTGAAACCAGGGCTCTGAGAGGCCAGCGGCAGGCCAGCAGTCAAAAAACACTGTCACTGTAAGTCACCAAAAATGAAGACCTCATTACTGGTTGAAAATGTTACCAATTGTAAACAGCAAATTTTGGAGACCAAATCAAACATAAATTTTCTAAAACAATCTTTCTACCAAAACAATGCTTCTTTGTTCTCCAGGAAAAGTTAATTTCCTTTTGTCTGGACTAGACCCTTTTTTTGAAACTACCTTTCCCACATGCATGGTTGTCTTGAACTTGTCTGACTGTTGTGATGTTCTAAGGGCTGAGATTTATAACCAGAACAATGTATGGCTGTTAACTTCACCTGTATTTGTTCCTTTGAAACTATGGTGTGTTCTAAAAAAAAAAAAAAAAAAAAAAGGAGAGAGAGAAAAGAAAAGAAAACCAAATACTTTCAAAACAAGAACCGTGGAGACTATGAGCTAGCTCTTCACTAGGCTCACTATTTCATGCATGTTTTTACTGTGTAAAATGTTACCTGCCTTTAGTCTCTCAGCTAATTTCCAGACACTCTAGCTTAACTTACAGGGAATAGAAAGACTATCATTATTCTTCCTCTGATGGGATTGTAAGATAAGGAGAGAATATTTACAACAGCCATGAGAAAGGAATGCATGTTTCCAAAATAAAAAGCATCTTGACATTTTCCTCATGCAGGCCTCAAACTGCTAGGAACCATGGGAAATTTTTCAGACACTCATAGGTCAGTGAACCTCATTTGAAGAGGCAGAGACATGGAGACGGCGCATTTGGAGACAGGACTTTAGGACTGCGTTTAAGGGAGAACACTTCAGTTTCTAATAAACAAATGCATTAAATAGACCAGGAAGTACAAAGAAAGCCTCACTGCTACATGACTGTTTGTTTGGTTCCATTCCTGGAGACAAGGCTGACACATAGTCATGAAGAAGTTCACTCAACCAGAGTAAGGAGCAGTTGACTAACTGTTGTTCTAAAAGACTAAGAAATCCCCCTAGATTTATGTTATCAGAGAAATGATAAACAGATATTCAGCAGAAAACCATGAACGGCAGCAACTTGTTCATTTATCATCAGGTACTTACATAGGGACTATGAATAAAAATAGCTAAAAAGCAAGCTTGCTGTTCATACATGACTATTTAGTCTGCAGTGGCTTCCACTCTTTCCAGGGAAAGGACATATATGTAGAGAAAGGCCAAAAATGCTGGAATTACCTGGATATTAGGAAAATCAGCTTTCTTTCCCTTCTTGGCTTGAAAAGGTTTGATATCCAACCTAAACCTCCCCAACCCAGACTCATGTCATTCCCCTTGGGATCCAGGTCATAAGAATGGAAATCTTGCGTGATAACACTAAGCTGCCACTGGAAGGCAAACCATGTGGGCTGGGAATATGGCACTAGCCCTTAAATGGAAGGGAAAATGAATGAACTGAGACACCTTGATATTCTATGTCTGTTTAAGTAAGTGAAAAGGAGTTGACAACAAGTCAAAGGGACAGGCTTGCCTCTGTATCTTACATCCATGTCTCTATGGTTCTTCAGAGATGGGCACAGGTTGTCTCAGGAAGAGGATGCTCTACAGTCTGGGTCAATGTGAGAAGTATAGCAATCACTGATGAGACTGTGGGGGCTTTTCCTGGTTTTGCCATGTGGGAGAAGGCCAAGTCATAGGATCATAGAATGGTTTGGGTTGGAAGGGCCCTTCAAGACCATCTTATTCCACCCCTCTGTCATGGGCAGGGACACCTTCCACTAGACCAGGTTGCTCCAAGCCCTGTTCAACCTTGCCATGAACACTTCCAGGGATGGGGTGTATGTCCTGTGGCTGTGTTCTGAGAAGACCCATCAAATAGTTCTCTGCAGCTGATATAAATCATGATTACAAAGCCCAGCAAGGTTTTACTATGATCAAAGTTTTGGGCTACTCAGTGCTATCAAAACTTAGATACAGTGCATGCTCAACAGAAGAAATACTACCTTTTCGGTAAATTTCCTGTGATCTCAAGCAGTGGCAACATACAGTTAAGCATGGCTTTTAATCTCAGGTTTATGTTTCAGTTGCCATTTAACCACTGCATTTAAACAGGACTTCTGACTCAGCAGAAATTAAAATCCAGCATCCAAGACAGAAGCTCAGAAAGTCTTTTGCCCTACAATGGACAACTCTTCAGGTTATCTGAACTTTTCTTGGTATCAAAGGAACTGCCTCAGCCCATCAGCCTGGCACCCCACTTGCACCAAAGTTCACTCATACTGAAATGTAATGACCCTGGAAGGATTAGCAATTTATTTAGTTTGCACCAGGATGACACTGCTATTTAAAAATATGTTGGATGCCGCAGAAAGTGCTGCCTGAAGCTTTCATTTAGGAAATGGATTACATACGACTGCAGACTGGTTTAAATTTAAATTTTTCATAACTGACCACAGTATAATCAGGGTTTCACCCTTTTAATTTTTTATTCTACGCTAGTGGTAAAATGAAATGTTTCTGTTTATTCAGACTATTATGTGCTATTATGGACAGAAAAAAATCCTTTGATTTATGTGTAAACTAGAAATAAAAAGTTAAATATTTTCTTATTCTTTCAACCATGGTCCTGGTTAATTATTTTTCATATCTATAGAAGTCTGTGGTAGAAAATACAGATATAGTAATGTATGACTGTTATTTCTTTAAATTTTTCTTTCTTATTAAATAAAATATAAAGAAATATAGCACATATTTATTTAAACAAGTTCCAAGAACCACTATGACAAAATAATTCACTATGATTTATAGTCTTGTGAAGTTTTGATCTCACAGCAGTACTTGGGAGATTTTCTGTTAGCATTGATGGAACCAGTGATTTGGCAGAGGTGTTTCACAAGCCTGAGAGTTGTTTTAGTTCTATAAATAGAAGCTCCAACTAGAGAAGTTTTTCAAATCAAACAGATTTGAATTACAGAAAAGCATTAGGAACATATTCTTTAAAAAAAAAAAATAATTGTGTTTCCTTGTAGCTTTTTCTCCATAAAAAAGCTAGAAACACAGTTATCGGCTCTCCAGCACATAGAGATGCAAACCCATTTCCTTAGAAAGTCAGAAGAACGGAGAATGAGAGGATAGAAATACCTTACTGCTTTCAGTTTAGAGTAAATCTATCGGTTGTGGTAATGCCTATATACACTTATTTCATAGAAATGTACCCTAAATCTATATATGAATTTTATTCTGTTAAATTGAAATTTGCCATATATTATTAATTACTCTTAAAATTTATTCAAATAAAGGTTGATATTAATAAATAATGATTATTAGAAATCTAGATGAAAATTTCCTTGAAGTGAATTACACTGAGATATTTTATCATTAAATATCTAAAATTCTTTCAAATTATAAGACAGTGTAGAATAAAGAAGTAATGTTCAGATTTTTTTATAGATTTGGCAAACAAAAAAAGAAATTATTAGTTTAGTGGACCTTTACAAGACATAAAGGTAAAACTGGCATACAGATTTACTAGCCTTCTGTAGGAAGGGGAGGCGCCGAATGAAACCAGTAACACCACATTTCACAAATGGGAGATTCAATGCCTACCCCTCATATATGAGAAAAGCTAAAAGGTAGTGCCAGAAACAAAGCAGAGCTGTTTTTAGAACAGAGAAAATACAGTAGAAAATAAACATGATTCACAATAGTATTGATATCTGGTAAGAAAACTGAAAAACAAATATAATTCAATATTGATCAATATTGGTAGGAAAAGAGATTGTATAAATGGTTGTAAACACAATCTATTCACTGTGTGAATGAGGATTAATAGAAGAAAATTGTAACAAATTACCTAGTAGAATAGAATTCTAATATAAAACTCTACAGCTTTGCAGCCAACATTTCTCATAACTAATTTGTAATAAAAATAAGTTGTTACGTCAGAAGGATTTTTGAAACAAACATGCTGTTTGTGAAGGTTAACATGCTATGAGGTAGAAATCTGCATTCATACTATTATTAATTATTGAATTAGCTTACCTGTTTCACGAGAAACAATATTATGACAGAGCTGGCAGATGTGGGAGATATTCTGGTCCAGAGTCCCATGCTGGAATCAAGACGAGAAAGTGTCACTATGCTCATGCTAATAAATTTGCCCCAATATGCTGCTATTTCACTCTACTATAGGTCAATTTCACTCTGTCCTGTACAAAAAACCAAACAAACAAACAAACATACAAAACCAACCAAACCAACATAAAAACCTCAAACCAACAAAAATGTCTTCTTTTATAAGTGCCACTGTTCCATTGATCTTCTCTACAAATAAGTGAGGAAGTGTCCTAAACTGTCTAGACTTGCCAGACTCCAACTGCGCTTTGCTTTTTTTCTGATTAAAGGCAGAGAGAGCTTACTTTAAACTTCACAGCAACTTTGCTTACTGTAGCTCATCCATTAGCCAATAAGAAGTCAGAAAACTATTAAAACACCAAGGGGCTGATCCTGTTGTCTTGAAGCTCCATGGGAATTTTGCCAGTGGCTTTGCCAGAATGAAATCCATAAATACACACATATACACATCTCACAAAAACATTAAAAGATGTCTTAGAACACAGGAAAACTTTGTGTAGGAAGCTTGCTGACTCTAGTTGGCTGTTAGAAAGCAGCTAAATAATAGCTAGTTTTATGCTTTCTGATCATGTTTTGTCATCCAGCCAGTGCAGGATCAGGATGAACCTAAATGTGCAAAAAAATTTGTGACCATCAGTTAAGTTTTTGCTACAATTATTGTGACATGTAGTGTTTTCTTCACAGCTTCAGTTGCCAGGTTGGAGAAACTGACAATGAGTTTCAGCTTAAGTTTTCAAAAAAATTTTCCAGTTGCATAGAAAAGCCTGAAGACATTAATAAATCTATACATTATGAAGATTTAGAGAATAAAATAATTTATAATACAATAATTTTAGTGTCTAGTTTGTCATGTTTTGAGTTGGGAATGTGGAGAGTCAAGAGGACGTTGCCTCATTTGTTTCCAAGAGAAATGAAACTTGTGGCTACTCATATTGAAGGATAGCTCGTGTCCTTTCGAGAATCAGAGAATCACAGAAGTGTTGTCCAAATGCTTCTGGAGCTCTGGCAGGGTTGGAGCTGTGATCACTTCCTGTTCCAGTGTTTAACAACCCTTTGGGCGAAGAACCTTTTCCTAATACCCAACCTAAACTTCCCCTGATGCAGCTGCAGCCGTTTCCTCCGGTCCTGTCCCTGGCACAGAGAGCAGAGATGGAGCTGCCTCTCTGCTGCCCCTCAGGAGGAAGCTGCAGACCCCAGTGAAGTTTAACCTCAGTCTCCTTCAGGATG
Organism: Pyrocephalus nanus; assembly: GCA_038380795.1. Taxonomy (NCBI): domain Eukaryota; kingdom Metazoa; phylum Chordata; class Aves; order Passeriformes; family Tyrannidae; genus Pyrocephalus; species Pyrocephalus nanus. Next base: position 12,102,875 of record CM076279.1, read on the forward strand.
AACAACCCAAGCTCCCTCAGCAGCTCCTCATATGACCCCTCTGGGCCAGGACCCCAAGGTGTGATCAACATAGCTGGAGAACAGACAGAGGAGTCATCCTGGGACTATGGAGGCCAGCAGCAGCTCAGTTTTCAAAGACAGACCTAGGCTAAACCCCAGTGTTGTGGCAGATACACCCTGCAGCACACCCCACTAGCTTGACCATCAGTGTTACCCATGTCTCTACACGTGACAAAACTCCCTTCTGGAGGAATCCAAGAGTGGGGAAGGGCATGATGTACACCTACGTCTCATCTTTACATAAAGTCTGGATGTGGTAAAAAAAATGAGTACCTGGACATGGGATGAGGAAGTGCTCTTCACAGTGCAAAATGCATCCAGTCCACTCCAGCAGTCTGGCACTTATGGGTCCCTTCCAACTCAGGGCATCCTATGATTCTGTGAGTCAGTGAGGGCACTGGCTGCACTGCATCACTGGCATAGAGGCATGCAATGCCCCTCAGTTTCTCCATTGATAGCTATCCCTCAGCAGTTGAGTCTGTTCTTTAGTTATTGATATTTACAGGTTTTAAGTTTTTATGTGCTCACTTCTTAAAATCATCTGAAGTTTAAACCTGAAGGAACTCTATGGTCCCTGTCTAGAATTAGGGCTCCTCAGGACTAGATCAGAGCAGGAGACCCACAGTGTGTTGTAGTGACACTAATACCACCTAGAAGGTGGTAAAGACAGAAGGCAGAACTGAAGTTTGAATTTCTGAGCTACTGTTTGGAATTTTTATGAGAACACTGTGAGGATACTGCTGAATGCTCACCACAGCTGCTCACCCTTGTGCTCTCTCAACTTTGGCAAAATTTACTGCATATAACACTTTGAAGGAGGGTCCAGATAATGTATATGCTCCTCTCTTATTTTCTTTATTTTTTCACAGTTTGACAGAACTAACCAATAAATGCTTGTGCAATATATTTCTCCTATTATATAGGGCATTCTTATATGAAGAATAAATTTGAAAGTTGTGGTAGCAGCATTGTTAGGGCATGAGCAGAAAACTGGCTCCATGAAACATCTTAGACTGCAGTTGTCAAACAGAAGGTATCAGCCATAGGCAGATTATTCATGGGAATAGAAAAATAGATAAATGTGTAATCCTTTTAGAAGGACTTCCCTCCTTCCTTCCCATCAACACTTGCTGCACAGCTGATAAAGCTGTCCAGAAGCAGAGTCAATGCTCAGAGCATTCATGTGTAGTTCACAAATGTTAGATCCTTGTGAAAATATAGTAAGACAAATATGTAGAAAATAATAACTCCTGGTTCAATCTACATCTGACATTAGGGCTGTGAGATTTGCTCTGCTTTTTTAGTCCAGACCTGCTTGTCTTTGTTGCTGGCCAGCCCTATAAGCTGAGCTCTTCACAATAACCTGGAGCAGGAATTTATCCTGTTCCTTTGAGTTTCATGAGGGGGCTCATCTAGCCACATGCTTCTCCAACTCTGACATCTTTGGGTAGAGTTGTAAAAATTCAAAATATTTTCATTAAATGATATATATGTAATTTCGCTGTCCTGTGGTATCATTCTCCCCTGTGACATGTGTTTTGACTTTACAGTTGTAAAATGAAATAGTCATTTACTAACACTTCTGATCCTTTTGGTTCTTTGCATCACTTATTTGCATCATCAAACGGACAGAAAAAACAATACATGTAACATGTCAAGGTGGGACACGTTTCCTAGATGAAGGGAAAAGAAATGCTATTTCACAGAGAGAGCAGATGCACAGACGAAATGAGAATAATTCAGCATTTTCTCTACTGTTTCACCTAACTTGGGCAAAACTTGTATTATGTGTTCATGGAGGCAGACTGGACAGTGCGCAGGAACCTGTCAATAGCAAAATCAGGTAACTTACAACTTTCATTTGTCACTTTGGACATTAGGCATTTGCCTTTCCAGTGTTCCTGAGCAGTGCTGCAATGGCCGTGAAATGCTTAGCAACTGGCTTTAGCTCCTTAATAATTTCTTTATAGTAAGAATCACACTTGTATTCAATTTAAACACTGTTCAGTGTAACAGGAGCATTTATTTGTTATATTTATTTCTTAGCTATGAAATATAAAGGTTCCATCAGTCTGACTCCATCTGCCAATCAAGGTAAATAGGCACAATTTTTTGTATAAATAAAACTTTTCTGATTGCATCCTGGGGTACTTCAAATGTTTCTGTGTTCTGTGTATTTTTACTCTTGTGATTCATGGGGAAAACTATAATTTATTGCCCCACTTCCTCATATTTCTTTCACAACAATTTACTGCCAAACAACACTGTCCTACATCCTTAATCTTCCCTGACACATGATTTCTGGTCATGCCCATATCTCTGCTCTCTGTCTTTACTCTTAAGCTGGTGCAATTTTCTGAGAGGAATGAAGAATATGATGGTAAAGACAGGCAGGTGCTTCACCAGGCAGATAGATGCATAAATTTCTAAGAGGTTGTTTCTAGAAAAATTGCTAGTGCAGTCCTGGAGGATGCCAGTCTCACTCCCAGAGGCAGACAGACGGCACAGAGCTTCAGCAGCATTTTCTCTCAGTTTTCTCTCTTTAGTCTTCTCTATTACAGCATTCAGTAGCAGTTACTGGTGCGAAGGGACAAGAAAAGTTGCCAAACCATTCTGTACCGGAGAGAGCAAGGGGGATCTTTGCATCCGCTTCAACAGCCCTGATGCCAACAGCAGCCAAGCTGTGCAGTATATCTGGGAGACAGGAGACGACAAGTTTGTTGAGCGAAAGTTTCATGCTGGGATTTGGTATTCCTGCGAAGAAATGATAAATGAAGAAGGTGAGTAAAACCATGTAAATTTACTCAAAAAAGCAATCCATTATTCCTGCTTTTTTGGTGTCCTCTTCTGATCTGCTGCGTTATCATGGATGTATTTTATTGTGCTCATATCCTTAAAAAGTTGCTCTTCTCTGGAAAAGGGGACCTTAGAGGGTACTATCTAGTCAAGATTTCATAATAAATTCTGCAAAGAACATTAGAGTGACAGGTTGTGTTTCTTGTTTAGTGATAGGTTGTGGTACAGATCAAGATTTGTTTATTTTTTTATTATTCTAACCATAACAGCAAGTTAAGTTACTATAACAGGGAAGTGTTTCATTTTCCCTTAGTCAAAAATGAACACGCCCTAAAGAATTGCTTCTGATCCTCTATGGCAACATAAAAAGCACAAACTGACTTTTTTTGTTTTAAAAATCATTTGCACTATTGAATCTGTGGGATCTAAGTTAGTTCCTGGATTTCCTCTTGACCACAACTATTTCTGCTTTCTTACTGTGATCTCACCTTTCATAAATCAAAGCAGAAGAAGATACTTTTTACCCTGATAAAGCCTGATTTGATACCTGTAAAAAATGGTAGCATGTAATTGAGTTTCACTCTGCATATGTAAATACCTGTAGAATGAAATTTGCTTGCAATTACACAAAATTCCAGTTACTTTTGGATCTTTGTATAAGGGAATTGTTGGTTCAAGAATTAAAGCATTTATTCTAAATCCAGATCAACACTAAGTTTTTCCCTTGTTGTCCTGATCAGTTTACAAATGACAACTAGAACAGAACTTCAGAGAAATCAAATCAGCTATCACCTGTGCTATAAAATGCAAATATTTTCACAGTCACCTGTCCTGAAGATCCAGTTCTACCAGAAGGTCTTGTAAGTTATGCAGTTTTAAGGGGGTAAATGTCAAAGATCAGAGCAAACTGCATGTGCAAAAGATACCTTTCAAGTGGTGATTGCTATGAATATCAGGGTTGTGTAACTTGTGCATCTGCTATGGCCAGTTCATATTTTCCAACTTGGTGCAGTTAGAAGCTTGAAAAAAACACTCAGTATTTTCAGAGCAGAGTGGAATTAATTCAAAGAGCTTTGTTCACAGCATCTGTGTAGGGGTCACATGGGTTTGAAAATCAAAGCTTACAGAAAGCAATTGGAATGAAGCTTAGAAGTAATTTGAGTGAGCAGCAGCCTTGTTGCTGTAAGGAGAGCAGCTCTCCTCTTACAGGGAAGATTAAACCCAGGTTGAAAGTCTTCCAAAGGAGTTGATAATTTTCCTATTCTGGCTTTCACAGCTACCACCTTTTGGAACTCAGTTCATAGCCTTTCTCTGTCTTCGAGGCTCTGATTCCACCTTCAAGAAGTCTCTAAGGATTCTCTAGCTAAGCCTCAGGAGTAGGTTGATACACCAGGCACTGTGTGTTTGTATGTACAAATATACATCAAAAATAGCTTCTCCTGATCATCCCAGTTTCTGCTTTTCTGATAGATTTTGCATTTTTCTCTTTTTATTAATCTATTTCTTTAGATCATTACAGAATACAAAGTAATCCTGATTTTTTTTTTTTAGGTGAGAAATGTAGAAGCTTTATCAGTCTGACTCCAGCTTCTGATCGAGGTAGGTACGCATATTTTTTTGTGTAATCAAAACTTTCTTGATCACATTTACCAATATAAGTATTCTGCATTTTAATTTCAAAAATACTAGCTTTAATCCTACACAGATTTTTGTTTCCTTTATTTAGTTTTTCAACTTCAAAATGAGGTCCATATCAAATATCAATCTATGTCTTTTTGAAGACACATTATTTGAATATGAATGGCTTTTGAAATTACTTTGAATAAGGGTACTGGAAGTCAAAATTCCTAAATTTTGCCTGCTTTTTCATCATTACTCCATGTTCCCAGTCAGGAATTCTGTGGCCTGCACCACACAACCGAGAGGGCAAAGGGACAGCAGTGCATGAACATTCACCCTTGTGTGCTGAGGGAACTTGAGGAAGTTGTGCTGTCTGATGGCAGTCAGAATCTCCTCCCTGTGCCTTGCAAAGAGCTGTGAGGAGACATTTCCATTCTCTTCTTCCAAAGAAGGACTCATATTCCTCTAAAACATTCCTGAAGATGCTGTGAAGTGCCTCCTCCCTTGCCCAATCCCCAGTGTAAAACCGTCAGTCCATCACTTATCTGATTAGACCAATCACTTTGCAAGTGGCTGATCCAGGAAAAAGAAAAAAGAAAAGAGAAAAAAAAAAAAAAAGGCTTTCTCTTAAGGATACTGGGAGTGGAGTACTTTCCTGGATATGCAAAATCAGCCTCTTGGACAAGAAGAAATAGTCAGTCTCTGAAGGCTAGTCTTCCTTTCACCTATTGCAGGATGTCACTGAGTACTAACAATTCAAGAGTTTCATAGCATGAGAAAAAATATAAATGAGATATGGGTGTAGTCACATAGACATGGTCCTCAGAAATTATGGATATATTCTGGACTACGCTTTGAGAGATCCTCACAAGGAAAACTACTGTTGGATATAGTGCTGAAACTAACTCTGTGAAGAGCATCAGCAGCATCACAGGCACTAGCGGGTTAGATGAAGACAGGCAAAGGTACCTAAACACCAATCTTAAAAGCTCTCCCTGGGCAGTGAAATCCTGTGTGGAAATAGGCTCCTGCCCTGCACAGGAGAAGAGAGCAGTTGTGTTCTGCACATACCTATGGTTACTGTGTGCACAAAACTCAGCAGGCTCACTCTTCCTGAAGTTATCACCTGTGGGTCTCATAATCAGGGATGATCACCATTGGTCATTGCATATGGAATGATGGCTCACTGACTAAAAATGTTAAAATGCAAGTTCTCACAGCTGGAGCAGCTGAAACTATTGGGAAATGTAATATTTGGAGTTTCTAAAGAAAATCACAATTTTTTAATGAGACAAAGACTTTCTGGAGAAATAAACCTTGCCCAAGAATGCCCACACATAGCTGGGCCAAAGAATTTGATGTATAAATGGCCCGTGAATGAAAGAAGTCCCACAGACATTATCAAAGCCAGCAGTAGGGGTTATTTACCACACAAACATTGTCTACTGTCCTAAGTGGTGTCTTGGTGTCTAGTAGTAAAGGACATATCTTAGCAATGTTTTGATTTTTAAATTTTGATAGTTTGTATATATCTTTAAGTGAAATCACTATTTGAATGTACAACCAGTTGTCTCAGGACACATTTATTTGTTTTTAAAAAGGTTTTGGGAAGGTCATTTTCCAATTCTTGCTACTGTGAATCTGAACACAAGAAGGCCTTCTGCTCCTGGCTGTGGGACATCAGCATGTCAAAGGTCAAACAGCAGGCTGAGAGACTTTAATAAGAGGATTAACTTCTTGCATAAGTTGTAATTACCAGATATCCAAAAAGAGATCCAAAAAGATATCCAAAAAGAGAATTAGCAGATAACCAGATAAATGAATCTCAGTGAAACCTGGAGACTGCCTGGGCTCATGAAGGCTTTTCTTTAAAAAAAAAATCAAGATCCTGTTTGGTAGAAAGTTAAGCCCCTGGGATAGATTTTATTTAATGACTAGACCCACAGGCAGTGTCGCTGTGTGCATGGCCTCACAGTTTGTTAGCTGGGTGACATGGTTGGCTTTCCTGTACACTGACTGTTCCTTTGGACTCAGAACCATGACAGCTAGATAATTGGATAGAAATTCTTCTTTTTATTTAACTTTGGTTCATTGTGTATTGCATTTTGTACTGCAAGCTCCTAAGTGTATAACAGGAACATGCAACTGCTCTTCCACTAAATGGCCAAGTCAGTAGAAGAAATTATAATTTAGAGTGTCCACTGGCATTGAAGTCTTTCCATAGATTTTATTGTGGCATCCTCAGAGCCTTTGAGCTTCTGTTTAATGTTGTATGAACTATATATATGAAAAAGAAGGAAATAGTGAAAATACTGAATGACCGCTTATAATATTAGTGCTATTGATTTGGTTTCCAGGGGTTTTGTGGCTGTCTATTGTAGCAGAGCTTCTCTACGTCACTTTGCTTCTGACAGGAAACATTCTTATGTCAGTAGAAATGTGTTACTACAGTTCTGTCCTTGACGGGCTAAAGATCAACGCCTTCTCTGCAGTAGTCACCGTATTAGCAGGTACAGTTAAGTATCTCAATTAATTACATCCAGAATAGTCTTCCATTTGAAAATTATTAACAGTGTCCAAGCTTCAAAGCTCTTACAATGCCTATGAAGACACTAACAATACAAGATGAAGCAAAATATTATGGGAAAATATTATTTTCAATTAATTACTTCTTAATATTATTTATTTTGTATTTTATGTATATAGCTTTTGCCATTTTTAATTCAATTATTTAAATTTTATAATTTCTACTTCATTCCAGACTATGCAAATTAAACTTCTGCTCCTGGAAAGAGTAGCTATATTGAAAACATACAATTTAAAAATCCTGTATTTACCTACAAAACTACATTAAAGCTACTGTTTGATTTCTCAATTCCCTAATCTTTAGCTCAGAGTAAATTAAATTCTAAAATGTATGTTCTAACTAACTGGTGCAGAATATGGTGATTTAAAAGAAGAATCTCACTGTGACATTTTCTGACTATAGGTATGTAGATTTATGATGTCCCAAATGTGTCTCTTGACTTTACAGAAATTACTATCCTAATTTTTGTTTTCTCTTAAATACATAAGCACCACTAGTTAACTACTCTGCTATGAAATACAGATGATTAATAACACTGTCCTTTATCCTTCAGTGGCCTTTGATGAAAATGGAGCTTTACAGGCTCTATGACTATGCAAGCACATAACTATGCTTGCCTGTTATATCTATATTAGTAACATTTTCACCATTTCTCCGGCACCAAACTGCCCTGAAGTCACCACTGAGATGTTAGCTTGACTCCGGATTTAATCCTTGTACAAGAGCTAACAGGAGAGCTCCAGCACAGCAGCTCATGTTCACACTCCAGTTATATGCATTTCTAGGCAGCCAGACTGAAGAAATCAGGACAGAAATTTGTGTAATTCAGCAATAGCTATGACACATCTCTTCTCTAGTGGGAGATGGGCAACTTGTCTCCATTCCCTGATAGTCACATCAACAGTCAAACCACTTCTCCTGAGCAGTGCAGTAAGGAATCTGCCACATGGTGCCCAATAACTACCAAATGCGAGGATTGAAAACATGAAGCCTCTTGGCTCAGTGTTACACCAAGGGCTCTCCTACCTGCCTGTGTGGGTGGTGTTTCAGTCAACACCAGCATTTCAGGAAAGGCCATTTCCCAGCAATTACTGAAGCCAGGCCACTGTCAGCACAGACCTGTTATGCTCGGGAGCCTGAGGGATATTGTGCGCTAGAGTGTGAGCTGTGCCAGAGTTCATGAAAGAGACCTACTTTAAGAACACCTCACAGATTGGGTCTTTCGAGCTTGGTATGGGACTGTCTGCTTGGAGAAGCTCATACATTTTGGATAGTGGGATAGTTGATAATTCAAGGGTATTCATCAATTTGTAAAGGAAACTGGAAACAAAAAAAAACAATCTCTATACAGGAAAGTTCACTACTGGAAGACAAAATGCTTAGGGAAAACAGATACTTCTAGAATTACCCAGTATCCTAGTAGTAATTTTGAAAATTAAATTATTCAATATAAGCCTCTTTCACAATCTAGACTTTTAGAACTTATTAGTAACCATTGTCCATTTTTTTATTCACCTGAAAAATCTGGCTGCATTTACAGTAGGAATAGCATACAACTTTGAAAAATCTTTCCACTGAATGACAGGAAAGTGTGAGACATGTATTCAGCACAATGCAACTGAGCAATACTCTTCTGTAATAGCTGATCCTTGCTCAGTATTACATAATTAAGAAGTTTTCAGAGGATGAGAGCCAACAAGCCTGCTGCTTTTTAAAATCTATGAGTTGCATGTCCCACTATGCTTCCAGATTCCTCTGCCATGGAGTGTATGTGTTAGGGGAGTGTATGAATGAATGTAGTGGCAAATACATGACACATTAAATACACTTAAATTATAGTGTTAGTGTCCAGTATTTATGAGTGGAATTCAGACATTTCATAAAATATTCTGTAGGAATTCAACGGATAACTGGAAACAGTTGTCATCAAAGAACATCCTCAATATAAATTTCTAATGTTATTATAATATTATACTTTTCAGGTCTTCTGGGCATGGTTGCTCACATGATGTACACAGCTGTATTTCAAATGACAGTAAATCTTGGTCCTGAAGACTGGAGACCTCACACATGGGATTATGGCTGGTCTTACTGGTACTTACTGGTTTATATTTGGTTCTTCCACTACATTTCAGTCATTTTACCCTACATTCAAGGAATGTATACCCAATTTATAAGCAATGGTTTACCTTATTTCACTCCTGAGGATGCAGTTCAGTAACCAGTTGTTGTTCTCATAATTCAGTTGTCTTAGGTTATTGCATAGAATATTTAAGCTTGTGAGTTCTGCATTTGACTTCCTACAGGCAGTACAGAGATGTCCAACTGCCTTGCACAAAGCAGAGGTTCTTCTCCATACACATCAGACCCAGATTTAGTATCCTCATCTCCCAGGACAACAGTCTTACATAAATTGCTTAAAACTCTTTCAGCTTTAGCCATTTAGGCTGGCATTTTCCTATCGCATATGTGCTTCAGATTGTTGTATCTGGAACATTACAGACAAGATGATTCAAAGTTGAAAATAGGCTTAGGTAAAATCCACATATTTTGGCCTCATTTCTGAGGAGATGTAGTATTCAGAAAGAGGGCTGTTCAGATTAATTTTGCTATAGAAGTGTGTCTTTGCAAATCCATAAAATCGGATCGATAGCAAGCATTTGAATATTCAGGTGCTGGAAACTGCTGCTATTTCCCCAGCTGTGACTGAGAAAAAGAATAGGAATAACCGTATTGGGTTCAACCAAAAGTCAATTAGGATCAATATTTTAGGTCAGAAGACCAGAGCTCAGGCTGATTGTCACACTCTGACAGGTGAGATTACAGCTCACATTTTCAGTTGTTGTTGCTCTTTCTACTTTTATTATATCTTTATCAAACAGGCACTTGTAGCTCACATGGTCCCTATGATGCAGACTCACTAGGGATTTTTGCAGTGAAACTGGAGTTTCTTTTGTCTTTTGTTCTGCTAATTTTCACCTTCTTATTAACTCAAGTCTCATTTGAAGGTCAGTGTACATTGTTCTGCCTCTTTCCAGGAGTCTGTTTCCCGAGCAGTTTGTTTGAAGTTATTACTACATGTGTATAGATAGAGATGTTTCTCTGGTGCTTTCATAGCACAGAAGGATGAACCTGGTCAGTCCTCTCAAGCTGGAAATCAGCCAGTTCATGACAAAGAGTGTATTTTATCATGTTTGTCCAGCAGACAAGATGGCACAGCACCTATATGTCACCCACTTGCTCAAAGTAGAAAGTGTGATCATGCTTCTGCCAGGAAGAACATGTCTAAGGTCCAACACCAAGCATTCAGACAACACCTATGACAATGTCCAAGGGCTACTTGGGTAACCTCAAAAGGTATTACAGAAGCTGTGCAGGATTCTTCTTCCGTCCTTTCAGGCTTACATTTTGCTTCTTTGATTCTCCCTTCTTCCCTTCATTCATATGTTTGTTCTTGAAGTAATAATTTGGTTTTCCTTTTTTTGAGGATCTCTTTTCTGAAAAGTCTCCTCATTTCTTTCATGAATGGGATTGGGTCTGTTTTTACCCTAAAACTAGTAAGAAGAATGGTCAGTGGAAAAAGGGGGAGTGTTCATTATCTCCCCCTTCCTATGGCAGTGGAAACAGAAAACTGCAGACTGGTACTGAGGAGCCTGTTCCTTCCTTTCCATCCCACTGGGAGAAGAAGAAAAACACCCAAATCATTGTCACTAGTACTGTAACTGACACAACTCCATCAATGTCACTATCACCATCATCATCATGTTAATCACTGATGTCAGCACTGCTGCCACTACAGGCAATATTCTCCTGAGTTCTTGAAATAATGCCTTTTACCATGTAGCACACACATGGAATTGAGGATTTCATGGCTGCCCTCTAATGATTCAGGGCAGCTTGGGCCACTGAATGCCCAAAGAAATCCTTCTACTAACCCAAGACTCTCCAAGCCATCAGTACCTCCATACAGAAAGGCATTGAGGAGGATGATCTATGTGGTACATTTTTTCTAATTAATTTTATGCTCCATTTTTCTACTAGGATTTGTTTTTTTCTTTCCTTTTCCTAGGCCTAAATTGCAACTGCACCACCTTGTTTGACAGTAATCTAAATGTAAAGCAAGCCATACATACAGGTTCCTTACACACTCCTCCCAACTGTCCCCTTGGTTTCTTTCTTCTTGTCCTGTTTCATATGTAATGTTGTCTCTCTTCTTATAACCTACATTTGCACCTCCTTTCCTGCTCTATGAACCTTCATCTTCAGCCTCCCTTAGCTGCTCTCCCATTTCTGCATGTGGAAACCTCATCTGATGGTAAGAGAGGAAGAATGCTGATGCTATTTGTCTTTTACAAGAGGAAAGAGAATAGATACCAAAAAAAGAGGTATCATTGATTACAATTGACACTCTTTTCTAATTAGCACCCACCTGTGGCCACCAAAACCATGAGAAGGGCATGGGCAGGCAGAGGCACAGGCAAAGACTGCTGTTTTTCCATTGGGACTTAGAATCATCTTCTTAATAGCAAAAAATCCTCAAGGAATTGGGCCCATGGCAGCTGCTTTTCTTCCCAATCACCAGACCTAGTAGTGAAGCTATTCCTGCAAGAACTACTGAGCCGCTGTCATGAATCTTCTACCTGCCACAGTTTCCCCTCTGTCCTCACATCCAGCTATGTGGCCAGGGTTTTTCTTCCATTTGGCCCAAGAAACATGAAGACCTTTCTTTTTCCTTTACTGTGCTGGAATTGCTAACAATGGATAGACTAACTCTGTGATATCTCTGAGCTTCCTTTCAAAAATTCCTTCTGGATTTCTTTTTCTCTTCTTCAGCAGTTTTCCTGCAGGTTGAAAAATGTTTCTGTTATTGGTGAATCTCTCATGCTCATTATGTTTCTCATACTGAGATATCCTCACATCAAAAGACAATATTTTGTCTCTGAAGAACTGCCCTCTGTACTAAATTTCCATTACTCACCTCATATGGAATGCTCCATACAGGAAAAGGGAATATCCATAATCCAGTTGAGCTTCTTATAGCATGTCTCTTATGCAGATGAAGGATTGGTTGCTTTAGTTTTTTTCCCTATCCAGTCAACCTCCTTGATTTCCCCTTGCCTCCTTTGTCTCTGGGCAGAACCGAAGTTGAATGCTCTCCTTACTGAAGCTGAATTTCCTCTGCAGCCAAAGTGCCCTTTATTCTCTGGCTCCCTTGATAATGACTCATTTCCTCCCTAGTCAACTTGGGAACTCCCCATTATTTCCAAGTTGTTTAGGGAAAAGCAAAATTTCTGGCAAAAACTTTGACAAATCACACCAATATCCATATGTTGTCAAAAGAAACCATTTATTTCTGTCCTTTGCATTTTTTCTCTTTTAACACAATATTGGTCTACAAGAGAATCTGTTCCTAAGAGATTATTTTCTTTCAGTCTTTATAGAGACTCTCTTGAAATCAGTTTCTTACCCACATGTCAATAGGTCCTTCAAAGAGCTTCAGTGGATGAATTAGGAAAAGCACCTTTGAAAAAATCTGTACTTCATCATATCAGTTGTATCAGTTTGTTTACTAATGTGACTGTGCTTCAGTTATTCAACCAAAAATGCCACATACATGACTCAGAACTACTGAGCCCCCTTTATGTCATTCCAGAGCCTGAATTTTCAGTTCTTATCTCCCATGATTGGCTGAACCCATAGGTTACACAGCACCTGCTGTCCCATTCTTGTTTTGGTGTGGGGAGAAAATCTAGTGATTTTCCACCCTTCTTGCTCTCTTTTGTTTATAAGAGTTCTTACTCAGGGTGTACTTTGATGTTAGGAGCAAACACTGCTTAAGCTGCTCCCCTTCTTGCTTCTGAGATCCTTCTGTGCCATACTCCACTATCCTCAAATTCTGTCATAACATCTGATTTCTGATCACCCTAGAGATCAATCCTGGCCAAAAATACTGAGAGGGCGAAAGGGGGGGAAAAGGCGGGCAGGGAGAAGGATTTATTTAAAAACACAAATTAATTTGTTGAACCACACCAAGGATGTTGAAACAAACAGCTCTGAGGGAGAGATGAGATAAACAGGAGTGCCTTAAATTGATTTCTCCACCAAAGCACATTTCCTTTGATAATCATGACCTTGCCTTGTTAAGAAAGCCACTGATGAGAAAGTTCCTGCACTGTGAACTCCAATCCATGCCACTGTGAACATATTTTTACAGGCTGCTTTTACACCTCCAGCATGCATTGTCCACTTGGTAGCCTGGAATTTCACATATTTTTGGCAAATTGTACCTCAATGTAGTTTTTTTTTTTTTAGTTCTGCCTTCTTAGGGTTTTACTTTTACCATTTCAGAGTTTATGCCCTTTTTTCTCTGTTTTGTCATGACTTGTATTTTCCCAGGAATGCATTTCAGTGCTCTGAATGGGCTTTAGTCAACTATTTAACTGTGCCTTCTCTGTTCCAACACTTTTGGATAATTCACACACATTTTTCTCAGTGTCCCCTGTGAGATTTGAACTCTGAGTAATCACATATTTATTTTTTTTAATGCATATGCATTTTTCACAATTCCTTTTTCAGACATTAAGCTCTAAGCAGAGTAAACAGAGAAACTGGAGGTAGGGTTTCATTAATCAGGAATGTTAAATATGAATATTGTAACAAATATGTATAGGTCAACTATGTAAATCAGGTCTGTAGACGGCCATTAACAAAGAATCTTTCTTTGTCACCAAGCGTGCTCATCTTTCCCTAATACACACCAATACAAGCAAATGTGTGCAGTGTTTTCAAAAATAAAATTGAATGACTTGGATATGAAAATGTCCTGCTAATTTCTGATAAACCTTTTTGTTTATAGCCTCGCATGGGCTTCCTTCGCTTGCTGTATGGCTGCAGCTGTCACCACTATTAACAAATACACAAAAACTATGTTGGAATTCAAGCACAAAAGAAAAAAGCTGGAAAGGAGTTTAAAGATTAAATACAAACTTCCTGACCATACAGCTCCAGAGAAAGCTTGCAATGTGTATGTGAACTCTTTTCAAAACACCGCGGAGGACCCCACACACGCAATAAGAGGCTTGCGTCACCTAGCCACTATTTCAGTTCTGTAAAGCTGAATTGTATCTCAAGGCATCCTGTAAATTATAATGCTAGATCCAAATGAAACGGTATTAATGAATAAAACATATCAATGTGTAGTATTATTTATTTTTCTTAATGAATAAATGATATTTCCATGGATGTTTCAAGGAAATCTTGATATTGGAAAAGTAAATTCAGGAGTCTCTTTTCAGAAAACAGCAGTGATGCAGGTCCCCCACTGGTCTGGTTTTTAAGCAGTGTCTAATGGTAATACAGATAATGTGTGTTTTCTAGAATTTCAGAGCACTAAGGATTCCACCCTAATTCTTTATTGAAATGGCTGTTGAAAAATTTCATCCCCAAACCAATACTCACAAAGAGCAGGGCAGCAAATAAGACGTATGGTGCACAGCTTGATGAATTTTTTTGTTATTAAAGGTATAGTCTCAGTGGAGGAAGGAAAAGGAATATCTGTGGACTGCAGCTTATGATTCAAGTGTTTCACCATATGCATAGTAGATTTGCTGTGAAAGGAAGGCTAAAAGAGGGAAGAGGCTTTCAATGTAAACACTGCTTATTCAAAACAGTTAGGAAGGCAAAGCAAAATCTGAAAGATACATTGTTGTAGACAGCACATAACTCACCTAGGAAATTCTCTAGGAATCATTCTGGCAACAGTGTCAGAAAGAATCAAAATTTGATTTGTGATTATTACACATGAAGAATCTATAATCACATTAAAAATGGGAAAGTAGAAATTATTACAACCCTTATAGATGAGGAACACACGGCTGTTCCACTGAGAAGACCAATGTGGAACTTCCCTATGGAACTGAGACGTGTGCCTACTTTGCTGGATACCAGCTTTTCATTTTTAGGTAAATACTCCTCTTAATGAGCCCATTAGGAAAACACACTCGTGAACTCTTGCTCACAGAGGTCTTAGTATACCAAGCAGCTCTGGGCTTTGGAAAAATCACTTTACATTTTTATTCAGGCAATAAATATAGTTTGAGCTTGTTATACCAGCAGGATCCATAGCAGGTCAATTTATGGCCAGTGATAAGGTGGATACAGATAACAGAGAAGCACAATTAGCTCAAAAGGAAACTATTAGAGAGGTAAGAGAAGAAAATTGTTAGATAACAGCAGTGTCTGAAGGTGAGATCACAGAGCAACACATGAGCCTATCTCTTCAGAAGGGACATGGTGGGAAGCCCATGAGGGGGTGGCAGGCACTTGTGCCCAGCCTCCATCCACTATGTACTTGGCCCTGACTGTCCCTTGGCAGTGCAGTGACCCCAGGACTGGAAGTGTGGGGACAGGATGCCGGGAGGGGCCTCAGACACTGCTTGGATTATTGCTTTCTGATGGTGCTTGCAATTTGTGCAAGTCCTGGCCTCTGCTTCAGTTCTTTTAGGAGCAAGTTCAAGGCTCCTCAGATTCAGGTTGCAGGAGGGAAAAACTGGCTCCCCATCAGGGAGTTTCATGCATTCATGCCACTAGTACTAGGGAGAGAGCTATTTTTTGAATTGCAAAGTTAGGGCCCAGAGTATCGCTCTGCCAAGGACAGGAACTTTGCTGAAGGCAGGCTAGGCATTGGAGGTGACACCTCAGTGGATCTTGTCCCCTCCATCCACTGGAGCAACAGGCACTGCAGAGGTCCTAGCACAGACTCAGCTCCTGAGAAAGAATGCAAACCTCTGGGTCTAGGGTTGCCAGGAGTGTCTGGGGCTACTTGAAAATCCTGAGGCCAGGAATGCTGGATGTTGTGGCTTCTGGCAAGAGGGGCATGACTGTTTCTCTAATGGCAAAATACTTTCCATCTCTGGCAGGAGGCAAGAGGCTGTGAGCTCTGCCTGGGGAGCACTTGGAGCCAGCTGAGCCTGACACATGCAGCAGAATCAAGGAGCATGGCAAGTGCCAGCAGTAGGAAACTGTCTTTCAGGGCTTGGTACCTTGATATCCAGGGATGTTTGCTGTTTGTTCAGGGCTTGGTACCTTGATATCCAGGGATGTTTGCTGTTTGTTCAGGGCTTAGATCTGAGGTATTGCAGGTGGACTGCTGAAGCCAGTCCAGCCCTGAGACTGCAATTCCATGCTGATTATCCATGTGAACAACAATGGTAATGTCCAGGAGACACTGACCAAGGGAAGAGTACCTCTGTGATTCTGAGGGTGAAGGTGTAGGACATTGGGGCCAAGCTGGTGTTCTCATTGATCCTGAGAGAACAAGGCTTGGAAATAGGGCATGGAACATGTGGGTCAACACTTGATTTTGCACAGCAGTCTTGGTGACAGGACTTTGACAACTGTAGGTCTCTCTGAGAGAATGAGGAACAGCTGGGGAGAAAGAGGGTCCATTTGGCAAAGCGGGCCAAAATGTTGAAAAATACTTTAGAATGCTTTAGGAATAACAGAGAAGTGAGATTTTTGTCATGAAATAGAAGTCTACAGTGGTGGAAAGCAAAAGGTGCAAGGTGATATAAAAAAAATGAGATCTCAGATATGATAAAATAAGGCAAAGACAGCCCTACCCCCTAAGCATATGTACACAAATACAAACAGCCTGGGAAACAAGTGAGAACTAATCTCCACTGAGCCAATGAGCTGCAGTACCCTTAGAACAAGAGATGTGGTTGCACAGTTGGGCTGCTGCAGATCAATTCAGTGGAGATGGACTTGAGGATTTTATTGAACAGCGATCACAACAATCTGTAAATACAACTGGCAGAAAGAAAGCCAACAGCATCTTGGGCTGCATTAACAGCAACACACCTAGTAGATTCAGAGAAGTGATTTGTTAAATGACATACAGAATCCAGTTTTGGGCTCCACAAAGGAAAAGCAGGAACAAAGTGCATCAAGTTCAGCAGATGATCACAAAGATGATGGAGAGCTCTGGAGCACATGCACTATGAGAAGAGGCAAAGGCTTTTTTTCTGCCTGCAGAGACTTCAGAGAGACCTGAAGCTGTACAGTGTCAGGCAGGCTTCCAGTTTCTACAAGAAAGTTGTTTATTCCATGAAGCCAGGCTTTTCACACTGGTACACTGTAGGAGAATGAGAGACACTGGGCATGGATTCAGCTGAGACAGACTTGAACTGGATACAAGGACAAGCTTTCCCATTGTGGCGACTCGTCAGGCAGTGAAACAGGCTGCCCAGAAGAGGCTGTGCAGCTGCTTGGAGGTTTTCAAGACCAGACTAAGTAAAGCTCTGAGCAATCTGGTCTTACCTCATAGATGACAGGGGGGTGAACAAAAGCTTCCTGAAGTACTATTCTACTTGTGTTATCCCACAATTCTGCCCCTGCTGCCTCCCAAAACTCAAATCCCTAGGGGCATTGTAGTGGTTTGACCCTGGCCAGATGCCAAGCACCCACTAAAGTCGCTCTCTCACTCTCCCTCTGCAACTGGACAGAGAGAGAAAACAAAAAGGAAAAAATCCAGCCAAGGATTCCTGCGTAAAGATAAGAGCTGGAAGAGGTCACTTACAGATTAACCTTCACAGGGAAAACAGACTCAGTGTGGGGATAGAGCTTAAATTTATGACTAACAGGATAAGAGCCATGGGTTACAGTCGGATCTCTGCACCCTGATGGTCCTTCATGGGCTGTGGGGGGGACAAACCTGCTTCACCATGGTCTGCACCACGGGCTACAGGGGGAGTCACAGCTCTGAGTCCTTTCCCTATTCCTGTGGGGTCCCTGCCACGGGAGACAGTCCTGGATGGACCTCTCCAGTGAGTCCATCCCTCGGGCAGCAGCTCTTCCCACCCTGCTGTCCCGTGGGTCCCTCCTCCATGGGGTCAGTCCTTCAGGGATGAGCTGACCCAGCGTGGGTCCCCCACAGGGGCCACGAGTCCTGCCCGGGAAAAACCTGCTCCAGCCTGGGCTTCCCTCTGCACGGGCTGCAGGTCCCTGCCAGGACCTGCTCCATCCTGGGCCTGCCCCGGGGTCACAGCCTCCTTCCTGCATCCCCCTGCTCCAGCGTGGGAGCCTCCAGGGGCTGCAGGGACCTCAGCTCTGAGTCTTTCTCCTGCTCCCAGGGGAGGGGGAGCTCCTCCCCCTCCTTCTGCACTGACCTTGGTGTCTGCCTTGTTATCCCATGTTCTTACATGTTCTCTTCCCAGGCTGGAATTTCTTCTGCCCAACAGTCCTCTGTTCTTAAATATGTTATCACAGGGCTGTTACATGTACTTCTAATTGGCCCGGCCTTGAGAGCAGGCAAAGCTTCTGGCAGCTTCCAACCACCCCTATAGCCCCCATCCCCTGCTACCAAAACCCACCCACAGAAACCCATGAGAGGGATGTTTTGGGACACTCACACATAGGCCTGAAGGTTTTCATCCTTTCTGATGGGGAATAACTGCCTCAGCTTCACTGATGTGAGAGGCAGCTGCCATGTCTTAGAAGGGGCCATAAACCATCAAGGACACCCAAGGTGCCCCCAGACTCATTTCTGAGGCTTTCCACCAGAGGACTGCAGGCACTGCACAGTGTTATATCAGACAGTGCAAAACTCCCTCCAGGGGAGTACCTGTCCATTCTCACCTGAACCTAAACA
Source organism: Pyrocephalus nanus (assembly GCA_038380795.1). NCBI lineage: Eukaryota > Metazoa > Chordata > Aves > Passeriformes > Tyrannidae > Pyrocephalus > Pyrocephalus nanus. The sequence continues at coordinate 12,121,588 of CM076279.1, forward strand.
TTAACCCATTGAACCTTTGGTTTCATGGACCCCCAGCCCTGATGGATCAAGACTGTGACCATCACCTTCACCAACAGGCATCAGAATTTGTCCACGGGTGGTGATATCTTTCCTCTCTACTATCTAATCTTATCCTTTCTTTCTATTTTCTTAAGTGGTATTTTTATACTTTTATATTGCTATATTTCTATAGATAATAACAAAAATGGCTACATAACTCCTTTCCATTGCAATTAAACTGTTCCAAAATAAACCTACCATATATATATATATATATATGATTTATGCCTAATTTGACTGCAGTTTCATTATTTTCAGTGGTTTCAGCATTTAGTATTTATCCAAGTTTTCCCATCCAGTGGGAAAACTGACAGAATCACACTCTCTGGCTGAGCAAGTATCAAAACTATTTTGGCTGGAAACCCACTACAAGACTCACCTATACCTATAGACTCGCAATTAAAGAATAATTTAAATTGTAAGTTTGTCGTGAGAAGTATGTCATGAGGTTTGTGTCTGGTCCAACCTTCCCTCTGAAAGCCAGGCCAATAATGTTGTTCAGAGACTTAGTTGAATTTTGAATATATTGAGGAAATGAGATTTCCTGACCTTGTTGGCAACCTGTCCTAGTGCTTCACTGCTGCAACTGTAGAAAAAGCATTCCTAACATCAAATCAGAATGCCATGTCCTCCAATTTGTGTCCATTACCTTTTTTTCTTCTACTGTGCACATTTGAGAAGTATCTGGCTCCATCTTCTCTATACCAACCCACCAGGCAGCAGCAGACAGCAATAATATTTCCCTTTTCACCTTTAGAAAAGTTTGTCTTTATCCATTACAGTGTTCTGAAACTGCCACCTTCCGTTCGTCTCTAGCAGTTGCTAGAGAGTTTGGTATTTACTTTGGTAGAAGCAAAGTCTCAATCCCTTGACCAGAACACAAGACCTTGATTCCTTCCCCTGCTTTCACATATTTCTTTGTGATGGAGATGTTTCTAACATCTTCACTGATATAGGAATTATTCCTGATTCCATCTGACTTTCTGCTTCTTGCACTTGTAATATATCCCTTTTTAAAATACATTTTTACTCACCTCATGTCGTTTCTGGGAGTCACTGAGGAACTTCCACCTCATCCAGGAACATACTCAGTTAGTGCCTATAAGTCCTTTAAAGGATCTAATTTAAGTAAGCACCTCATTTTTTTCTTACCCTGCAGTTTACTAACACAGATGGCCAGCCTCTGTCATATGCTGTTTCTTCAGGATTTTTCTTACAGTGTGTTGCACTCTTATAAAGTGCTCAGTGTGGACAAGGGCTTTTAAATAATTGGCCAATAGGACCCCATCCAGATCAATTCTTAAATCTCAGACTTTCTGTTTTTCTACCATACTAACCATTCAAGAAGACATATGTCTTCTGCTGAATGTCTGGTAAATGAAGTCACATGATAAAATGCAAGACTTCTTCTCCCTATTTGTAATCCAGGGTTTTGTATTTTGGCCCTTATTTTAACTTTTGACTCCCAGTAAGTCCTGGAACGATATGATTTGAAGGCAGGTTAAAAACTGTGGCACTTTTATTCCGATTCTTTAGACCAAATCAGTCTTGATGAATGTGGCATCTCAGTAAACTTCAGATACCTGTGGCACAGGTACATAGAGCTACACTTGTACTGGCACTTCTGGGATGCAATTCCTATTATCCTGAGCTGTAAGTTGGATAAATCAGACTGTTTCTTTCCACCACTTAAGAAGGGGGTCTGGGAGGTCATCCTTAAGTGGGCTATATCTAGGACAGATATCTAAAATTAAACAAGAATCTCCTCAGTTTTAAATTCTTCCTTACCTCAAGGGTCCTTATGTCTAGAAATGCCTCACAATGTCAATTTTCTTGAACAACAAAAGTAACAGTTGATTTTAGCACAAACCCCGTAAATTTAAAATAGTGCAACTGCAGATCACACTGAAAGAAAATGATGTGCCCTTTGGGCACGTGAGCTTAAAAAATTAATTAAAGGAGCTATAGCTGATTATCTTTCTCCTATGACCTACAACTAAATCTGTGGGCCTGGTTCTGTATTATTAAGGAATCTACATAGATTAAAATACAGTTGAGTGAGGCTCATAGAAAATACCTCTTACTGAACTTATAATATTTCTATTTGTTATCATAATATTTTTATATACAACAGAGGTCCACAGGTGAGGCAGCAAAACCGAGATAGACAAATGGAATAGAAAACTTCAAATTAAATAATTTATTTATCTAGAGGGGAAAAAATACTGCTTCTGAAATACCAGTGGAGAAACACTGTTCTCAAGATGAGAAAAAAACATCTAATAAGAGAAGTGTGACCTGTTTAAAAGGTCATCTAATCCTTCTTTTCCTCTAGGCAAGATAAACTAAAGCTACATTGGTTTTTTACAGATGTTTCATTAATCTCTTCTTTAAAGCTTCCAAAGATAGGCATTTGAAAATTTCTGTGTCAATTTATCCTTTGTACTTAACTATTCGTAGTTGAAAATTCTGTCCCTGTAAATCTCCTTTACAGTAATTTTAGCGCATTGTCCTCCTCCAGCAAAATGTTTAATTCTATCTTCTTGGCAGTACATTTTAGGAATTTGAAAACCATTAAGATATATCTTCCTTCTACTTTCTAGATTAAAACACATCTGTTCTGTGCAAATTTCATGATAGGTCACCTTTGTCACTCTCATTGCTTTCTACTGTGGCTCCTTGAACTGTTCACATTTTTTAAGTTAGTGAAATTACATGAAGAATTTCTGCTAATATCTAGAACATGCAAAATGAAGCAGAAGGATTATTCAGCTTATTTTAACACGTAATCCACTTGTTTCTACAACAAAACAAGAAAATAATAGAAATCAAGGAAATCAGAGAATTGTTTGGGTTGCAAGGGACCTTAAAGACCATCTTGTTCCAACCCCTTCCATGGGCAGGGACACCCCAACCTAGCCTTGAACACTTCCAGGGATGAGGCAGCCACAAAAAGTGTTGATTCATGTTTAGCTGTGATATCCTATGATTCATGGTTCTTTTCTGATTAAATTACCCAGTTACTCTATATTTGAGCTTTGTGGAATTGTGAAGGGCTTGGCTTTTGCTGAGGTACAGACACAGGTAAAACTGAGACCACAGCAAATGCCCATTTGTTTGAAGGAGTAGAGTTCTGGTGAGGAGCTAGAAAATTTTTAACAAAGTCATTGTTTGACTTCCCAGTTGGGGTATAGTCATTCACATAACAATAAAACCCCAGTGCTATAATAGAAAAGAGATGAAAATCGAACTGATACTGCAGGAACTGTCTCCTCCCCACTGGTCAACCACCTCGCTGAGTCTGGTTTCTCCAAGTCAGAGCAAATGAATTAGAGATACAGCAAAAAAAGTTAATACCCCCACAAAATGATAGTCATATATTTCCTTGCCCTCAGAATTCCTTTCATGTTTGGAGACTCTGCTGATGAATGAGGTATAAAAGTGATCTGCTGTTGAAAGTTACACAAGCAATGGGACTTGTAGCAGCAAGAGCACTTTAGTTCCATGGTTCCAGAGTAGCTATTTCCTTTGTAGGTATTCTGCAAACAAGGCACTTTGACAGGACAAAATGTAAGTGGTCATGACCTCTTTGAGTACTGATGGCACAAGAAAGGGAGACGGAACGTTTGGGACACAGAATTTAAGCCCTTAGATGTAAAAACTGAAGATTAGGACCCCTCGCATTAGCTTTATTTATATTCTGGTTCAGCCCCCAGGATGAGACAAGAGGCAGAGCAAGGCCTCAGCATGAACTGGGAAAATGTGATGGGAAGAGGAGCCTAGAATGAGTAGAAGTGAGAGAATTTTGGAAATATATGGAATTTAAGCAATCGACATGAACAATGGCCATGTTTATGTTGGACATGATGATTAATTACAATATATGGCAGAGTCAACAAGGAAACTCAATGATCAGGAGCAGTCAGAAAAGTCAGAAAAATGTCTCAAAAGAGGGAATTTGCATAAGACATGCAAAAGAAGAAGTGAAAAACCCAGGAAGTATCTGTATGCTTGTCTGTGAATCCAAATTGTTTATTTATTTTGAATGCTGCATGCAGTTCTGGGCTGCTCATCTTAAAAAAACTAAAACAGAAACAAAAACGAAAACCAAAATGTAAGCCAAAAATTATAAAGAAGGATAATCTAGACTTCTCTCAAAGAGAGAGTGAATAGTTTACAGGGTTCTTGAATTTGGAAAACAGGCAACTGCATGGAGTGTATGATGGGCATGAATGATTGGGCTTGAATGACTTGAGTACCATTATTTTGTGTCTCTCACACTAAAAGAAGTAGGAGATATCAGAGAATATTACCTGACATCAGGCTTAAAATAAATGTAAGGCAGTCTTTTTTTATATATGACTAGTTCCTTTCCTTAGGGAAATAAGGATTTGAAAGATTTGTGTGAAATATAGATAGTTTTTTAAAAAATGCAGAGACAGAGTCTGTTTCAAATTGTGAAGCAGAATGCCAGAACCTGGAACACTGCTTTATTTTTTAAGCTTATACTCCAGGATCCTGTTGTGGATATTGAACCAGATAAGCCCTTATTGAGTTTTCCATTTGCATATTCTGTTAGAATTTCCAGAAAGCTTATCTGAGGAATGTAGCAGTTATTAATGTAATAAATAATACGTCCCATAGGGACTATGAGGACACCAACGTGGTGTGTAACGAGATTCCTTTTTATTACCCAGGGCCCCCACATATATAGCAGTTTCAAATGCTGGCAAGTCACAACATGTGACCATGTCAGCCAATCCCATACAAGCATCCAACTGCACATGTGCAACAGAGTACTTAGAACTCCATTTCCCAGAGAGCTTTACAGCACCTGGTCTAACCACACCCACAGAGGAACACTCTGAGTCAGGCTTTACCTTCGTTTTCCATTGGTTTTTACTCCTCTCTCTCGCACATATCCCTGCTTCCCCATGTCTTTGTTCCTGTAAGTTCCCGTCATTTCTAGCACTAACAGATTATTCTGGTGAGTTACTGCATGTCCCCAAACTTTGACTTAGATTGGGAATCACTGTATTTGGAAGTGACAGAGTTCCTAGTAGGGCTTTTCCCATACTGTTCTAATGTAAAAAATGACATCTCATATTCCCTAAATCCAGAAGAGTAGAGGTTCCATGAATGAATGTGTGTCAGTGGTAGTAGCTTTATTCTACCCACAGCAAACAGCAGAAATCACTGAAATTTGAAACAGAAACTTTTTTTCAAGTCAAATCCAATGAAAATAACTGAACAAAATCATTTTTCCTCCTCTGTCTTTAACTTTTCCCTAATACCTGAGGCAACAATGGCAAAAAACAGCTCAGGGAAGAAGGTTCGAATGTACACTGCTGCTCTGGGGATAGGGTTGGCCATAAGCACCTCCTGCTTCTTCCTGCTCACTGTGCGCAGGACTTCCTCTGCTACCTCCACTGGGTGTACACCATATGCCACTTTCCTGAAAAAGACTGTAAATCTTTTTTAGAGAGGAGTGACAGCTACAGACAAGCAGACAAACAGACAGACAGGTACTCTGAGGGAATGGTGGTGAAGACACACAACTAGTGCATCAGTCAAATCAGTTGAATTCCTACATGCTTTTAAGCTCTTATCCATTCCATTCTCTTTATCAGTACATCCCTAAGATTTTTTTACAATTTCAATGTAAAATCTTGACAGTCCCTAAGAGAAGGAAAAACCTGAGTGCAGTGGAACCTTTGGACCTTTCATGCTCTCCTCCATCTCTATTCTTGATGCCCTAGTGTATTTATTTTCTCACATAATGTCTCTTTCCATGTTCCTTCTCTTTTCACCAGGCTCATCTTCCCTTTCTAATATCTCTTTTCTTTTGCTACCCATACCATTCATCCTTTCTGTCATTTCCATTATTTTTCCTATGCTCGTGTCTTCACCCTGAAAAAGCTTCCATAGTGCTCCATGGGCCCATCTTCATCCATCAAAACTTACATTTCCAAATAGATGCCTCCCAGTTGCCAGGTGCTGGTTGGCGATGGTATGAACAGATGAAGGTTGGATTCACAGTGCTGACAGAAATATCAAATTCTTCCATCTCAGCTCTAAGACAATCAAAAAAACCTACAGCAGCATGCTTGGAGGCAGCATCTAAAAGAAAAAAGCCCATATATGCATGTTTAGAGATATGATGGTATGGATATAGATGTATGATAGTGCTCTGTAAGACACCAAGGTTTGGGAAAATGATTAGCCAAAAGAACAATGGATTATTTCACCCAGTGAAATTATAATAGGACATATTCAAAACAAGCAATAAGAAATTATTTATATAGGACAATTGTGCATGAGGTATACAGGCAGTCTTCTGGACATGTCCAGCATTTCCCAGTCAGAAATAGTCCTGGGTTTGGGAAAATCCTGTGTTAGAGAATAATACTTATAGCATCTTTAAAGTTCAAAAATGTGTTTGGTGGATGGAGTTGTCCCTGAGATGAGTCCCTAAACACTCTGTTTCTGCAGTTTTTAACACATCCATAAAATGCAGTTAAATACATGTGCATTGCTGGAATGCAGGAGTATCAACTGTTTTGTACACTAACTGTGACTTTGCCCTGCAGGAGCAATCCAAGCTACTTTTAACATTAAAGTGAAAGTAACTGAATGTCAAGACTTTTTAAATCTGCTTTTAGTGTCTTTTTATTGAGGATGGTATTAAAGCAAGATGACAGTATGTGAACCTTGACCAACAAACGGAACTCTGTGTTCAGTGCAGCAGAGCTGCAAAGCACTCATTCACCTGTTATTTGACTCAATTTACAATGAAAATCCACCTGTGCATAATATAATCTAAGCAAGCAATGGCAGAGGGGCTCCGGGAATGGAGAGATGCTTCTCTATTAATTTATTTCGACATTCTTTCTTCTGGCAGCTTCATTTCATGCAAGATAATATTAGTAGGGGCATTGTAAAAACTCTCTCTGTTGGCTCTTCTGCTTCTCATAGTTTTATATACAAATAGCGTATCTTGACACAGTTATGCTAGATGGAAACCATTCCAGATGTCACATCAATGTGTTGTTTCTTTTTTGAGTCTTTTTTGTACTCTTTATACTTCTTCTGAGATGGGACACCAAAACTGCACACAATGTTCAAGATATGGGCATTGCACAGATTTATGCATAAATGTACAAAGACATAAAGGTGGGTTTTAATTTATTTTGTCTACTGCTTTCCTTACAGTTTCTATCACTGTAATTTGCTTTCATGGAACAAAAGGTCACAATCCTGAGGTCTTGCAGACCTTTTAATTCAGAGTTCATCATTCACTCTGACCTCTTGTCAAGTTAAAAATTTCTATTTACATCCATCCCAAATTTAAAATGTCTATTTATATCTATCCTATATTTTCTGTCCACTAACTTTGTATTTTATGCAAAGACCTTTCATCATAATTCAGGAAAGCCCCTATTTTCCTTAGAGCTTTGGATGAAAGACCACCTTGAAAAATTTCTAGAAAGTCAAGCAGAATACAATTATTACGTCTCCTTTTAAACTCCCACACATAAATACATTAAAAGCATGAGGCTTCCTTTGCAGAGCAGTAGCTTGTATCTACCCATATTTTATATTTATACACTGCACTTCATGATGGCTTCTACCAATATGACCAAATATAGATGTAGATATATATTCTATCTATGCAATATATATTTATATATATTATATAAAAAAAAATTCTGTCACATTTGATATCCTCTTATCCTCAAGTACTTTAGGCAGTAGCTACATTTCAAAGGTATTATTTTAACTATTTGTTGCTGACTTTCACTTCTTCAAAAAAATTTCAGCCAAATATTGTATTAGTAGGCTACTGAATTAGGGTGCAAATTAGCACTTTTAATAACCTATTATCAGTGTCATGGACTGCTCACAACCTATGCATTACAATGTTTTTGCTACGCATAACTTACAGGCTGCACGAAATGGGATTCCTATTTTTCCTTGAATGCTATTAATGAGAACAATTTGGCCAGTTCTTCTTGAGATCATGTTGGGAAGAATGGCTGCAAAAAGAGAAATACAAGAAAAACTGCATAAGTAAAAGAGTTTAATGTATTCATTGAAAGGAGTGACAGCTGAATTTTAGATATCACAACTACCTTTGGTTAATGTTATAGGTCCAAAATAGTTGGCATCCATTATCTTTTTATCAAGTTCCAGTGAAATGCTCTGCACTGCTCCTTTCACCTTCATACTTGCATTGTTGATTAGTATATCCACACAGCCATAGCAATTCAGGATTTCCTTGGCTACATCTCGAATGCAGTTTATGTCTGAGATATCCAGAAGTATGAGCTTTGGCGCATATGTCTAATAAAGAAAAGACTCATAGCAATGATAATTGTTATCTAAAAAATTTATTTCTATTTACTTGTGAATTAATTTATCTTGACATTTGAATAAAGTGTTTTTATTATTCTCACATAAACTTAGGGGTTTTTTCTAACCCCCTCTAGAAAGAAGGTAGTTCAGCAATGAGAGCTGGCATTGCTCAGCCTGGAGAAAGCTCTGGGAAGACCTTAAAGCCCCTTCTAGTGCCTAATGGAGCTCCAAGAGAGATCTGGAGAGGGACTTTGGACAAGGGCCTGCAGTGACAGGACAGGCGAAAATGGCTTCCCACTGCCAGAAGGCAGGATTAGGTGGGATACTGGGAAGAAATTCCTCCCTATGAGAGTGTCGTGGCCCTGGCACAGGTTGCCCAGAGAAGCTGTGGCTGTCCCGTTCCTGGAAGTGTTCTAGCTATGATTTCTTCCAAAGAGGGGGAGAAACTAAAAATTATTTTGATCTTTAGACCTGTCTCCCAGTCCTTGAGCACATGAATTACAGGAAAAATTAATGACAATTCCTATGCAAATGAAGCACTTGGATCCCTTTCACTCAAATTATCGGGCTAATTTCTCTGCTGAAGATTTCTGTCCAGGTGGTTTATTCAGAAAGCAGGAGTGCTCAGACGATTTACAGGAACTGCTTTGGATTAGCTCAAGGATTTTGACATTGTGCTCTGAAGACCTTGAGGTGTTTCTTTCTCTGTCTCTCTGGACTCTGGTGTATTACCTGGGTGACCAAAGTCACCATTAACAGTGAATCATGTTTCTTGTACCTTGTTTTATGGGGTCTAAAAGCACATTGTGTACCTGAACAAGGTCTTTACCTCAGGCTATGAATACATACCATGCTTGGGTCTGTCACGCTAATTAAGGCATCATACAAGGCTTCTAACTTTTCCCATGTCCTGCCACACAGCACAAGCCTTGCTCCTCCTGAGTGAAACACACGAGAACATTCTAGGAGAGAAATACATTCAAAAGAAATAATTACAATAATGACAATTTGATTTTGTTTATTTTGCTTGAAATGGGATGCAGTTTTTGCTAATGATGTTGAATCCATGCTTTAAAATTAATTAATTTTGAGAGAATATATTTGTATAAAACAGAAGAAAGCACTGAAATTTTATATGTGAGTAATAAATTCTAATTCAGTGTAGTGTTATAATGCACAATTAATGGTACAGCACAATGGCACTGTTTAGTAATGGGATTTAATAACAAAGTCATCAAGAAAAGAACAATATGTCAGTTAATGAATAATGCATTTGAGTTAGAAAAATTTTTCTGAATATATTTCACAGAGACTTTTGCTATAAATAAAACTGCATACAAAAACACCCAAGGTTGTTACAATACAAACTGCATCTTTTGCAAACCTTCATTGTGTGATGCACTATAAAGAAGCCAACAAACCTCAATAAACAGTTAACACTAGCTCTGTGTTACCCTCACAAAACTCTTGGCAACACGGAGCTCATCTACAACTTTGATAAAGAGCAGTACAGATCAACTCACCACCCACTGGTGCACAGGTGGAACACCCCTTTCTCCTACAGACCCTTCCCTCCAGATGTAACCTACCCCAAGAGCTTTATCTCCTGAGTACTAAACCTTCCCAGTAATCAGCAGAGGCATCAGGGATCAGCTTTCTCAAGCTGCATTCCCCACATCCTTCCTAAAAAGGGAACTGGAAAGTTTCTGGGAACGCTGTGGCTGGCACTGCATTTTCTTAATTCAGACACATTCTGAGCCAGGGATTTACCCCAATTTAAGCTAGGTCTCTGGAGAAGATTCTTCTCCATTTTTCATACAAGTGAACTACGACTGTGCTTTTGTGAAAGTGGGGACTCTCATAACAAATGGAACTGGCAGTCAGTGTTACCCATCATCCTCTATCAGCACAAGACTGCAACCAACTCATTAGTGCAGGTCTTCATGGCGGTGTATGACCATTTCAAGTCAAATTATGAAATACAAGGCTGGAGCACTTTAACAACTTCTGTCTGGTCTATTTTCTTCTCTTGGTGGTGTTGAGGGAGAATATATTCCTCACCATCCTGTCAGTTTGACCAAAACCAGGCATTTAAAAATGTGGAGCATAGATACCTCATGGGAATCTTTGAGGAATTCATTGTTAGTTGTATCCCTCGGGCAGCTGTAGGCTGCTACAGTGACACAGCTGCACTGAAACAGTCCAGGAATCTATCAAGGCTGTCCTCCTCACCAAGAAAAGTACAAATTTGCCTGCCTTTTATTTCTCAGAATACATAACGTTCCACAAATAGGCCTGGGGATACAGCTGATGATGTGTCCAAGATGCCCCAAAGCAGAGGTCTGCTTTGCATGCAGCCAGAGAGTTAGCTGACAATGGATTATGTGTAATTCCAAAAAGCTCTCAGCCTTGGAGCTCTCATGTTTGGTCTCTAAATCAAATCTATAAGATAGCTACGTAGTCAGCATTGGAAGAAAATGAATATGGTCTTACGATGCCTTTCAGCCTATTTGTTTTGTCTCAGCTCATATGGCCTTTGTTGACAACAGAACAACCCCAGTGCTATGGTTTGCTGTCCTCCAAGAAGCATTTTCTTCATATTTCAATATTCACAGGAGTCCAGTTATGCTTATCTTCCAATTAAGATTTCTTAAATGCTCATGTTAGACTCTTAATATCTGTATGGAAGCATTTATGGATCAATCTTGTATTTTTTCAAATCTGTGCAGCTGGAGGCTTTTATTTAAGCAATCTTTTTCATTATTTACAACAGTAATTTTACAAATGTCTTTCATTTTCTTTCTTTTCTAGTGCAGAAAAAGTTTTGATTTAAAGCCCAAAAGATTATTTGTCAGTACAACTATACCATTATTTTCCCTATAAACAGTAGTTGGGTCAATATTGTGAAAAAAATGCAAAAAAAGAGTACTGTGTGAACAGCAATAAAGGTGAAAAAGGGAAACTAATGATGTCCTCCTCTAGAAGCTTCCTGGACTTTTCTGAGTTATAGTAATCAGAAGAAACAGGAATTAAGTTTCAATAATAGCCATAAACCATTCAAAACATCTTTGATCATCATAGTTTGGATTTGTTTTTTAACTTTGATGAATGTTGTCTTTAGTTCAGAAATTCTGGCACGTAGGAAAAAGAATGTGGATGTTTCTTAAAAGCTCATATATTTTAAAGCCCTGGACAAATGGCCATCACATATGCATGATGGACTGCACAGTAAATTTTGCATTATTCATTCAAGCCTGTAAAAAAAAAAAAAAAAAAAAAAGCAAGACAGCTGGAGAAATGTTCAAAAAAGGTTCTTTATTCTTGGAAGGTTCCATGATTTGTCTTGAAGCCGCACCCAAACAGATCTAGCAACGGTGATATTTCTGCTCCAAGTGAGATTTTTATCTAGAAACCCAGACATCCTATAATTCTACAACACACCCAATCCCAACAAAAGTTCTCTGAATCATGCCTCCCCAATAAAAATATTGAAATATAAATGTCCTGGTTCCTGCCAGAGTGGTGGTAACTTTTGCAGCAGCCAGGAGATGCATGGCAGGACCCTGGGGTTGTTCGATCCCACCCCAGCCCTGCACAGGGCAGGCGCATCTTTCCGGTTTGCTGACTGAGCAATCAGGTGGCATCGGTTCCACATGGTGAGTCATTGGTGTGAATCATTTGCCTACCTTGTACCCTCTGTCATTGGTATTGTTGATGTTCATTTTCATATCTCATTGATGTTTGCAGTAAATTGTTCTTATTTCAGCCCACGATCTCTGCCTTTTGTGTCTCTAATTCTCCTCTTCATCCCTCCGCAGGGGGATGGAGGGAGTGAGCAAGCAGCACGTGGCATTTCAGTGAACACCAAATTGGGAAATACCATTCCTAAACCACAGCAATAATCAACCTGAGAAAATGCACATTAATATTATCTTCAACTGAACCTGAAATGTATCAGGTAAAGGGAATGACCAGGTAGGACGAGGAGGCCAGAATTATTTCATACCTTGTCCTAACAGCCTCCGTTGCAGATCTCTGCTCTGTTCTGCTAAGGACTAATTCTGCAGGAGCATTCCTTTTCACCATCTATTCTCTGCTTGGGAGTGCAAAGGTTTTAACAGACAGCAAGTCTTCATTAAAAACACCAAAATATGTTTGCCTTATCAGGCACTTGAATCTACTGCCCCTCAAGTGGAGCCTAGAGCAGGACTGCACATAAGCAATATATGACTTGGTACCTTTAATCAACAGCATCATGTAGGCAGGAAACAGGAGCCAAGAAGTATATCATAGACTTATATGGGTTGGAAAGGATCTTAAAGACCAACCAGTTTCAATCCCCTGCCACGGGCAGGGACACCTTCCACTAGCCCAGGTTGCTCCAAGCCCTGTCCAAGCTGGCTTTGGCACTTCCAGGGATGGGGCAGCCACAGCTTCTCTGGGCAACCTGTGTCAGGGTCTTACCACCCTCATAGGGAGGAATTTCTTCCCAATATCCCATCTAATCCTGCTCTCTGTCAGTGGAAAGCCATTCCACCCTGTCCTGTCACTCCAGGCTCTTGTCCAAAGTCCCTCTCCAGATCTCTTGGGAGTCCCATTAGACACCGGAAGGGGCTCAAAGGTCTTGCCAGAGCCACCCAGGCATTGAGCCATTTAAACAGAAAAACTATCTCATTCCCTTTCCTTCTGTCCTCTGAATTCACAATTACACATAACCAGGCTGCCCAGTTGGAAGTACTGGACGATGTCAAGGGAAGAGGAGTAACATGGGTGATAGAGGGGGCAGAGATACAAACAGCAACAGAGGGGTAAGCACTGCTGTTTACAGGGAGCAAGAAATTTTGAAGTCTTTAAGGGCTGAAAAGAAACATGTGAAGAGTAAAATGACACCTGTTTATATGATTTGCCACTACTCTGCTGTGACAGCCTATGTAATAAGATCTCATAGCAGCAACATGCTAAAAATAGCACTCAGTGTGCTTATAAAACCTCTCATTCTATTGAATTAAATAAATACAAAGCTCTGCAGTTCCTAGAAGTTTATCAACAGTTCCTGTGGCTGAGCCTAAAAATATAAATTTAAAAATCATAGTGTTTTTTCATAAATATATTTCCTAATTTCTCCTTCATCCAGTCAGTTATGAATATATACAAGGTAATGTGTGCATGTTTATATCACCCAAAGTGGTCTTCTGGCTACTTCTGCTCTCTGAAAAGAAATGAGACAACTCACCCTTGCCTAGTCCAGAAATGGCATCCGTAATCACCACCACCTTGTTTTGCACCGCTGACTTGGACAAAAGCCACCTGACTGACTGGTAAATATAAATAATTCCACTGATCCCTAAGAGAAGCAATGGTAGAGCAAATACAGCAAGAATACCCATCTCTGTGGGAAACAAAAGACCATATGAGAGTACAGTAATCATAATACACATTCATTATTTTTCAAATATTCTTATCTAAAACCCCAATGTTTTCATATATAGAAAATACAGTGATCAGAACACCAAAGGCTTGAAGCAGTAGGTTGTTTTCCAATCAATGAATAGTATTATTATTTAATAGACAGGATAATATTGTTTCTTTTTCTGTTTTTGTCATCTTTGTATGTACATATATGTGTACATTCTATTATGCCTTAAGGCAATACATAGGCTAAAAAATAACACTGAACTTTTAATTACAAACTTTTCATTATGTTGCTATTATTAGAAGACAGAGAAAAAGCTTTTAATCCAAATTTCAGATAAAACTCACAATAGAAGTCTTTGCTGTTCTAAAAGATATAGAAAATATAATCACTTACTATGGCTATGAAGACTCCAGATACAGATAAAGCATTCTACTGTATTTGTGTAAACCTCTGTATTACAGGTTTAATTAAGATCCTTTAGCAATTTCATAGAGCACTGATTTGTTGAGGCTGCTTGCCCTGAATGAGAATGGCTATATACAGCCCTGTGAGAGAGGCACAGCCAGAGTAAATATAGCATCCAGTGTGATCCACATGCCTGACCTATCTGGTCCAGCAGCTTAGGCAGTGATATTAAAACTCTTATTACAGTATCAATTCAACTGGATAAAGAACAACCTCTCCTTCTGCCTTGCTTTTTGTTGTTCATAATAATGTTTTAATTTCTTGTGATTGGCCTTCAATTAACTTTAGACATCAAATAATTTGTGTAAAATCCATAACAACAGGTCTTCAAAATGAAGGAAAAGGTACCATAAAGAAGTTGCCACTTGCAATAACCATAGTTCAGCAATATGAATAATGTATGAATGTGTCAGGAAAAGGTCTCTGAGCAAGCTGACTTGGGAGTCAGTCCATCATACAGAGCTGCTGCAGGCAGATGAATGCTGGAAAGCAGATGAATGCTGGAAAAAAGATGAGGCTGGCATCCTGTGCTGCCAGGGACTACAGGCTGCTTTCCACTCTTGGTATCTGCTAGACAGATCCGCCTCTTTCCCAGCAGTTTCAGGACCATACCAACTCTAGGTAGGTGATTTAACTTTTGCATTTCTGCAGAGAGACATTATCTGTTCATAGAATCATAGAATGGTTTGGATTGGAAGGGAATTTAAAGCGCTTCTTGCTCCACTCCCCTGCCATGGGCAAGGACACCTTCCACTAGACCAGGTTGCTCCAAATTCCATTCAAGCCCATACACATTCAAGGTTCGAAGTCTTGAACACTTCTAGGGATGGAGCAGCCACAACCTCTCTGGGCAACCTGTGCCAGTGCCTCACCACCCTCTGAGTAAAGAACTTGCTCCTCACACCTAGTCTAAATCTCTCCTCTTTTAGTTTAAAACTGAAGCCCCTTGTCCTATCATTATCTGCACATGTAAAAAGTTGTTCTCCCTCTGCCCCTTCACATACCAGAAGGCTGCAATGGGGTGTCCCCAGAGCCCTCTCTTCTGGAGGCTGAACACTCACAGCTCTCTCAGCCTATTTTCAGAGCAGAGGTTTTCCAGTCCTCAGAACAACGTTGTGGCCTCCTCTGGACTCCTTCAACAGGGTCACCTCCTCCTTGTGCTGATGATCTCAGATCTGGACTCCAGGGACGGTTACAGAAGGGCAGAGTAGCTGTGATTGTTAACCTGACAATCACACTTATGGGTTGACCTTTGAGGTTCTAGGGAGAAGGCGGCTTTACCATAAATCATCCCTGTTTTGCTTTTTCAAAAAATTATTTCACTGTCTTAAAACTGCCATTCTGACAACCAGATTCACAATTCTGTTTGTGCTGTTTACCTGGTCATCTAAACGCTAATTTTCATCTCCAGTGAGAGAATGCAATTCTATAAATGATGAGTCATTGATGTTGGAGTGTTCTAAGAAAGAACAAAGACTTCATGGTTAGGTCTGCGGGTATCAGGACAGTGCTTGTTTTTGATAAGTGGGAATGGGTAGAAGGTTATTTAAGAGGTTGTAGGAAGGGACTTTGAGATATAACTTGCTCTAGAAGCTAATGATTTCAGGAAGCAAGATGTGTATTCTTGTCTGTGAAAGCTGATGTTGCTTGCCAAAGAACTCATGATTTAATGTTTAAGATTTCCAAACCAAAGAATTGTATAGTGTGCCAACGCTTGAAACATTGCACGCATTTCTTTCTAGAAAAACTCCATCATGAATGACAGATATGAATAAAAACCTGTTTTCCAATAAAAAATGGTCATGGTGTCCTGTAATGTACATCAGTTTCTACAAGAAAATGTAAAAACATTAATTCAAATGAGCTGAGAAGTTGTGCCAAGCCACCTGCAGCGACAGCAAGGACATCTAATTTTCCATCATTCTTAAAGCTCCAGCTATCTTCTCTTACTTTTAAAGCATCAGCTTTTAATAAACAAATGTGCAGTTCCCTATCAACAACTGAGCTAGTTTGTTCCTTTAAGGGAGCACGATGTGTTGTTCAATTAATTCATTCAGGGTTCTGGAAATATTTTTTTCTGGGAAGGTAAAACATTTAAGACATTAAAAAAAAAAAAAAAAAAAGCACATACTAAAGATATTTATATGAGTTCCAATACAGTGACTGCAATAACCAAAACACCCAAATCTTCCCAAGCACATGAATCTTACTCTGTTGAAGTACCAGAGAAATGTATTATACACTGCCATCTTCAGAGCATGGTTGGGAACACCAGGGCAACAGGAATAACTAAAACCTCTTCTAGATGGCAGTTCCCATTTCAAGGCGAAGTTACCTACAAGGAAACTTGAACAAAAGTGAGGCTTTCTCTCTCCCTCATCTGATTCTGAAAGTCTCTATATCCTGAGCTCCAGGAACTGTCCCAGATGATGCCAGAGATGAACAGTGTCCAAATCTGAAGATCTAGAGCTTGTTTCCCTGAAGTGCTCAACCCAGGTCACTGCCTGAAAGCATCAGCATGCACTTACAAAAACATCTGCATTACTGACATTTCACATTGTTCAGAAGTGCTGTACAAAGCATTCAGTGGATATTCTTCAGTGTTTTGTTTGTGCTTTTGATATTTTTTTGGAGGAAGAGTTTAACTCACTATAGAGAAAGCAATGATTAGGGACACTGGCAGCTAGCATTCATCCAGGAATAAGAAACCAATAGTTCAAATCTGCGTCTGTCCCAGAAAGATGATTCCATCTTTACAGTTATCATTTTTGGGGTTTGTGAACTCCCTAAACATGGGCATATTCTTGTCCACAGCAAGGTTTAATCAGTGCAACATCTACAATTTCTTTCTTTGAGTAGAAATGGAAAGACATATGGCTTTTCATATACTTTGAGAGGGTATATGCCTCTAACACTGAAAGTCAGAGACATTTTTAACACTAGCCATGACACGGTTTTGGTCGCTTGGAAGGGACCAGACCAGCGTCAGGGTTCTTGACCTTGACCCTGAATGGTATGTTGCAAGAGTTCAGCTCCTGCACCAACCGCACGCCCCAGAAATGAGGAGACACGACACAGAGGTGTGAGCAAACTGCCAGCCGAAGCTGATCTGCTTTTATTGCTGCAAAATGGTGGGTTTTAGAGGGGAAAAGGAAAGAAGGATCTGGAAAGTAGGAGGGTAAAGGCGGAGCATGCAAATCTGCTGATAACTATTGGATAAAGAGTAATTAACTTTTCATAACTGGGTGGAGACAACTGTGGGTTTCCTGCTAAACAACAGAATTGGTAGGTACATCTCAGTATCCTAACCAATGAGGGATTGTTGCTGGGCCTGTGTAGGCACCGGCAGAGTTCATGAGGAAGGAGAAGAAACACAAAATGGAGGCTCAATCTACTTATAGATTTTGCCCCAAAGCCAAGTAATCAATGCAGTCCTCCAGGTAGTCGTTTTTCAGCAGCTATCTCTTCCAGGCTACTCCCATCCACATAGCGTGCCTTCCAGTCTGTGAAAGATGTTTCCCTTTCCTCTGGGTCCCAGGTATCCCCAGCATAGCCAGGCCAAGTATTTTAATTATGTGCTTATTCTGGTCTGGATAAGGGAACATGTAGGCTGTAGTGAGTCCTGTATTCCCCATTCATCTCATCTAAGTAAAACTGTAGGTGAATTTTACCTTTTTTGTCCCCCCTCAACCCTTGTTTCATTATTCTTTCATTCTTATTGCATTGATTCTCTTTGTATTTTAATAGCTTTGAGATCACTGAACATACTGACAGATACTTTTGGTATTTGCTAGAATTCCTGCCTTCATACCTATGTCAAAACCATTTTTGAATTATGCTCTCCTCAGAGACCTGTTGTTGACTTGCAAGATTAGCCCATCTTATAATACTACCACGCATATTTTCAAGCATTGAAAACCACAGAAATTCTTGCTTGAAAAAGCAGTCAGCACCATGTTTGGTCCTGGGAGCAGAAGGAACATAATTTCTATTCTCGACGTAAAAAACTAATAATAAAAATTTTTTATTAAAAACCTGCTCTTTGAAAAGTACTGTGATCACAGTGCAAGAGCCAGACACTTTAAAATCAGAAATACAGAGTCAACAGCAGAACATCTAGTTCAAGTCAAACATGCTGCCTGCACAAGTCAGTCCATGCACTGCCATTCCTCAATCCATGCAATTATTTATTTGATGTTCTCTTCTCACACGTGTACAAAGTGGTGTGCCACAGTATGTAGGCATGGTTCCTCCTACGTACTCCAAAAGATAAGCATCTTGACCAAAAGCTACAAGGAAGCTTGGTATTCTTCTCAGTAATAGAGACATACAAGCACATAGTCAACCAGCCCTCTATTCTCCACCGGGAGACTCTATTGGGTTGACCAACAGGTTTCCCTCCAGCTTCCTGGTGAGCTTCGATGTGCTGTCAGCTTCGTTACAGTCCACAGGCATCTGATCTTACTGCTGGAAGATCTTATATTTTCTTTGTACCCGATTTCATTCACTGTTTTTTTTTCTACTTCTGAATAGCTTTTTGTAGCCATTTTATTGCTCTTTTTCTTCTCAAACTCCTTCCAAAGAAACAATCGACTCGGAATTGCTTTTTGCCCATTGGTCCCCGTTTGGCAACATCCATACTTAAATTCTGTGGTTCCAATCTGGTCACCAGGCAATCCCAGCCTGATTAAGTGTTACTGACATGATTAGTGAGTGCCCTACCAAGACTCTCCACCTCCAAATTACCAAGCAGTTATCCCATTTATAACAATTGCATATCAGTTATCTTACATGCTCCTTGAAAAAAGTCATTACACTTTGGCCTTAATTCCTCTGCCTTGCTTACAGCTGAGCAGAAGTAGCTTCATATCGTACCTGCAGACAGTCTGCACACTAGAGCAAGAGAATGTTTTTCACACTGATGAGAGCAGACAGCATCCTTGTCCAGGAACTGGCTCAGACACTGCCATGGTTCCATGTACATACTTTGGCCAGCTATAGTATCTAGTGCCTTACAGTGCTCCTGAAGGATTTTTTGCTCACAGACACCCTCTTATGGATTTAAGGAAAGAGATCAGTTCTCACTGTGCATAGCTTATCATGGCCAGTCAGATTACATTTTTGGTCTACTATCATCAGTGGGAAACTTTAAAAATATTTCATGGCTTTCAAATTCTGGTCTCCCTCATAACTTACAAATGCCTATGTCCCTGGGAGTCCAGGGCTGGGTGCCAGATAGGTGTCCCTAGTTGCAGGTGCAACATCAACCTGTGCAGCAGCAGCTGTGGGGACGTGCACATCAACACCTGCCTGCACCAGGTCGAGCCAGTGCACAAAACTCAGCAGTGTGGATGCTGGGCCCTGAGGAGCAGCACATCACTGGCACCATGTCCTTCCAGCACAGGCAGCCCCTCAAGATGGTCCTGGTCCACAACCACTCTTCATCCAGATGGTTGTGATTCTGGCCCTGGTCTTGCTTCCAAGTCCTGGTTCTGAACATTTTCACCACCTTGGTCCTGGTCCTAAACACAGTTCTGGTCTAGACCCTGCTGTTCCCAGCAGAGGTGTCCCTAGGAGGGGCACATGTTCCCAAGTGGGGGACATTGTCAGAGAGGGTGTCCCTGGGGTGGTGGGGGTGTCCCCCCTCTCTGTGGTGAGGGGTTGGGGCCGCAGTACCCCTGTAGTGACACCAGGGCTGCCCAGCTGGAGATCCAGCCACTGAGCCATAACTTCAACATCTGGGGAGACAACAACCACATCTGGGACTATGGCCACCAGCTGTCACCCACCACTGTGGAGCAGCTGGGGGTGACCAGGGACAGTGCCCTGGACTATATCCAAGGCTGAGCCACCCCCGACACCTACCATCATCTTTGAGCACTAGGCACATGGATGAGGGTGGGAATGGGAACAAGGACTCAGTGGCTCTGGGCACAGGGATGGGGACAGGGTCAGGGATGTCTCTGTGGAGTGGCCACCCAAGGCTTGTCCCCACTGGCCATGAGAGGTGCTATCATCAGCCTAGGGGACACCATTAAACCAGTACCCAGAGCTCACCATGTCCCCAGGGCAGGGTGGGAACATGCAGAGCCTGGACATCAGAGACAGGGCTCCCCCTGACAGTGAGGTTTGGGAGACCTCTGGGGGAATGAGCACAGAGCTGGAGGGCAAATACTCCATAGGCCCTCAGGGCTAAGCAAATAGAGCCCCTCCCCACCACCATGGGAGTTTGTGGCAGGGGGCCCACCCCAGTAAGGCCTAGAATCCAATCAGAGAATGCAAGCAATGCAAGCTGTTTATGATGAGTTACTGCTGGTGCCACAGTAATGTTTTTTGGTGTTGAATTATGCTAAAACCAGCCTGGTTCATCAAACTCCAAACACACATCCTGCTTTTTGAAGTTGGATGTGGCAGATAAGCTAGTAGCTGGCCTGCAAATTTGTGATTTACAGTCATTCAGTTTCTACTACAGAAGTCCAGTCCCCTTGCTTTCTACTACAGCAGTCAATCACTTTCTACTACAGAAGTCCAGTCCCCTTGCACAACAGTCAGGTTTTCTAACATAACCCTTTTTGGGGTGTATGTGTAGAGACTCCTCCCTTGAGTGGAGACACCCTCCAAGGATATTCCTCAAAGTTGAGCGAGAGAGATCTCCCCACGAGGGTTGATATGGGTGAGTTACATCAAATCTCTAATTAACTTCTTTTTGCTAGCTTTAATATATTTGCTTTTATATTTAATTAATTTAATAATGCTTCAATATAGTGCACTATCCTATCTTATACCATACTACTAGTAGTTTTAGCATTTATATTGTGTTGTAAGTCATTCTGGTTAAGATCTTTTGTCTGATCATTTGTAATAATAAATTATTCATTTTATATAAATATTCTCATTTTGCCAGTCATTAAAACCTGAGGACAAAAGTCGTTCAAACACACCTCTGTAATTCCTTAAACTACTGACATAATCTGAGGCTAAGACTGGATTCAGACACACCAAAACTTCTCTCTGAGTTTAGAAAGCAAGGGAGCCCTTTCTGCACCTCATGACTCAGCAGCAGGGATTCTTCTAATAAATTTTGTCTAAGCCTTCTACTCCCACCTGTGATAGTGTCACTGGGGGGCAAAAGCCAAAGACCCCCCCAGTGGCAGATTGGGGGAGGGGCCAGGTGGGCCCCTCACTGCTGCAGTCACCAGGATGTGCACCGTGTTCACGTCCTCACTGTGGATGTCACCAGCAGTGGCACTAACACCTCTCAGCAGCACCACTGTCCTCAGGGTGTCACCAGTGCCATGGAGAGGTGGTCACCACCACCACCATCACCACAGTGTCCTGCTGAGGGTGCAGTTGTGGTGACTCTCCTGGTTCTGGTCAAGGTCATCACCTTAGTCATGATTCTAGTCCCAATTCTGGACCAGGCACTGGGCCCCCACCTCACTCAAGAGACCCCTGACACTCACTGGTCCACACACAAGTGGAGCTGAGCCTAAAAACAGGAGAAGAGGATGGCAGTTTGGCACCACAGAGGCTGCCAGGGAGCAGCTCCAGGCACTCACCTGGGCCCCTCAGAGTCCCACTCTTTGTGTCCTCCTCTGTGCCGCCAAAGCCCAGCTGACCTCACCTTTCCCATCAGCAGTGACATCCACTTGGGAATGGCCACACCCTCTGTGCCTAAAAGATATTAATAGATATTAATAGATATTAATAGATATTAATAAATATTAATAGATATTAATAGATATGACGGGCCTCTACACCACCCTCAAAGCCCCATACCCCCATAGATCACTGCAACTTCTGTGCCCTAGAGCCACCATAGACCCCCCCCAGCCCCTATGGGTTCCTATAGCTCCTCCCAGCTCCCCCGTTTGGAGATGAGGATGCCATGAGGGACCATGCCCAAGGCCTTACAGCACACCCGTCCAATCCAGTCCAGAGTGACACTGGTCAGCCTTCCTCATCACGGAAGGCCACCAGACTGGTCACGCACCCCTTGCCCTCAGTGAAGCCGTGCTGGACTGCCATGAGTCCCGTTGCATCTGCGCCTTGGTTTTCCTGATCCCATCCCTACATATCCAAACAATATCCCTATGCCTTCTCAGGCTACCTCCTGCCTGCCCTGCTCGATTCCTTACACTTGAGGATGGAGAGCTCTCGCACTCAAAAAAAGCAGCCTCAAAGAGCTGCCAGCTGCCAGCCTGTGTCCTTAAGGACAGTTTCCCACGAGATCCTTTAGTTCTTTAAACAGCTGCAAGTTCACTCTTCCACAGTTCAGGGATGGGGAGAACGCGGTCACAGAACACCCCAATCCGGGGCCACCGCTGCCTTCCAGGGGCCTAAGGGCGGGCTCAGCCCAGGGAGGAGGGGCCGGCCCGCCCAGCGCGGCCAATCGGCACGCTGGGCCCGCCCCGCCAGCGCGGGCAGCCAATGGGCGCGGGCAGTGCTATGGGTGGCGGGCGGGGCGAGGGGCGGGGCCCGGCGAGAGGGGCTTTGGGGGGGCTTTGGGTCCGGTACCGCGCCGGTGCCAGCCCAGCTCCTGCTCTTGGCTGTCCCCGGACAGGGTGCCCCGCGGGTGTCCCATTAAGCCTCCTGCCCGCGCTCACCGTTCCCGCGGAGCAGGATCGGGACACCGGGGCCTGCAGCGCCTCCATTGCTCACTTACTGACGCCATAGCGCACGCGCCGGCAGAATTTGGCCAGCTATGGCGAAGGACGGCACTTCCGGGTTACTGCTGCCCAGGTCACGTGATGCAGGGGCCACGTGGTCATCCCATCATGTGACCTGCGGCGGTCGCGGGCAGGAGGTGGGAGATTCCCGTGGGATCGGAAGAGAAGGAATCGGGGGCGGGCGCGGAGGTGTCCTGGATGTGGAGATTTGGGATCACTAAGTGGGCCGTGGGAGTCTACAGGGGTCTCAGCACTCGGGGAGGAGTGGGGGAGGGACTCCCCAGGCTAAGCCCGGAGCGCTCCTCCCTTCGGAGGTACCCCCTGATCCCCCTGTGCCCCTGAGGCCATGGCCACCCCCCTCCTCTCCACGGTGGTGCCGGGCGAAGCCTCCGAGAGTGACTCGGAGCAGGAGCTGCTGGTGGGGGCGGCGGGGGGAGCCCCCGGGGCCGGGCTGAAGGTGCCGGGCGAAGCCTCCGAGACGGAAGAAGAGGAGGAGGAGGAGCAGGGACCGAAGACGTCCCCAGTGATGGCGGAGGAGCCGGCAGTGGTTTGGGGGGGCGGCCGGGGGAGCCCCTCGCTGCTGCAGCAGCGGCTGCGGGAGGGTACGGGGCGGCTGCGGGGGGCGGTGGGCAGCGCCCTGCGGCAGAGTTACGGCAGCGCCGCCCGAAGCCTGGGGGGGCTGGAGGGGGCCCTGGGCCGGGCGCAGGTGGCCGCCGCCGCCGCCGCTCACTGCCTGCGCCTGGCCCGCCGCGACCTGCGCGCTGTGGCCGACACCATCGACATCGTCACGGCCTGTCGCCTCCTGCCCGACATCCGCGTGCAGCTCTGACTGGCACCGGCACGAGGCACCACGTTCACCGTCCCCACTGTGGCTGTCACCCGCGGCGGCACCAACGCCTGCCAGACATCCACGAGCAGCTGCCGGCACCACTGCTGTCCTCAGGGCAGCACCAGTGCTTGGGTCATGCTTGTCAGCATCACTGCTCCAGTGTCCTGCCGAGGGCGTGGTTGTGGTGGCATCGAGTCGTCGCTGCAGCACCTCACACTGACCTTGAAGATCTCACCTCAGTGGCATCACCAGCATAGTCACAGTGACACCAAACAGTGGCTTTGGCACAGAGGCCACCACCCTGCCACCCCAGGACCTCTACACTCTGGTGACATGATCACTACTGGCCTGACCAGCTATTACCATCCCTGAACTGCAGCCTCACACTGGCTCCAGTCACTGCTGACCTCACCATTTGGTGTGACACGGAACTGAATAAAGCCATGGTGGTGTCAGAGCCACAGCGGGGAGCTTGGCCAGTGCCATGGGGACACAGCATTGCAGAAGGGGGCACAGGGACACACGGGACAGGGGGCAGGTAGGGCGACATGGTTCCTGGTGGAATATTGCAGTAACCTTTGAGTTCACTGGTAGCCCAGAGGACAGGACTGGTGACCTGGGGCATGTATCTGCCATGTCCCCTGTCACCCTCTGGTGATGTCCCAGTGCCCACCCCCTGACACACACATTGTGTCCCTCTTGCCATGACCCCAGCAGCAGGCTATTGAGGGGACAGTGAGTGAGGACAAGAGGACTGCAAGAGGGGGGACAGGAGCCCCACCCTACCCCAAGAAGAACATGCCCTAGGGCCAGACAAGGGTTTATTTGGGGGAATGCTTGCCCCACACCACCATCACCTCCATGACACAGGGAGGGGGGAGGGTTCCCAGAGGGGCTGGAGAGTCCCTGGGGGGAGTCACATGCAGGTGTCCAGGTTGTTCATGTACTCTTGCAGTGCCCACAGCCGGGCATCAATCTCAGCCAGCTCGGCCGAGGGTTCTTCAGAGTGGTTCTCTGGGGAGGCCAGTGCAGGGAAAAGGGGTTAATGAGGGCCTGAATTGGGTTGGGGGGCACCCCGAATATCCAGGGACTTAGATGGGGCCTCACCTTTACCAGGGCACTTGCTGGTAGCACTGCGTGTGGGCAGCTTGTGGCTGGCAGCCAGGCGAGGTGCCTGCGGGACAGACTGGCAGTCACTAGTGTGTGTCCCACCCCACTCCTCGTGCTTACCCTGCTTTAGGACGTAGAGGGGGGCCCCAAATGGGTGGGGGAACCCCTAAGGGGCAGCCACTCACCATACAGGGGCCATTGCAGGACGAGGTGCTCAGAGGTCTCTCGGTACGGGTCACCCTCCTGTCACTGCCCAAGATAAGGGGGTTTAAGAGGTGCCAGGAGGGAGGACCAAGCATCCTGCCCTATGCCAGTGTTACCTGTGGGGCATGGCCTTGGGGCGCTCACTGCCTTTGCTGCCAGAGCTCACTGCTGAGCACCAGCTCCGGAAGCTTGTGGCTGCAGGGAGAAATGAAGGTAAGGGGTGAAGTTGAGAAAGATGCTCCAGCACTGAGTGGGTGCTCCCTAGCCCTCTTCATGCTCTCCACTCACCCGACGAGCTGCGCCCATGGCTCCTCACTGGACTGTTGCTGCCAAAAGCCACCCTGTGCCGCTGGCTGCACCCAACAGAGATGGTGACGGGGGGCAGGGATCCCCCAAGTGTTGGGGAGGAATGGGACAGTGGGATGGTGACAAGTTCATTGTCACCACTTACTTTCTGAGCTCAGCCTCCTTCTGCCGTCGCTGCCGGGCCCTGACGAAGGCAGTGGGGTCGAAGCGTGGCAGGCGGGAACCTGGTGGGGGGTGAGGAGGAGGAGGGGGTCAGGGTGAGGAGGCAGTGAGTCATGTCCTGTCTCCACCCCTATGTGTGTCCCCCCAAGTGTCCCACACCTGCAGGTGATGGGGATCGCAGAGAGGGGCGGCCCAGGCTGCTCCTGTGGCTCTCCAGGGATGCCGAGCGTTGCTTCTGGGGGCAGGGGGCCGTGCTGGCAGATGTCTGGCGGCTGCCAAGAGGACCAGTGCCATGAGGGGGGGACACTCCATGGTCATGAGACCCCCTTACAACCCACCCCAGCCTTACCCCCTCCTGCAGGAGGCCAGTTCGGCTGTCAGGCTCTTCACCCGCAGCTGCAGCCTCTGCTCTGATGCCTTTGCCTCGGCCAGCTGCAAGGTGGGGAAAAAGGTTCACTGTGCATGTGGCAGACCCCCTTCCCACTGCCAGCAGTCCCGAACTTGCAGCCCCCCATCCCCTCCCAGCCCACCTGGGCAGCCAGCTGACGGTGCTCATGCTGATGCCGGGCCTCTGCCACCCGCTTCTCCTCCACTGCGCGTCGCAGCCTGAGGAGGATGGCAGGGGGTGGTCTGGGGGCTCCTTCCTCGCACTGACCCCTCCCAAACCCTTCTGAGCGCTGCCAGCCCCACTCACGCGTCCCGCAGGTGCTGGATCTCCTCCAGGCGTCGTGACCGAAGCTGTGCCAGCTCCTCCCGCAACTCCCGCACCAGTGTGGCAAGGTCCTGCCGCCCAGCATAAGGCAGCGGCAGTGGGTAGTGGATTCTGGGGAGGAGCACGTGGAGGGGGTGAGGCTGGTGTCACTCCTCCGTGCCCCCTACCCAGTGTTCCCTGTCACCTATCAAACTCCACAGAGTAGACGAGGATAAGGTAGCGCCTGGTACTGAGGGGGGAAGAGGAGGAAGGGGGAGGCCGGACGATTGCCCCCACTTTCCGGCTACGCAGGGTCTCCAGGTCGGTGTAGGTGAGGAGCTCCAGGCTGACTGACTCACTGCTCTGCAGAGGGTTTAAAAAGTGGGGGGGAGGCTTGGTGGGACACATACCCCAACACATTTCCCCCCAGAATGCCATGTAGAGGAGCGGCGCTGTCACACCTGCATTAGTGCTGACTCCAGCATGCTGCAGAAAATGCCGAACTGCTTGAAATTCCCAGTTTTGCGGGTCATGTCCTCGATGACTGCGAGGAGTACTTCTGTGAGTGTCAGTCGTGGGGGGTTTCCCGCAGTCCTCCCCCAGGTCCCCCCCGGCACTCACAAGCGGCATCGAACTTGCCCCTCCACAGATCAGCGGTGCCGTGAGCCTCCACCTCCACTCGCAGCACAGTGCGAGCCAGGGTCACCCGCACCGTGTGTGTCCCGGGCCGAAAACTGCAATCGGCCTGCAGGTACCGCGGCTCTGCCATGGCGCAGGGGGGTCTGTGGAGAGAAGGCACCATGGGGAGACAGGGGCACCCCAGGAGTAGGGGGGACACTCCTAGAAGGCCGGTAGGGCACCCTCGGGAAAGGGGATCCAGATTGGAGGGCTTGGGGCAGGTGAGTTGGGGTGGATGCTGGGGTGGTGGGTTCAGGGAGGGAGCGGGAGTGGGACTGATGGCGGGGACACAGATGGGGGAAGAAGGCATCGAGGTCACAGCATCAAGGGAGGTGACCACAGAGAACCTCAGGGCATTTGGAGATTAGGGCTCTGCTGGGGGGGCTGTGGGAGGAAGTTTGAAGGGCTGGAGAGAGTACAGAAGGGCGCGGGGAGAGCCCAGGGCCCGGGGCTGCTGCCTGGGGAGCAGGGGGGAGCCAGGGCTTCGGGGGCCTGTACCGAGGAAGGGGAACTGATGGTCTGTTCTGAGAGCAGCGGGGCGGGGGTGGCCCGGGCGTATGCTCAGGCGGTAGACAGCGGGAGCAGCCCCGTCGGTGTCAGTGCCGGCACTGCAGGAGGGTCCGGGCCCGGCGCGCAGACCCACGGCCCGCCGGCCCAGCGCTCACCGCGATCCGCCGCGCCTCGGCCGCAGCCCCGCCCCCCTCGCCCCGCGCCATTGGTCGGCCGCGCCCGTCTCCGTCTCGCCATTGGCTGCTCGCGCCGTCTGTCACTTTACTGCCGTTAGCCGCTTGGCTGCCCGCCAGCCTCTCTCTGCCATTGGCTGTCAGGTCGAGCCCTCCTCCCGCCTCCGCGGCACCGTTGGTTATTGCGGCTGTCAGTCATTCCTGGAGAAGAGGAGGAGCGACGCCTGCCTCTGGATCCCTTCAACCGTGACGTCCGGCAGGCCCCGCCCCCTCCGCGATCACGGCCTGGCCCCGTCCCCCCCTTGAGGCCCCCGCGTCCGCTCCGTTCCCGCCCTGCGAAGGGAGGGCCCGTGAGGCTGGGCCGGAGAGACTGCGCTACCTATGGGGGACACGACACGTCCGGGGGCAGTGGAGGTGGGCACAGACAAGTTGGGGAGCAGCTGAAGCTTAAACCAGTTTTTGTTAACCAGACTGGGAGCGGGGGGGGAGGCCTCGGGAGGCCCCAGGCATCCCAGTATTTGGGAGTATGCCCCCAAATTGCAAATTATCCTCCTGAAATGGTTGGAGGGGCAGCCCCAGGACTTCAGATCCCCCTTGAACATTCCAGGGGGTTGGCCCTCACAAGAAATGGGGGAGGGGAGTGCAGCACACTCTTAAACTGCCTTTGGGAATCCCAGCAGCCCTTCTCAGGCAGGACTGTGTCTGGGGGTCTGTCCATGCACTCAGTGACACTGATGGCATTATGAGCACTTGTGATGGCACTCTGGGGACCCTTGGTGGCAACATGAGCCCTGGGAGAGGAGATGCCAAGTTCTCTCCTTCCTCTTCTCCCACTGAAAAAGCAGTGCTGGAGTCAGAGCAGAGGCAGTTTGAGGACATCCAGGGGTCTCCAGCAACTGGGATCAGCCCAGTGGTACAATACCACATACTAGAGATGGCACCATCCTTGCACAAGCCCTGTTTGGCCCTCAGTGGGGCCTTTTGGGGTGGTTTCTTCCTTTCTGAGGAAGGCAAGAGGAACTGCAGGCCCTACCCTAGGGCCATGGGAACTCCCCATTTCTCTGGGCAGATGAGGATGCTGGCATTGTCCCACCTCATGCAGGAAGATCTGTTGTTGGATGGAGCCAGCCAACTGCAGCCCCTGAAACCTGCTGCTCCCTATCTCACATGTCCCAGCTGGAAGGTAGGACAGCAGCTGGACTGTTGGGCTTGACCTGCTTCCCAGTGTGACACAGGGGACACCTGCACCATTACAGAGAAGGAAAGATGAACACTCTGACCCTCACTAGAGTAGCTCAGGACCTACTTTACTTGTAAGTGCATGAAGAAATGCCTCTGTGGAGCCTTAAGAGGCGGCTTTGAGCCAGCTGAATTGCAGACTAAATTCTCTCCCTCTGAGAAGGAGGATCTGGAACATATCCAATTGGTTTGGGGCCAAATATGAGGCTTTGGACTCTACAAATAAGGCATTGAACCTTCTGGTCAAATCTGAGGCCTTCAAAATGATGCTGTGGACCTTCTAAATGAGTCTTTGAACTTTAAAAGCATAAATCTTGTGATGTCTAAATGTGGCTTTGTAGTATGAAATTGTGGGTTTGTATCTTAAATTGACTATTTGGTCTCCCAAGTGTAGGCTTTAGTGATTTAAAAGTGATGCTATTTTCCTTACTTTGGAAGGAATATAAATAAGTTATATAACTTAATATAAGTTATATAAAACAGGGTTTGAACTTGAAAAATTTGGGGTCGAAACAGAAAAATAATCCTTTGGACCTTGAAATTGCAGTTTGGGATTTCAAATTTTTCCTGGGTTTTTTGTTTGGTTTGTTTTGGGGTTGTTTTTTGGGTTTTTTTTTGGGGGGGAGATGTTGTTTGGGTTTTTTGGTCACTGAGATTCATGTTCCAAGCCTAAGAATGAGGAGTTTTTAACTAAAGCATTCCTATGTTATCAGCCCTGTTCTTAGCACAGATCTATCACCCTCAAGGTGGTAAACCCTGGGGCCTATCACACTTGGGGGGGATTAATCCTGGGGGCCATCACCTTTGGGGGGGGGCAACCAGCTGATTGTTTTTTACCCTTCGGGTCCATTTGTCCTTGATCCCATCATCCTTGGGATGATTAACCCTGGGCCCACCAGATGTGCTTTACCCTGTTGGCCCATCACATCTCAGGCCCAACCCCCTCAGGGTTGTTAACCCTGGGGAACCATCCCCCTGGAGGCTCATTCCTTTTGCTTTGAAGGACCCTGGGGCCCACTAAGGTGACCATGATGCAAAGGATAAAGCATCACTCTCCTGGGTGGCACTTGGAGGCAGGTGGCAGCAGGGTTGTGTGCTCCTTCCTCTCCACTCAGTAGTGGTGAGCCCACCCTTTGAGCACTGGGTCCAAGCCCTGGGCTACCAGTACAGGAGAGACAGGTTGTCTGCAAGCCAGCCCAGGAACAGGCCTTGGAGATGCCCCATGGCCGGGAGCCTCTTGGAGGGGCTGCAGGAGCTGCTCAGCCAGGAGCAGGTTTGGCTGCAGAGGGTCCAACCTAGGTACGGTCTCAACACTGGCAGAGGCAGGACAAGAGATGCCAGGCACACACCCAGACCCAGAGTGACTTGGGAGGACGTGGTTTTTACTGTGGGGATAACTGAGGCTTGTTGGGAGGGTCCTGGGGTCCCAAACTGGGGAGGGGTAAAAGGCCACTTGGACACAGCTATGGTGGTTTCCCTGGGGCTTGCCTGAGACCCCAGCACCCCTTGAAGGGCCCTGCTTCACCCAGGGCTCTCCTAGGGGCCTTCCCAGGTCTGCTGACTCCCAGAGACCCTCCAAGCTAAGGCTCCATGCTAGTCTTTGCTGTGCCCCGGCGACCCACCAGGGCTTTCTTTGGAGGGGAACAGCAGGTGATACCAGGGACACAGGCCAGGCTCATTGTCTCCCCCAGGCCAGCACATGGAGTTGGTGGGCAGCATTGAGCAGCCGCTCACGGTGCTCCAGGCGGCAGTGCAGCCCTGGGGGGATGGATGTCAGTCCCCCCCGCAGCCCCCAGCACCCAGCAGCGATGGTCCCCGTCGAATCATTGTCCCCGCCATGCAACACTCCCCTGCCACAAAGGTCTTCCCAGCTCCCGCCGGCTGCCAGCAGGGCTTCCAGGGCCACCATGGGTGCATCATGGCCACTGCGCCCTGGCCACCCCTCCAGTGCCCAGCCTAGGTACGCTGTGTCCCGCTCGGCTGGGGATGGGAGGGATGGCACCTGGGCTGGGCCATGACCCTCCAGAAGCCCACGGGAGTCCAGATACCTGCAGGGACATGGGGATACTGAGGTCACTGGGGATATTGGTGGCAGCAGGGATGACACTGAAAACATGGAGATCATCAGGTACACTGGTGTCAGTGGGGACATTGGTGTCACCAGACAAGGGGGTAACCAGTGACACTAGGGGTCACTAGGCTATGGCTCTCCAGCAGCCCCTGTAACCTCAGGAACCTGTGAGGACACTGGGGACTGTTGGTACACTTGGGGGGCACTGTGCCACTGGACACACTGGGGACAGCAGTAATGCCAGGAAAGCCCATAACCCCAGGAACCCTAGGGACACACAGGTCAGTGTCCCTGAGGAGGGCACCACTGGCAGGACACAGGTGCAGCAGGCACAGGATGGGCAGTGCCAGCCCTGTGGACAGACTGGATACCAGGATCAGCAGTAACTCCAATGTGATGCGCTGCCAGGACTGAGAGAGAGCCTGGAGGACACCAGTGACACCAGTGGCCCCCTGAGCCCCTCCCAGTATCCTCCCCAGTCCAACCCTGTGCTCCCAATGTCTCCCCAGGAAACTCCCAGTGTCTCCTCACCGGTGCCAGGCCTCCCCAAAGAAGGGCCAGGCAGCAGCATTGTCCTCCACAGCCACACCAGTGCCCTCCACGTAGTCCCATGCTAGGGGCAGGACCCTCAGCAGCTCAGCCCCCCAGCGCTCTGGGGGCTCCCCTCGAGCCCCCAGTGCCCCAAAGAGGGCCACTGCCAGTGCCCCGAGGTACCCTGTGGGGACAGGGGCTTCAGGGGTGTTCCTGTGTCCCCTCCTGCCCTGCCTCCCTCAGGCTGGCACCCACCAGTGGGGTGGTGGTGGGTCATGCGCCCGCTCTCGATGCTCACCCGGATCAGTGTCGGCAGCTCCCAGGCATGTGGATACCTGTGCTGGCATCAGACAAGTCCCCACCCTCCCCGGTCCTGTATCCCCAGCATTGTTCCCATCCCACCACCCTTGTCCCCACTGTCCCTGTCCCTGCTGTGCTCATTCTCCCTATTGCTGTCCCCGTGTTCTCTGTTCCTGACCTCCCAGCTCCAGCACCACCATATCCCCAAACTCCAGACCTTGTCCTCCGCAGCCCCATCTGTCTCTGTATCCCCATTTTTCTCCCTTTGACATCCCCATGTCCCTGTTGCCCCACCCCCATCCCCTCATGTCCTCTTCCCTCCAGCTCTGACACACCCATTTCCCCAGCCCCAACATCTCTCACCCTCATTCCCCATGTCCCTTCCCCCGACATCCCTCCAGCCCTGACACCCCCCCATCCCCAATCCCCCCATTTTGACCCCCCCCACATAACCTGTCCCCATCCCCCCAGCTCTGATACCTCCGTCCCCCATCCCCACCTGTCCCCTCATTTCCCAGCCCCACCTGAGGCCGATGGCCAGACTGCGCATGGCAGCCCCGCATCCGGTGCCACGGGGGTTGAAGGGGATGCGATAGCCCTCGGGCTCCCCAGGCCGCAGCTGTGAGGTGCCTGGGGGAGCATGGGGGTGTGAGGCCCCCTAATCCCCCTGCCTCTCCCCAGATCCTCGGGCCCCGCTCACCCAGGATGCTGGTGGGTCCAGGCTTGCGTCCCTCCATGTCTCCCATGGCAGCCACGTAGCGGCGAGCCAGCTCCTGCAGGAGAGGTTCCCCTTCCAGACCTGGGGGGAGAGCGTGAGGACCATCCTGGGTTACCCAGACTGGCAGGGAGGGAAGGGAGAAGCCCCATGCACCCTCCAAAACCGAAAGGGAAGACCCCCCACTGCACTTCCCCCCCCAAAACATGTGGGGAAAGCGTACATCACCCCAAAACTGGAGGCGGGGGGGAGAACACCCTTCATGGACCACCAAAACTGGAGGGAAAAGGAGACACCACTCACGGACCCCCCAGAATTGGAGGGGAAGCAGGACAAGTTTCATGGAGAAATGGGGAATCCCCCTGAGTGCTCCAGTTTGGGTGGGAAAGGGGTACCCTGCCAGGTCTTTAAAGTGGGAGGGGGAAATGTTCCCCCTTCCAACCCCCAATATGCAAGGGCACATAAATGGTGAAAAACACACAGATACAGACAGACACACACTCCCCACCTGCCACTCTCCCCGAATAAATGAGGACACCCCCCTTAAGCCTCACTGGCTAAATCCTAAAAGGGGAGGAGAGGGGGAAAGTGGAATTAGGATGCCTCCAAGCCCCCTCCAGGGCTGGCCAGGGTCCCCCCAAAAGCCCCTGCCAGCAGCCCTCCAGTTTGGGTCATGGATACAATGGGGGACTTCTGCCCCATACAGCCCAGGGCTACAACGGGGATCCCCCCAGACCCCACTATACAACCCAACCAAAAGGTAACTCCCACCTCCTAGGGGGTATAATGAGGACATCCCCCTCACCCAGAACACTCTAGCTAGCTTGGGGTATGATGGGGACCCAATCCCAGGGATCCATCCCCTGTATCTGTGGGGTGCCATGGAGCCCCTCCCCACCTGTGGCCAGGCCCTCGGCGGTGGCAAGGTGCAGGACGGTGTCATCGCTGACGGGCCACTCGGGCGGCTCGAGCGTGATGGCCGCCAGCCCCCCCAGCTCAGCCAGCTCGGTGTGGATCTGGGGGCCCGAGGTGCAGTACTCCCAGCGGCCCCCCCGGTACCCCAGCGCATCCCCCACTCCGCTCAGCACCATGGCTGCCTCGTAGGCTTCCACCGAGGGCACCCTGGGGGGAACAACGGGTTCAGGGGGTGCTGGCAGTGGGAGAACCTCAGGGCCCCCGGTGCACTCACGTCTCCTCCATGGCGGAGCAGCTGGGGATGTCTGTTAGCAGGCTCGGGCACAGAGCCAGCGCTGGCAAGGGGCCCTTAAGGGGCCTAGAACACCTCTGGGATGGGGGGAGAAGCAGGGGGAGATTCCAGGGGCATTACGGATGAGGGAGAACAAGAGAGGGAGAAGCTCCAGGGAGTCCCACAGGACACTGAGTGGGACTGAGGGGCTCAGAGAGGCAGCTAGAGAGGCACGGAGGAAGGTGGAGGGGTGCTGTATCCAAAGGGAGCTGAGGCTACCCAAATGGGCATGGAGGAGCCTTGGAGGGGCACCCTAAGGGGCCTGGGGACATCCAAAGGGAAATTAAGGATACCCCAAAGAGGCATGGAGGCATCCAAAAGGGCCTGAGTGAAAAACAAAAGGGACACAGAGAGGGACCAGAGGCCTTTTAAGGATTTGGGGCACAGAGGGCTGGGATACAGCAGCCCCAAGGGAGAGAAGGAACATGGCCAGGGAAGAATGGTTCCACCAAATATTTCCCCATACTTATTTTGCTATGACAGGGCAAAACATGGCCCTGACCCATATCCCAGGGCAAAATCTCACAAAACTGCTCTGGCCTCGGTCCCGAATACAGGTTCAAAGCTCCACCTTAAATTTCTGATTGAAGCAGCCTAGGCCAGGTCCAGGTCAGGGCGACTCCTGTACTCCAGCACCAGAGTTTTTTCTTGGGATTGGTCCAAATGATACCAGATGAGGCACAAATCTTTGGTCTGGTAGTAAAAGTCTGGAGAAGGGAGTGGTTAGTAATAAAAATGGTGAATAACAAGGTTTAAAATGCATTGTCATGTTGGAAAAATTTTAAAAAGCCAACCCTTGGGGGACAAAAAAAATGATATTTTGGAGACTTTTTATCTGGACGCACAAAAATGGAGGAGTTATCCTACTACACTGTGAAGAGATGGTTCAGAATCCAACAGAGGAAGCCCTGGAGCCTGTGGGTCAGGGGCAGGGCACCCCAAAACCCTGCAGTTCAGGACACATCCAAATTGTACAGGTTCGGTCCAGGGCTTCCTTTGTTAGGAACCAAAGCCTTCTCTTTAGGATTCAGCCTGAGATTTGGTGGGCTCAAAGCTTATTTTAAGCCTCTAAAAACCCCTTTTTAGAGGCCAAGCCCTAATTTGTGGTAATGAAGCATCCTTTGAGGGCACAAAACCTAACTTCATGGTTCAAACCTTCCTTTTCATTTCCAAAGCTCAGTTTTTAGGTATAGAATGATTTATTAGAACCACAATTTCAAGAATCTGAGGGAAAAGCAGAAGCCTTGGAAGAAAAATTAGAACTGGCATCATTAAAAGTCCCTAATCCTCCTGTCTGTTTATGGTCACCTAGGGAAAAAGAATGATTTCATGTACCTTTGCAATTGCAGGCCATGAAGAAAATATTTTAGGATACAATATCTTTAAAGGAAAAGTTTGGCAGTTGTTCAATGAGAATGTTTGATCATTCAGGCCTGCAAAAACTCCAAATTGTAAATTTTCTGGAGAGAATATGAAAATTACTGCATTAAAAATTGCTCCAGTCTTACCCATTTCTGTTGTGGCTAATATCAAAGGTCCTTATTTCCCCTGCATCCAGAGAAAGGATAAATGAACTAATTAGGGATTTAGAGCACAGAGGTATTTAGGGCACACTCCCTATACAATTCTCCTGTCTGCTCCTGGCTTTTCTATAATAGCAAAACTGCTCTATGCATTATGAGGAAAAAAAGACCTGGGAGTGGCTTGATAGTCATTAACAGGCTTTGCCCATGCTAACAGAGAAGTTAAAAATATATCAATCACTTGAGCCAGTTTACCCCCATGATCCTATAATAGTTGAATGGGGTTTTGCTGAACATGGGACTTGCTATAATATATTCCAGGAAAGCCCTCATGGACTTGAACAACCATTAGGGTTCAATTCCACAGTATCAAAAGATACTGAAAAAAGATACATGGAGTGGGAAAAGGTATTATTATCTCTGACCCAACTCTTAAAGAAGTAGAAATAATTCACCAGTACCAATCTGTGCAAATCCAAGGCCCTTTTAACCTGTTAGCAGGTGTTAAGAAGGGCAGTGCTCCACCAGATGGGGTTGCACAAAGGCCAGCAGTACACAGATGGTGTGCATATGTCTCAAGAGTCATGGATTGGATGGATATAACTGAAGGGCTGGGAGAACCTACCAAATTACAGGTAGCTGTGATCCCAGATATGCTGGCTTTGCAACAGCCGTATAAGCCTACTCCTGTACTTGATGCTCTGCATTTACATCAGACTGCAGTAAAAGATGTGTTTTACTGATGCCTCAGCCAAACATAGAGATGGTAAATGGAAGTATAGAGCAGTTGCTCTTAACATTCAGACAGGAATTGAAGTAGTAGAAGAAAGAATGGGAAGGGCATAGGTGGGAGAGTTAAAAGCTGAATTGCTGGCAGTAAAAGAGAAAACAAAGACAAAATATGTTGATTCTTATGCAGTCTGGGCTGGTGCCACATAGTGGCTGTGTCAATGGAAAGCATTAGATTGACAAGTAAATGGAAAGGAGGTTTGGCAGAAGGAAGACTGGAAGTGGTTATTGTTACAGGCTCAATCCCAACCGATCCACATAGGATGGGTCAAAGCTCATGCCAATGATCAAGCCTTACAGACTTATTGGAACAAGAAGGTGGATCAGATCACAAAAATTAAGAAGATAAAAATTGATCAGTTGGAAGATCCTCAACATTGCTATTGATTAGGCAACTAGTTACACCGTGAACTGGAGCATACTGGACGGGAGGGTTTGTTTCTTGCAGAAGAAAGTAGAGGCTGGCTTTTGTCACATGAAAAGGAAAGATTTTCCTGAACCCTAATGTTTGTCAAAACCCTTGAAAGACTTACACCAACAATTCATGGAATAACACTCTTTATTAATAAAATTGCAACAGGTTAAGTTTCAAGGATTGCTGATGATACTATCTGACTGCAAAAATGTATTCAAAGCAATATACAGACAACCTATAATCCTTGACATAAGATGGCTAGAGAGAAGATCATTCAGCATGCACAGAGTGTGGTTCCTTTACCCAATGGGCCCCTACAGGGAGAGAGACAGGTTCATCCCGTTGACTGATCCCACAAGTTCCAATGGAGTTTTCCCTAAATTCTCCCAGTTTTTAACTCACTTTTATGCTGGTTTTTTAAGCTTAGGTGGAGCTTGAGTGATTTTAGTCATGTGTCTTACTCAGTGAGGGGTGGTTGTACCTTGGGGACAGGTATCTCAGTGCAGTACCTGAGATAACCTTGAAATGGGGACACCCATCAGTCCAAGGAGAGGGATTTTGCCACAGTTGCGGATTCAACAGCAGGACATCTTCCTTTATGTCCCTTGGTTTTCAGCTGCTGTGCAGGTACCACCAAGTTCCCTCCCCTGCAAAGGTTTTGACAGATCCGTGGTGTCTTTACTCAACT
Source organism: Pyrocephalus nanus (assembly GCA_038380795.1). NCBI lineage: Eukaryota > Metazoa > Chordata > Aves > Passeriformes > Tyrannidae > Pyrocephalus > Pyrocephalus nanus. Next base: position 12,158,733 of record CM076279.1, read on the forward strand.
CCACCCTCCATTTAGTCACCCTTAGATTGTATTGTGGGGGGGAGGCTGAGTATGCTGACTGTGTTCCATCCAGGGAGTAGCAACATATTTTCCCCTATAATTTCTGTACTATTGTCTTTTTACCCCCAGTCACTTTCCCACAGCCCTTAACCAGAAAATGTATAGAGACATCCTCGCACAATGTTACCGGTGGCAATTAAGACTTGTACAAAATTAGCCATACCAGACACAACTAGCCTTCTTTTCAAGCTCCGAAGCAGCATTTTTAGGGCCCAGGCAGTCATTTTTAGGGTCCGAGTCACACCTTGAGTGTCCAAACCTCCATCTGGATAGTCCAAAGTCCTCTTTTAGGGACGAAAGCATCATCATTAGAGCCCTAAGCCTTGCTTCTAGCCTTGAAAGTCTCCTTTTTATGATCCAAAGCCCTATTTCAGGGTACAAACTTCTCACTTAGGGCTCAAAGCTTCATGTCCACAGCCTCACTGTGGGCAGGCAACCAGCTGGCAGAGCTGTCCAAGTTTCTTTCCAATTTCTCTCTTAGGGCTTTCTTGTTAGAGGCAGCACTCAGAGGGATAGGATAGCCTGTTGGTTCCCTTTGTGCAACTTGGTCTCTGCTAGGGACACTTTTGAAATTTCCTGCATTCCTCTTCTTCCTTTCTGGCATTGCAGAAGTCAGATGCTCTGCTCCCCTCTCATCCAGGTTGACAATCTGCCCTTTTCTCCACTGTGGCAGCATGAGACCCGTGGCCTAAGTACCACTCCTACTTTGGTGTCATTTGCCAACTTGCTGAGTATTCTCTCTGCCCCAGCACGCAGACCATTAGTTAAGAAAGACATTAAACAGGATCAGTCCCTGACCCCTGGGACACACTGCTTGTTCCTGGCTCCAGATGAGGCTTGGTGGTGCTGAGCAGAACCCTTGGGGTCCAACTATCAGCCCTTTTCAATCAGTGTTGACTCATCCAAGCCATGTCCCTTTGAGTGACTTGAAATCCATATTTAAAAATAGAAGATTACCAGAGGGGCACATGCAAGCACACAGCTTTCAAAATCCCATCATGCACAACATCCCACAGTGGGTATTTTCACCAATTGCCCCAAAACCTAAAAAGAAGGATTATTCATGCAAGGTCATGTCATGACCTACATGGTCAGAGGCGCGATGTTTGTTTTGAATTCTTGTCAGGCTAAACAAAGACACTGGGCTACATGCCAGGGAAGTCTTTATGTTTTATTGTACAGCCACCATAACTCCAGGAACCAGCCTAATATTTAGATTAAAAAGGTGTGGGCTAACAAGCCCTTAAATTATTATAACACACTTCTACAAGAGTGGAGTCAAACAAGCCCTTAGATTCGGGACAATACACTTAAATTCTCAGCTCCCACAAGAAGCTCCTCAAAGGTGCTGGCTCACAAGCAACAAAACCCTTCCACAAGCTCCCCACTCCCAAAACAAACTTCAACATGGAGCACAGGGTAGATAGAATATCAGAGCTTTGCTTTGCCCACGCAAATCCAGAGAGGAGAGAAATAAAGATAGAAAATGGAGAGAGAGAACAAAGAATATCACCAGTCTGTAGATCCCACGTTGGTCCTGCCAGATGGTTCTGGAGCTGAGGTTGCGAGACAAAGAGAGGAAAAAGAGCTGGGGGGCTCAATTCACTTCCTTTCCTAGTTAACCTGGTGCAGCCTCTTATGTAAACTAGATTTTTTGTGCTGTTGTGTTCCACATGCACAGCCAGCCCTTTTGGCACTCCTCCTGCAAGTTAGTTTGGGATGGAACAGCATGAGTCTCAAGGTGGAGCAGGAAGTTGGCTCAGAACATGATGCCCCTGCTCTGCAGGACCCTCTCCACCAGTTACTTTTCCTGTTGTAACAGAATGTTTAAGGCAAAACATGCTTAGGCCTGGTCCTCCACAGGCCAATAACGGGGTTTAATTCTGGCTTTGGCTTTTCTGCCTCTTCATTCCAATCGAGTGCTGTGCTGCTCCCTCATCCAGGCTGACAGTCTGGCCTCATCATACTGTGTTTGTCTGACATGCATCTCTGTGATGCTCAAACCTCCTCATTGATGAGAGTTTGTAATCTCCACAACCTGGCTCCAGAGATCATAGCCCTGCCATGAGGATCTCCGTATTGGCAGGGTTTGCACCCAAGCAGCGCTGGGTGCAGGTGTCCACTGGCAGATCCAGTTGGAGAGCCCTGGAGCTGTGTTATCCCTGGCAGTGTGGTTACAGCCTAAAGAACTAGTTCTCTTCCTCCTCCCTGTTGAGTTGTTGTAGTCAGTGCTGTTCATGAACCAGCTGCAGAGATCATTGCCACACTGTGGGGATCTGCTCTGGGCCCTCTCCCTGGCACTGTTCCTCTGGCTGTGTGTCACCTTAATCCTACCAGGCAGAGCTTGTGGTCCTGCAGAACCTGCCTGCTTACTGCTGCCCCTCGTCTGACTGAGGATGGAATGGGCATATGACAGTGCTGGTGAGGAAGCTACCACTTCTCCCATTTTCAAATTGGAGCACCTGGAGGAACAAAGAATGATCTCTGTTTACTGCATTCCTTGTAGACTTTTCTGGGATTTAGTCATTTTCTTGGAGCAACAGAGAGAAGAATCCACCAAGGTCACCAATGGGACATTTAACTGGGATCTTCTCACCAGGTCTGCCCTTGTCTTTACACCCACTATGGCCTCCATTTCACAGAATCCTAGAATCCTAGACTCTAGTTGGAAGGAACATTAGGGATCAACTAGTTCCAACATAGGCAAGAACACCTTCCACTGACACGGGCAGGGACACCTTCCACTAGCCCAGGTTGCTCCAAGCCCTGTCCAACGTGGCCTTGAACACTTCCAGGGATGGGGCAGCCACAGCTTCTCTGGGCAACCCATGCCAGGGCCTCACCACCCTCAAAGGGAAAATTTTCTTTCTAATATCTAATCTAAATCTTCCCTCTTTGCTTTAAAATCATTATCCCTCCTCCCATTACTAAGATCCTTGATAAAGAGTCCCTACTCATGTTTCCTGGAGGCCCCCTTTAAGTGTTCTTCTCTACATGAGCCAGCTTCAGAGAGCAGACAAGTGGCAGTATTTACAGGGCAGCAACCAACAGCCTGGAGGTGAAGCAAGGGAAGAGAAGGAATGGTGTGGGATAGTTCAAAATTGACAGCACTGAAGAATGCAAGGAGGAGTTCTCTCCTATTACAGAAGCACCTAGGAGGATGAGAAGACAAACAGCAAAGCCAGGAAAAGGAAACAAATTCTGAACGCATGTGACACTGGTTATTACCTGGCATAGAACAGCAAGTATGCTTGCTGCCCCAGAACTGTATGGGTGTCACAACTATCCACAGACTCATCGTCCATCTTGTACCACAGTCCATTGCTGGCCTGCAAAGAAAGGCATCCATCTGGAGAGGAACTTCCACACCACCACAGGCAGAAAACCACAGAATCAAGAGTACGCTAAAACAAATACAATCCAGTCCCAAAGGAGACCTTCTCCCCCAAAACCCTGGCTGCCAGTAACACTGCTGGGAAAGTTTGTCTTCCCTAGCACACATTTTTCCTTGTCAGGAGGAATGTCTTTACCTTTGTGTAGCAGAAAAAGTGTCCTTCAAGACAGGTGTCACCACTGTGCACCACGATGGCATATAAAGAGCAGAGGAGGGGTTCTCCAGCTGTGTCAGACATGTATGGCCGAAGATCCAAGTACTCAGGATAGTCCACAAACTACAGAGAGACCAAGAGGGCTCAGAAATGATCCTAACTACCACATGAAATAGACTTCAATATGTAATGGTTTGGGGGGCAGAAAACTGTTCTCTGTCAGAGATAAGTCCAGGCTGGTCTTCCCACAGGAATTCTCCTCTACCCGGAAGGGAACATAAAAAACTCAACAAGAACAGCTTGTGACAGAGTGTACTGCTTTGGGGAATCTTCTGCTGCAGGAAGAGAAAGTTGCACACCTTGCTGATCTTCTTGCCAGTCCATTGGTCAGCCCTTTCCAGACACAATGTGAGGACTCTGGGTGCTTGATGGATTGTGATCCTCTTGGAGGCAGCAACCTTCTTCTTACACCTTGAAACCAAGCATAGAGCCAAGTGCTGAAATGCATCTGATCTTCCTCCAAGAATACCAGACAACCTTTCCTGTCTCAGTCATCCTTATGCTATTTTAAGGCTGTTCTGAGCCACATTAAAAAAGCTGTGTCTCGCTGTGCATTAAACCTCCATGAGAAGATGACTTCTGTTCGATGACATTCGGCCACCCCTCATGCAGGATCTGGTGATATTATGTTGTTAGGAATCATCTTACTTGCGACATTTGAAGCATTCTTTCAGATCCAGCTCCCTGGGTGTCACACAGTCCTCCAGAACTGTGGTGAGGGATGAGGCTGCCTGAAGGAGTGAGAAAGGAGCTGCTGAGCTGTGGGAAAAGCCCTCACCCAAACACTTCCCATGAGCTGACAAGAAGACCCAGGCAGCTGACTCTGAGGATACCCATTGTGAACCTGCAGGCATTGCCTGGAAGGAGGCAAAAAAAGAGGGTGTGTGTGGGATCTGGTTACAGGATGGGTGCTAGCAAAGCATCCTGGGAGTTGTAGTTTGTAAAGACTGTCACACAGGCACAGTTAAATGCTTGTATAGGATTGGCTGATAAGGTCACGTGTTGTGACGTGTCAGCATTCAAAACCACACTCTAAACCTTTATCTGTTTCACTACAGCATGCATTCCTTACGCACCATATTGGTGTCTCCCTCTGCTCCCAAGGACCCACTGCTTATTACATTAATGTAACTGCTACAGGTGTGATGCTGAATATTTCCCTCATGTTCCAGGGGCTCCCAGAGCCATCAAGAGTTCCCTCCCTGTGTCATCACTCAGTTCAGCTACTGATGTCATGCAGGGACATTGGTACTGAAAACAATCCAACCCCATCAGTCTGCAAGCTAGAAGGGTATTGAGGGGGGGCAAAGGGAAGGAGGAGGAAAGTATGTCAAGGATGCAGAGGGGATAATGCTGCTTGTCCAGCCTAAAGCCAGAGCCACGGGGACACCAGTGTCATGGCCTCTGCAGGACCCACTCACCACCAAGCTCTCTTGTGCTTGCAGTGTAGGTTTTTAAGACAAATACTTTGGTTCCGGAAAGCTACAGGGGTCTAGAGGCATATTGAAGCACAATTGCAAGCCCTCTTACTCTGATATCCAAAGAGACATCCAGAAAGGCCTTGTAGGAATCAGTAACTGCTTGGCAGTTCAAGCATGTGACTGGAAAGAAAATCAAAATGCTGGGTTAATTGACCATGCCAGTATATGTTCAGGTTACCTACTACCTGGTCCCAGGACCAGCTATTTGTCACGGGCAGAAAGAAGGGCACAGACAATGTGAAAGGAATAGTTGTGGAAACATACCTCTGGATCTCATAAAGCCCCCAAATATTTGATGTACGATGGTAGTTTCTTGTGAAGAGATGTCCGTGCTGGAAATAAAAATAAATGGCAAGGAAGAGAGTCACCTCCTTTAAGGGTCCAAGTTGAAGGCCCTGGACATCAGTTTTCCTTGATAGGAGCACATCAAGGAGCCCAAGAGGTTCGAGAACAGTGAGAAAGTAATTTGCTTTTGCTTACTCGCTGCTGCCACTCAGACAAGCTCTCTGCATGGCACTGAGAGCACAGCGTAAGAACTCATAGGCGTTTTCCTGCCTGCCATACTCAAACTCTTCTCCTATGACTAAGAAAGAAGAAGTTAGTAGCTCTACCCTAAAGGGAAGAGAAAGAAGAAAATCTGTTGAAGCACCTAAAACAACTTACATTTGAGGTCCCTGAGAACAGCCCCAGGCAGGATGGCACTGGCTGAGGAATGCAGGACCTTCCTAATGTGTACTTCCATGATGCACATCATGCAGAAGCCTTGCTGTTGACCTGAAGAGGTAAAGAGAGGGGGAAGGAGGGAGGGAGGGAAGGAGAGAGGGAAGCTTCTTAGGTTAGCAAAACATCCCTAGTGATGGGAAACCTAATGGAGATCTTGAAATTCTGAGAACAGTCCCGCTTCTTGCAGCGTTTTGGGTTTCAGGGGGACTGCCAGAAGAGCATTGTGGGAAACAAAGTCTCCAGGACTCTGGTGCACATGCGCAGTGAAGGGCCTTGTCGGGATTGGTTGTTAAGGTCGCAGGTGTGACGTGTCCCTGTTTGAACCCCGCACTCAAACCCTCGTGTCATTGGAACAAACGGGTTCAGTCACGGGTTAAACTAGTTTAACTGGTGTCTGCATCTGTGCCTTGACTTATAATATATTATAATTTCCTACAAATGATGCCTGAACAGGGACCAAAGACTTTCCCTGTATCAGGGAGGAACGCCCTGTATCAGGGAGGAACGCGGTAGCGTTCAGACTTGGCTTGTTTTAAAGCTGAGGAATGTTCTCCGAAGAAAAACAATCAGAGTCGAGAGAGCAGCGGTGAGAGCAGCGGTGAGAGCAGCGGGGGCCGCGGCGCGGCAGGGGGAGCGCAGCGGAACGGCAGAGCCGCACAAGGGCCGAGCCGGGGCGGAGGCAGCTCTAGGATCTCGACAGGATTGGGCCCTGCCGCCCGAGGCAGGGAGAGTCCTGTAACTCAGAGTCCTGTAACTCAGCCGGGCCTGCAGCACTCAACAGTTTCAATGCTGCCAACACAGCTTTCTCAGCAACGTGGCAAAGCTGCCGAAACTGCAGCTGCTAAACTAGCAAACCTTCATTGTCCCCCAAACTAACTTATTTAAGATTGTTGAAAGTTTTAAATTCATTTACATAGATTAAGTTGATATAATAATTTTGTTCCAGTACCATGTTTAAAAGATTTTAAGCATCTCCATAACTTGTTAATTAATGCATTCAAATATTCTGTTATCCCAAAAAGGTGTGTAAATGTCAGCAAATGCAAAAGTAGCTGCTTGTAAATCCTAAATAAAAGAGACTGAGTTAAAACAGATTATGATTGTTCTAACCAATGTCATCTGAGAAACAGGACTGCAAACACTCCAAAAGGAATCTCATACACGTAACCATGAAACTGTCTACAATAGAGAAGATTGCACAACAAAAGATCACCCCTCAACCTTCAGCTTTGAGGTAAAAAGACAATTTAGCATAAAAAGACTTACTGTTGTTATCTCAATTTATTAACTGACTTCAACTATTCCTAGACATGACTACAGAAAAACTGCATATTTGCCTAACCCTCACATTTATTTCTGCTCATTCTCCACTTGAGACTGTCTAAACTGTTATTACTACGTTTGTCAAGTTTGTTATTAAAGACAAAAGGCAGCAACCAAGAGTGGATGGACAAGAACTGAAAAGTAACTATATCCCATACACCAGAAACAACGCAGATTGATCTCTCACTGAAGACACTGGATTTCAAGCTGTGTTAACAGATTGTAATAGTGACTCGTCTATGTATCTTTGAGTTCATTGGCTTTTGGTTTTCTAGACAAGGCTCAGTCATGGAACAACTACTGCCAGGAAAGCAGACTGCACAAACATATTTCAAAACAAAAGGGGGGAGAAGAGAATATGCATGCACATAAACAAGTGCTGGATCAGAATATTAAGCCTTATATTCCCTGTGTTAATTCCTCTTCAAAACAGGTACAGTTGTTGAACATGACTACCAGAAATGACAGACTGAGAAGCACACAGCCAATAATACTTAAAATCTAAATTGTGTGATTAAAATGCAAAGATAAAATAAAAATTCTAACTGTGAGTGAAGAGTGACTGATGTGGCCACCTATCGAGTGAATGAAAAAATGCTGTGAGTGAAAAAAGCTATGTGGACATATATGTGTGTGGACTTAAAAATACTTAATACTTCATATGCCTTGACATATCAAAAGACAGCAAAATATACACTTACCCCTAAAAATCCTTCTCCTTGAAATAAAGTTGAATTTCCCCCTGTTCTCCTCAAACCCTTAGAGAAATAGATTAATACTCTACCTGGTTATACTAAGACTCTCAGAAAAATAAAAGCTGATGCTCTGTGTAGTTATATACAAGCCTTCAGAGTAATAAAGTTGTTGCTTTTACCAGTTATACACAAAGGCTTTAATAGGAAATCTTGGACAAACCGACTTGTTGCAAACCCAAGATTTACAAGGTAAAGCAGTTAGTAAAATTAATGTGTTAAGAAGAAATTGTTATGTAAAATAAAGTTTAAAATTCTTACCAAGTTACCCCCAAGACCTCTAGAGTCTTAAGTAAATACTTGTTGCAAACTGCAAATCCATAAAGACAAAAACAGTTAATAAAGTTACTGTGTTAGATGAGAGATGTTATGTTAAAAATGGTTAACTAAAGCGGTTCAAAATTTCACTGTTCTGTATCTTTTTGTAATAAAAAGAGGGGAGATGTAGCGTTTCAGGGGGACTGCCAGAAGAGCATTGTGGGAAACGAAGTCTCCAGGACTCTGGTGCACATGCGCAGTGAAGGGCCTTGTCGGGATTGGTTGTTAAGGTCGCAGGTGTGACGTGTCCCTGTTTGAACCCCGCACTCAAACCCTCGTGTCATTGGAATAAACGGGTTCAGTCACGGGTTAAATTGGTTAAACTGGTGTCTGCATCTGTGCCTTGACTTATGATATTTAATATTAATATTTCCTACAACTTCTCCCAGGCTGCCAAAGTCCCGACAAGCCCAGAACATTTTAATGCTTTAGAGGGATTTAATGCTTCAGCAGTTTTCTGTGCAATAAGTCAAGAGGGTTTAACTTGCAGGGGCTAGGAAGAGGTGTTTTTCTGAGGATGAATGCACCTTGATAGGACAAACAGCTTCTTGGGGCTGACGAAGTTTTCCTAAAGTTCTCTGCTGTTCTCCTAAATCTCATTCCAGGTTCTGGCAATCCTTGGGATTTGCCCAAGATATTTGCAAGAAGATGTTCCTAGAAGTACTCACATGACTGGCTGTGCTCATGAGAGAGCAGATAGTTGGCCAGAGGGGGTGTGTACGTCAGGCACTGCAGGATGACATTGATGTAGCAAGTATTTCCCAGGTTGAGGAGTCCCGCTCCAGGTCTCTGTCTTTGCTGCCAGTCCATGCATATCTTCTCTGGGGGAAAGAGGATCCTTTGTGGCAGAGCCATTCCCTTGGCAATGACTGTGGGGAAATGACATTTGAAAAGAGATGAGACAATATTGTTGCTCAAAAGCATATTCAAATATTGCATTCTCTGCAACAGCACTGAGGACGACAGCTCTAATTGCCAAGCTAGTAACATTGGGCAAAGCCTAACACCCTGTTGACATCTTCTGGGAGGGAAACAATTTTGGAAAATAGTCTGTTTCTCTGTGTACTCTGCCAGAAGTCCAACAAACCCACTTTGATTTCTGGACCTCAGGCTACCTTCCTTTCCCTCTAGTGCCTTGGATTTTCAGGTCAAGACTCAGAGGAGCTGTTCCCCATTGCAGCCATCACCCCTCTCAGGAATAGAGGGGAAAGCTTTGGATGATGGAGTTCCAGAAAAATCTCCTCCAGAAAGATCAGATCAGCACCAATCCAATCACCTGAAGGGAAAGGAAATTATTGTAGCTCAACAAAATAATTTAGAAACCCCAAACGTGACCCATCAAGGACCTTCAACTGTCAAAAGCGTTTTGATGGTGCTTCTAGCTGCTGCCAAGGATCAAAAATGCTTGGAAAAAGGCAGGCACGCAAGCATCAGTGGAAGGAGCTGAGATGTCCTGAAGGCTGGCTCAGGCCAACTAGCTTTTGCTGGTCCACTCCTCAGGATACTAAGCATTGGGCAGGTGAGGTCACAATCACTGGACTGATGCTGCATCTCTCTGCATTTGTGACACAAGGCCACATGGGTACATGTCCCTTTGAAGCCACAGTCCAGGCATCTCTTGCAGCTGGAAGTCACTGGACCTCCCCAGGCGCTGCTGGTGAAGATCTGTTCATCAGCCAGCAAAGCTCCTGCTTCTTCCAGGAGCTGCAGCACCTGGATGAGTCAAAGGCTGCTGAGGGCTGTAAGTGAGTCTCATCACAGTTGGCACACTTGGAGTGCTAGAGGTTTCATTTCCACTACTTTTAAGCCCCCAAAGATCCCTTTTTAGGGGGCAGACCCTTAGTTTAGGACAACAAAGCATTCTTTGAGGGCACAAAACCTAACTTCAAGGTTCAGGCCCTCATTTTCATTTCCAAAGGCCCAATTTTGGGGCCCACAGATCCAGTCTGAAGACCCAAAACCCCTTTCAGAGGGTCCAAAGTCCTCTTTTACAGCTCAAAGCTTTCACGGGAGTGCCCAAAGCCCTCTCATCAGTACTAAAGCTTCATTTCTCCGTGCCAGTTTACTTTTCAGAGATCACAGTGTCATTTGTGGCCTTTCAGCTGTTAACTTTTTTTCATGGCTAAAGCTTCTGTCTTTAAACACCTCCAGGGGCAGTGATTCCACCACCTTCCTGGGCAGTCTGTTCCATTGTTTAATTACCCTTTATGTGAAGAAATTACTCCTAATGTCCAACTTAAATCTTCCCTGGCACAGCTTGAGACTATGTCCTCTCGTCCTGTTACTTGTTACCTGGGAGAAGAGGCAAATCCCCACCAGGCTACAATGTCCTTTCAGGTAGTTGTAGGGAGTGATAAGGTCACCCCTAACCCTCCTCTTCTCCAGGCTAAACAACCCCAGCTCCATCAGACGCTTCTCATTGGTCTTACCTTCTAGACCCTTCCCTACCTCCATTCCGTTCTCTGGACATGCTCCAGAACTTCTATGTCCTTCTTGCAGTTAGGGGCCCAGAACTGGACACAGGGACATAGCACTCGAGGTGCCTCACCTATGCCCAGCATAGGGGGACAATCACTCCCCTGGTCCTCCTGGCCACACCATTGCTGGCACCAGCAAGGTGCCATTGGACTCCCTACCCACCTGGGCACACCTGGGCTCATGTTCAGCCTCTGTCAAACCAGCACCCCTAGGCCTTTTCTGCTGGGGCACTTTCCAGCCACTCTTTCCCCAGTCTGTAGCACTGCACAGGGTTGTTGTGACCTGCGGCGTTGAAATGGGAAAGGGAGGAGGCTCCAGGACTAGGGGATTTTGCCCATTGCCTGGAGGGGAGGGTGCTCCCTCCCTGCCCCCGGCCTGGTGGTCCCCAGGGAGTCCACAGAGACCACAGCAGGAGAGGATGGAGGGAGAGTTTATCGTGTTGTGTAGGGATATACATAGCTTTAGGGGGGATTGCAAAACGAGCAATCAAAAGTTCACGGGGTCTTACAAGCCCACCAATGACAGACAATCAACAGAAAGGAGTAAATAAAGTCCAATGAGAAAACTTCAGGCTATTTCCTGGAAATTCCAAAGTAGAGATAAGGCTGCCAGTGGGTTTTTGGGAAGGAGAAGGTGAGTTGGCAAAAAACTACAAAAGCCATCTTGGAAGCATGGTCACTTAAACAACATTAAAAACTTCTGTTTTTACAACATTTGGGCTGGTTTCTTTATTTTTCCCCCAGTCCATTTCTGACAGTACTTTTTCCATTCTATATATTGAAAGTCCATTGCCACAGTGACCCAAGGGCAGGACCCAGCACTTGGCCTTGAACCTCATGCCTTGACCTTGGCCTTGACCTTGACCCATCAATCCAGCCTGTCCAGGTCTCTCTGCAGAGCCTTCCTACCCTCCAGCAGATCAGCACTCCCACCCATCTTGGTGTTATCTGTGAACTTACTGAGTGTACACTCGATGCCCTCATTCAGATCATCAGTAAAGATATTAAACAGGACTGGGCCCAACACTGATCCCTGGGGATACCACTAGTGAACAGATGCCAACTGTATGCAGCAGCATTCCTGCCAACTCTCTGGGCCTGGCCATCAGCCAGCTCTTAACCCAGCACCTGTCCAAGTCATGGGCTACAACTTTTCCAGGAGTGCACCATGGGAGACATAGGAAAAGTAGAAACCCCAACAGAATTTTTTAATAGAATCATGGAAACTACACAAAAATATACTGATTTAGACCCCAAGGAAAAGGAGGATGCTGCATAATTAGCACATATATTCATTTGACAATCAAATCCTGATATTAAATGGAAATTTCAAAAACCAGAGAAAGAAGAGTCCAGAACCCTAAGCAAAGTGTTAGAAGTTACTTGGACTGTGTGCTGCAATAGTGAGGAAGTAGAAAGGGAAAAAGAAAAGGAAGAGAAAAGTAAATATGGTAAATTTTTGCATTGGCAATAACTCAAGTGATGGGAAAAGAGAGAAATTGGAATAGAGGACCAGGACAAAGACCGGGGCAAAATCCTCAAATGTGGCTAGATAAGAACAATGTGCAATTTGTAAACAAATGAGGCACTGGAAAAGAGAAAGCCCAAGGAATAGAAACAGGAGTCAGGAAAGCTGTGAAATACCAAGGGAAGCTATGGAAATGATGAATGTGAGAACTGAAGGGGACTGGGGAAGGACTCAAAAGATTCCCCAACAGATCCCCTGGTTATAGGAAAGTTGGGAGGAAATAGAATGTCTTGTACTTATCGGAGATGTATTCTATTTTAAATACTTGTAAAGGAAAATCAAGTTAACAAATAATCTCAGTTGTTGGTGCTCCAGGACAAAAGAAAAAGGGACTTTCTTCCAACCATTAAAATTTGGAATTTGTAAATGGGTCATAGGCCCTTCAATTTCTTTATATGCATGAATGTACCATGCCACTACTAGGAACAGATGTACTGGGTAAATTAAATGCACAAATTACATTTGAAAAGGTAAAAAGCCAAGTTCGCATTCCTGAAGAAAAGGTCTTGGACACCCAAGTCTTTTTGTTATATATTCCTGAACCTGAACCAGAAATACCAGAGGAAGTTGACATTCAGTCACCCTGCTGATATGGGCCATAAGAACTCCAGGATGATCATGAGGTGCAGAACCAGTAAAGATCCATTTGAAACCAAGTGTCAGACTGGTAAGAGGTAAAAACTGCCCTTTGAAACTGGAAACTAGGAAGGGACTTGAATCCTTAACAGGTACTTTTCTCAAACACAAACTGGTTTTGGAATGCCAGTCTCATTTTAACACTGATTTTTCCAGTAAAGAAACCACACTCGAATATCGCTTGGTAAAAGATCTTAGGGCTACCAGTCAGATGGTCCAGGATGTGCACTTGTTGGTAGCTAACCCTTATACTTTATTGACAACCTTGGAGAATTCAGACCAGTGTTGGACTTAAAGGATACCTTCTTTTTCATCCCACTGGAAAGCAAAAGTCAAGAGCTACTTGCTTTTGGATAAGAAAGTCCAAAGACCAGGAGAAAGACTCGATGTGGACTGTTACTGCAAGGATTCAAAACTAGCCCAGTTATTTTTAGTATCAGCTTAGAAGGATGGCACAAAGAACATGAGGGTGTAACATTACTGCAGTATGTGGATGACGTCTTAATAGCTTTCTCAACTCCATGCATTCCATGGAACTGATCCTTTGTTAAATTTCTTAGGACAATCTGGATACAAAATTTCTAGGAAAAAGGCTCAAGTTGTAGAAAAAGAAGTACTGCATTTGGGTTTCACTATTTCACAAGGACAAAGAAGTCTGGGTTAGTGAAGAAAAGAGGCTCTCTGTCAAGCTCCTGAACCCCTTTCTAAAAGAGAACAGAGACCATTTCTGGGAATGGTTGGGTGATGTCACCTGTGGATTATCAATCTCTTTATGCAGTAGCTAATGGAAAGAATGAAGTCCTTGTCTGAACTCCTGAATGCAAGAAAACCTTTCAGGAATTGAAGCATGTTCTGATGACTGCTCCTTCATTGTGACTACTGGACTTCCAAAAATCTTTTGAGCTGTTTGTGTATGAAAGGTTCCAATTAACACTGGGGGTGTTGACGTCATGATTGGGATCTTGGAAGAGACCTGTTAAATACTTTTCTAAATGCCTTGATGATGTCAGCAAAGGATGGCCATCCTGCCTTAGGGCAGTAGTAGCAACAGTCCTACTAATCCAGCAAGCAAGAAAATTAACCCAGGGTCAGAAATTGACTGGTTTTGGGCCCCATATGCCTACAATGGTGTTGGAACAAAAAGGAGGACACAGGTTATCACCAAGCAGGATGTTAAAATATTAGGCAGGATTTTTAGAACAAGATGATATGGAGTTAAAAGTAACTCACCTTCTGAATCCAGCAATGTTCTTAACAGCTGACCTGGAACAAGGGGAACTGGTCCATGATTGTTTGCAGACCATTGAACAGGTGTATTCTAGTTGAGATGACCTACAGGACACTCCCTTGGAAAAAGTGGATTGGGAACTCTTTGTGGAAGGAAGCAGCTTTGTAAGAAGTGGAATCAAAAAAGCTAGGTGTGCAGTGGTGACTCAGCATGAGGTGATAGAAGCCAAATCTCTGACCCCCAACATATTGACTCAGAAAGCAGAATTGATGTCACTGATGAGAGTGATAGAGCTCTCACAGAAAAAGACTAGACTGACTCAAAATTTGCTTTTGGAGAGGTCCATGCCCATGGAGTCATTTGGAAGGACACAGGGCTGTTAACTTCTCAGGGATCTCCCATGAAACATGGATAAATAATACAGAGATTTAGAGGGGGTGCAGCTTCAAAAGGTGGCAGTAGTGCATTGTGAAGCTTATCAGTTCAGAGACCCCAGTGAATATAGGAAATCACCTGGCTGATGAAGTGGCCAAGGAGGCTGCTGGTAGGTGCATTCTGTTAGTTACCCAAGAGATAGAAGCATTTGGACAAGGAGGCTACCAATTAGCAGGCTGAGGATGAGCAATTGGCAAAAGTATTAGATGCTGAAAAGAGTCCTGAAGGAGGGTGAATACACCCAGCAAATGGGGGAAAGGGCTGTCCTTCGCTTGCAGGAGACCTGTGCTGAAATTGCCAGTCTAACTCTCCAGATAGAACATAGCTGAAGATTCCTCCCAGGCAAGAAGTGCCAGGACAGAAAGCTCTTTCTGTCCATGGAGTGTTCTGGGTGTCCCACCACCTGCACCTAAGACTCCAAGGCTACCAGCAGTCTTTCCTGGGGTAATGTGCTGTGCTTCGCTTTCCAGAGTCAAACACAGAGATAGCTGGTCCGACTCTCCAAATTGTACATGGACGAAGATTTCTCCCAGACAAAAGGTGTCACAACAGAAAGCCCTTACTTCCCACAGAGTGCCCAGGAGGCTGTCCCACCACCTGCATCTGAGAGACTGAGGGTAAGGACTTTCTTTCCTGGTGGAAAGGACTGCTGTTCTCTTGTTAAGAGCGCTGCACGGAAATTGACAGTCTGACTCCTAGCATTGAATAGGAACAAAGATTCCTCCCAGAAAGGTTTCAGGGAAGAAGACTCTTGCTGCCCATGGATTGCCCAGGGCTTCCCACCAACTGCACTTGAAACCCAAAGGTTATAGGCTTTCCTTCCTGGGGGAAAGGGCTGTCGTTCCTTTGTGAAAACCTCACCCTGAAATTGCCAGTCTGACTCCCAGAACTGAATATGGATGAAGATTCCTCCAAGACAAAAGCTGCCAGGACAGAAGGGTCTTGCTGCTCGTGGAGTGCCCAGGGTATCCCACCAGCTGCACCTGAGAGACTGAGGCTATGGTCTCTATTTCCTGGGGGAAAGGGCTGTCATTTGCATTTCGGAGGCCTGCTCTGAAATTGCCAGTCTGTTATAAGTTACCAATAAAGACCTGGCTGCAAAGCTGCAATAAAAAAATAGTTTATTATAAAAGCATTAAAAACAAGCAAAAAGTGTCAGTGCACTGGGCTGCCTTTGCACCGCGGCAAGAGACAGCAGCTACTGAATGTCTCTTCTCCCTTTTTGAACCATCCCGGGTCCCGTATTTCGCAATCAGAAGTCCAGAATGCGCATGCGTACTCTCAAGGGATGCAGTCTTGCTAGGTGATTGTGTCTATGTCTCGGTGCCCAGTCAAACATGAGATGTTTATTGGGTTTTGAAGAATGTGTATTCTGTTTTCTTCTTTCCTGTAAAAAAGATTACCTTGTCTGGGGTTCTTTTCTTGAGTTACTGGAAGGGCTGATTATCCATTTACCTTAGGAAAAGATTTGTGTATCCCTTTGTCTGTTTTTCGGATAGGATTTTTTTCCCGGCAAACAGTGTCTTATGTTTTATTGGAAAAGGGGTTTGTTACAAAACACAGAATTCTACCAATAATTTTACTACAGAAAAAAAATACAGAGGGTTATGATTACAGAGATATTACAAGTGTTCAAATAATTTCATTACACTCTTACATTCTTAATTTATTACAAGTCTGGCTCCCAGAATTGAATATAGCTGAAGATTCTTCCCAGACAAATAATGCCAGGAAAGAAAGCTCTTGCTGCCCATAGAGTACCATGGTTGGCCCACCGCCTACACCTGAGACCCTGAGGGTAAGGCCTTCCTTTCCTGGGGGAAAGGACTGTCTTTCGTTTGCAGGAGCCCTGCACTGACATTGCCAGTCTATCTTAGAAAACTGAACATGACTGAAGATTCCTCCCAGACAAAAGGTGCCACCAAAAAAGCTCTTGCTGCCTGTGGAGTGCCCAAGGTGGCCCACCAACTGCACCTAACACCTAAAGGTCACAGGCTTTCTTTCCCTTGGGAAAGGGCTGTCATTTGATCACAAGAGCCCAGAGCTGGAATTCCAGTCTGACTCCCAAAACTGAGTATGAACGAAGATTCCTTCCAGACAAAAGGTGCCAGGATAGTAAGCTCTTGCTGCCCATGGAGTGGCCAGGGTGTCCCACCACCTGCATCTGAGAGATCGAGTGTCATAGGTTTACTTGTTCTAAAAAAAATGAGCTGGGAATTTTTTTTTTTCTTTCCCTTGCATCACTGTAAAAGAAAGATATTGAACAAGGGGAGGTTGTTTGCCTAGGGTGATTGACACACACAAAAGAACTAACTAGCAGACCCATTCCAGGTTGATAGCCTTCAGAAGACTGTGGGGAGGGAAGGGAAGGGTTTGTTTGTTTGTTTTTTTCTCTCTCCTCAGAAAAAGGAGGACCCCACTTTTGTCTGCCTAAGAGAGGTGTGTGTGTGGAGGGATTTCCATGGTTCATTTTGTTGTCAGCTAGGTCATCTGGCTGATTCTAGCCCTGGTTCGCCTCTGTTCTCCTGCACCCTGTTCTTCCCTCACCTCGAACTTGTTCAGATTTCATCAGAGAGGCTTGACCCCTCTGTGAAGGAACCTTTGGGGGAGTCCTGGCCGGAGCCAGCTGCTGTCAGCAGGAATCTGTGGGAAGAGCCCCCCTTTTCCCCCCCTTTTCTCCCCCTTTTCCCCTTCCTCTTCTTGGTTGGGGGAGGGAGATTTCCATTTTCGTCTTCTCCAATCACCAAGGCCCAACAGCACCCCCTGCTGGCCATGCTTGGAATTGCACCAAAAGGCATAAAGTACTCAACTGTTTCCTTTTTGAAGGAGACTTTTGGGTAGAGGATTATTGTTTAGTTGTTTCTGTGTTCTTTTGTTGTTCTACCAATACATATCTATTTTTTAATAAAGGGCTGTTATCTTTTCTTTCTCCATACTTCCTCAATCAGAGCCTCTTAATTTCAGATTTAAAATTGCTTAGGGGGAGGAGCTTGGTCTTCCTCATAACTCATCCTCCTTAGCAAAACACTTCAGTCTCATTAAACTGAGACACCAAGGCTATCTTTCTTTTCTGGGGGAAATGGCTGTCATTCTCTTGTAAGAGCCCAGGGCTGAAATTGCCAGTACAACTCCTAATACTGAATAGGAACCAGATTCCTCATAGACAAAGCTACCATGACAGAAAACTCATGCTGCCCATAGAGTACGCAGGGTGGCCCACCAACTGCATCTGAAACCCAAATGATACAGTCTTTCTTTCTTGGGAAAAACTCTGTCATTCACTTTTCAGAGGCCTGCACTAAAATTGCCTGATTCCCAAATTTGAATATGGACAAAGATTCCTCCCAGACAAAAGGTGCCAGAAAGCTCTTGCTGCCCATGGAGTGTCCAGCCTGGTCTGTGAACTCCATCTGAAACCCAAAGGTTAGAAGCATGCTTTTCTGTGGGAAAGGCAGTGACATCACAAGGAGTCCCATGGCAGACAGGTAGGGCTGCACTGTGGGTGTGTGAGGCATTGGTTCTTCTGTTTCCAGGGGCTATTCCAGAATGGAAAGGATAGGCCATGACATCACAAATGGCACACCTGCTCTCTTTATCTTACCTTATACACTAAATTGGCCTGGAGTTAGGGTTAGGGTTAGGGTTTAGTGTTTAGGGTTTAGCATTAGGGTAAGGGACAGGGTTATGTTTAGGGGTTAGGATTTAGGGTTAGGTTTAGTGTTTTTCTTCTTTTCAGGTCTAGGGTTCAGTACAGCTGAAGATACCTCTAAGACCAAAGGTGCTTGCACAGAAAGGTCTTGCTCTTTGTGTAGTGCCAAGAGTGGTCCACCAACTGCACTTGAGAGATGGGGTCTTAGGGCTTTCTTTCCTGGGTGGAATGGCAGTCGTTTGTTTGTAGGAGCCATGGGCCAAAAGTGGCCATCTGGCATCCAAAATTCAATACGGATGAAGATACCCTACAGCCTCTCCTTACCTAGGTGTCATAGTTCTGATTTTAGCAAAGAATTTTTTCTTTCCCTTTCCCCTGCCATGTGTGCCCTGTGAATGGGCCAATAGGTGAGCAAAATAATCGGCCTGGTCCACTGATGGCCGATAGATTAGTCTCCTTGACAATGAATGGGGAGGAGCTGGGGGAGGGGCTGGTGTGTGTGGCTGGAAGGAGGTGGGGCTGGGTGTCAGCTCAGCTCTCTGCCCTCAGCGGAGCCTGCTGTGAGCTGCAGACGCTGCCTGTTTTTTCTTTCTTTTTTTTTCTGTTGGAGGGGAGCTTGCTGCTGCTCTCTGTTCAGCTGTTGCTGGCTGCAGGCCCGGCTTAAAGCGAAATCCTAACCAGCTGAAGGTCGTGAGTTTTCTTCCACTGGGAGAACTTTCTGTTTTATTGGGTTTTTTTCTTCCCCCTTCCCCCCCCCCCCCCCCCCGCCTTTTTCAGTGTGGGAAGGGAAGGGGAGTTTTTTTTTGTTTTTTTTCACCGATATACCCTGGGGGGTGTTGGTTTTTCCCCTTCCCCCAACCCACCTGGCGGCAACCAAGGACCTCACAGCGCTGCCTGGTGATGGGCACTGGACATTACAAGTTTTGCTCCTCCAGTGATCCAACAGTGCCACCTGGTGACTACCATAGGACACTACAAGTTTTGCACTTCCAGTGACCCAATAGTGCCACCTGGTGAATGGTACAGGACATTACAAGTTTTACATCTCCAGTGACCTGACGGCACCCCCTGCTGACTGTGGTTGGAACTGCACCAAAGGGTGCAAAAAATTGAACTACTCAATTTTCCTTTTGCCAGTTTATCGGTTTTGTTCTTGAAGGGGATTATTTAGTGGATATAGGAGTACTGCTTGGTTGTTTTACTTGGTTTTTTTTCTGTGTTCCTGTTAATACACACATACCTTTTAATAAAGGCCTGTTATTTTCCCTTTTCCATAATTTGTTTTCCTTCAATCAGAGCCTCTTAATTTCAGATTTATAATTGCCTAGAAAGAGAAGATTGGGTCTTTTTCTCCTAAGCCATCCTCAGCAAAAGACCCTTGTCTCATTTAAACTGAGACACTAGGCCAAGTCCATCCCTCATCAGTGTCAAGTACTTCTATCGTTGCATCCCTTGGAAAACCAGTTCAGGAGGGTTTGTCTGACTCTGCCCTGACCTGTGGCTTCCAGGGACCCTCCTGCTGTTCTGGATCTTCCCGGGAGAGGACATTCCCATGCCTTCTTTTTAGACAAGAAATCCCAAACACAGTAAGTCGGTCCCATCCTATCTGAGCTGTGCCAGTGGTGAGGTGTGGGGGGGAACATGCTGTGCTGCTCTTTGAGACATTCCTGACTGGAACTGGGGCTGAGGGAGCGCTGAAGCCACTAGTTCAGCTTGGAACACCATCCCCAGGGAATGCTGAGGCTTCCTGTGCCTGTGGCATTCAGCAGCACATCCCTGATGTGGTGCCAGAAAGATGAGGGGGGATGTTCTGGGTTAGGGGAGGATGTTTCTGGGAGTGACTTGGAAGAGATGCTGGTCACCTCATGGAATCACAGGCTGGTTTGGGTTAAAAGGGACGGTAAAGACCATTTGGACTCTGGCGTCTGATTCCAGGGCAAAGACCATGTCCAGAAGCGCCTCCTCACCCTCCTGGATGTCGTGAGTGTCTTCCACGGCACTGCCCGGCCTGTTTGGGAATGGAAACAGCTGCTGGGAACTCTAGCAAGAGCGTCTGGAGACCAGGTAAAAAGAGCCATGTGATTTTTTTGGCTGCTGCTGGATCTGGTTTTCCCCTCTGTCAGTGAAACCCTGGGACCCCGCAGGTCATGGGTCTGTACTCAGTCATGGGTCAGCTCCAGAAATTTCCTGGGCAGCTACAAAAATGATCTCCGAAAAGTGGGAAAATCCCGCTGGCAAAATGCAGAGGAACAGGTATTCTGAACCTCTGCTGCCTCTTACAGAGCAAACCTGGTAATCCCAGGTCTCTCTTGGAAAAATCTATGACCATAAGGTTTCCCAGGAGAAAAATAAAACCAAGGACAGAGATGAGGGAATGTGCTCCCAATGAATAAGGATTTGATGGGTGTGGGAATGATTCATGTGTGTGTTACACTCCCCTTTTTATTCCCGGCATAACCTTAAAATGATTCCTTTAACAGACCGACCAAACTGTAGAATTTGAATTAGAGAGGAAGCGATGCACAACAAATGCAGGGAGAAAGGGTGGAATCGTGATGGAATCCTGGAGTGGTTCGGGTTGGAAGGGACCTTAAAGCTCATCCAGCCCCACTCCCTGAGCAGGGACACTTTCCCCTAGGCTAGGTTGCCCCTGGTCGCAGATGGCTATGGAAGTGCTGGAGGTGTTTAGGGAATGCTGATAGTTTTTCCCCCACCTCTGGCCATCGGGTTGTTAAAAAGACTGATTCACCTCTTCCCACAGGGAAAAACGCTAGAGCAGAGGGAGGGAAGGAGCGGGGAGTACTGCAGCCCCCAGCAGCTCGGTCAGTGCTGACTGGACTCGGGGCTGGGAAAGGTCCCTCAGTGTGAGGGCAGGTGAGAGCCCAGGGTGGCCCTGGCAGCACTGGGACTGGGAACAAGTCCAGTGGGCAAAGGAATGGACCCTGGAGAGCTGGGTAAACAGCTGGAGGAGTTTCAAGGAGAAGGAGGAAAGTGGACAAGCTGCAGCAGCTCCTTCTGTGTGTGTTTAGAACCACCTCTAGTGCAGCCACGAGTGAGGTGGAAAATGAACCTCAGGAGGCTGGGAATGAGTCCCACAAACTGGTTACAGTGGGACTGAGTCTTCCCAAGAGCCTGAAAAGCTTTACTTTAGTTCGGCTTTATAAACTGCAAACTGAAGTGATTGTCGAGGTGATGGCCCTTGCTGTCCTGTGTCTTTGGTGAGGTGTTGACTCAGTACCTTTATTGGAGCTGATGTGGATGAACGGGTGCTCCTAATTTGCCTTTAAGGTCCTGGTTTCTTCCATTCTTCTACCAGCTTCTCCATCCAGGAGATGGAATTCCAGTGCTACAGTATAGATAGCTTGTTGTGCTCCCAAAAGGAGCCTTTCTGCCTTTGGGACAAGTTGTGGTGCCACTGGAGCTGCTGGGAGAAGCAGAGGGTTGGCAGTGACAGGCCTGGAATGCTGTTGCTGTGGCACAGATGCTGCTCCCTGGCAGGTTCTTGGGTTGGATTCCTTGGCTGCCACTTGGCATGGCTTGGAAGGGCCTCATTTGTGTAGGGAACAAAACATGGGATAGGGAAGCAAAGCAGGGGAGGTTCTGGTTTCAGAGAGAATTGTGGAATTTTCTCTTTCTGCAGGGACATTGACCCGGTCCAGCTGTGGCAAGAAGAACAAGTGGGCCATGAAAGTTTGGAGCAGTCTGGAAGGTTCCTCATGCCCAAAAGATCCTGGCAAGTGCAGCACTGGAAGAGTACGGAATAATGAAAAGTGCCTCAGTTCTCCTGAAGCTCAACTTTGTAAAAAATTCATGAAGATAAAATTCTAGTGTAACGAGCTGTTGGGTCCCAAATACTCTTGGAGGGAGAGGCAGAAACTCCCACTGCTGCTGGGGCTGAACTGCTTGCAGTGAGCAGGTAGGACTTGGCCCTGATGCCTGAGTGCTTTCCAGTCCCCCAGGATGGATCCCAACTGGCAGCCCCTGGCTCCATAACTTAAGGAGAGGGTGTTCCTGCAAGCCCAGCTGCTGTGTTGGTGGTCCTGTGTGCACCTCTTGCCCTGGCCTGCTGTGAATGTATTTTTGTTGCAGCTCAGTAATGTCCCAATAAAGTGGTGATTGTGTGATTTTGGTGTCAGTTCCTCTCCATTCCTCTTCCCCTTGCCCAGCGGCTGCATCACTGACTTGTGCCTAAATGAACTCTTGCCCTGCAGCAGTTCTGTGCTGCTCTCAGAGAGGGTGGAGCTGAGGTCCCTGAGCAAAGGGCAAAGGGATCCATCCGAGCCAGGCCCGTGCTCCCCCCCTGCATTCCTGCAGCATCCCGTGTTTGCTGTTGCCATCACTGCTGGACATAACACCCTGTTCCTGAACAAACCTCCCTTGCTGTTCTCTCTCCGGGTCTCCCCTCCCAACTCCTCTCCTCTGATGCTTCAGGTGCCAAGGCCCCTGTTTTTGAGGGGCATTCCTGCTCTGCTGCCCTCCCCCGCCCCCCCATTCTTTATAAATCAAGAGCCAGGAGCCCCAAGTGCAGAGAGGGCTGCAGGGAATCAGTGGCAATGCCTGCCTGTGTCTCCCTGTGTTCCCTGCAGTTCTCCTGCCTGCTGTGCCCTGGGCTGGAGAGCCCTGCCTGGCCTGTGTTTCTTGGAGGAGAGCGATGTTATTCCATTTGTCCCAAAGGTGTGTTGGTGGGCACTCGTTTTCTGACAGGCAGTGCCCTTTTCCTGTTGCCTTTCCCAAGTTTTCCCAAGTGCTGCCCAGCACGGGCCTTGGTGCGTGGCCACAGCGATTGCCAGGAGGAAGGGGAGCCTTGGCCTCAGCTGCCCAGCTCGGCTGGGTGGGACAGGATTGGGGTGGCCTGGCAAGGCATGAATGTATTTCTGAGTTCTGGGGTGCCTTGAAACCTTTCCCTGTCAGGTTTCTCTCCCTGATTTCCTGGGGTCCAGCATTCCAAGTGTCTCTTCCTTTGTCCAAAGTCCAATGGCAGAGGACTGAATAACTCACAAGGGGGCTTTGGAATGAGAAGGGTTCTGTTCCAATTGGGCAAGGAATGCAGTAAGAGAAAGGAGCCTCCTTTTAGTGCCTGAAACAGAGAGGAATAAAAATGCTGGCAAAGGTCCCATTTCCTTTGGTGTCCCCCCTGGATTTCTCCTGGATGAAAGCCTCTAGTGAGCAATCAGAAGAGAAGGGTGAAGAACAGGAGCCTTTGAATTGCCCAGTGCACTTAACTGTCTTGTTCTCCTCTCTTTCAGGACAGGCCAAAGCCCTGAATTGAGCCCAGCTCTACCCAATGCCTCGGGGTGTGAGCAGCCAAAGGCAAGAGGCTCCAGCCCCGCCGGCCGTGCTGGGGGCTCCTGGTGCTGCCCGTGGGGTGGGGTAAGTCAGAGGGACACGTTTCCCTTCTCCTGCCTGTTGGCATTTGCTCCCTGGGCAAGGGCTCTTTTTGCCACTGAGGGCTGGTCCTTGCCGTGTGTGCTGGGAAGGGTGGAGAGGCAGGGGCGAAGGGCCAGGTGCCGCTGAGATCGCAGGGAGTGTTGGCATGAGCATTGCAGGGAACGGGGAGCTCAGAATGCCAGGAGCTGATGGAACCATTGCCTTGGGTGTGTGTAGTGGTTTTGAGTCTAGGCCTTCCTTGGTGACTAGGTTGTAACCAAGGAACCAAGGTCATGTTCCCAGTATTCCATACGATTTTTACGTAAGCAAGAGTATAATTAAGAAGAGAGAGGAAGCTCTCGCTCTCTTTCTTCCGGCGGATCGAGGGTGAAGGTAACTTCGCTGTTGCTCTGCCCGGGCGAGGAAGTGAGGCCTAGTGGATCTGGTTGGCCTTGAGAGGCAGACTGGGTGGTGTGATTCGTTTTCTTTTAAGGGAAGTATTTGGTTTATATCCCTCTTTGTTCTTTTTATCCCTTTTATCCCTTTTCCCCTTTTCCCTTTCCCTTCTCTTTCCCCTTTTGTGAGTGTACATAATTTTCTTTATATATTATATATAAATTTACTACTTAAAATATAATTTGGTTTGGGTTCTTTTGATTATTTTTTTTTTTTTTCCTTTTTTCGATCAACTGGGAGAAAGCGTAAGGGAGGGGGGAAGGTTTTGTCCCGGAGTCCAGGCACTTGGCTGGGAGCCAAGTCCGACCTGGGACAGTGTGTTTAGTTTGTGTCTGGAGCCGGGATTCGGGCTGGAGAGCTGTTGTTGGGAAAAAAGGGTGGAGCAAACGTGCTCCGTGGATGTGTAAGGAAGGACCGAGTAGAAGGGAAGAGGTCTATTTTTAAACTACAGGACTACAGGACTGCTTTGGTTCTGAGTCAGAGAGAGGGGAAGTGGCTTTTCCTCATCTGCAAGGTTGCCAAGCAGAAGTGGGACACTGTCTTGCCCTTCCCCAAAGCTTTGCAGGCACATGGGAGTAGCTCAGGGCTGGCTCAGTTCTCTGAGGCAGAACCACGTGGGAGAGGTTTAAGTATGAAGAACATCTCTATTGTCACTTGATTGCAAAGATTAGGTCCTACAGTCCCAGAGTGATAAGGAAAACAAGGAACCCCTGTTCTTCACGGGGAAAAAAAAAAGCGCTGAGGT
This sequence comes from Pyrocephalus nanus, assembly GCA_038380795.1. Taxonomy (NCBI): domain Eukaryota; kingdom Metazoa; phylum Chordata; class Aves; order Passeriformes; family Tyrannidae; genus Pyrocephalus; species Pyrocephalus nanus. The sequence goes on from CM076279.1 coordinate 12,183,519, forward strand.
GAAGTTTGTCAAAGCAGCAGAACATTCTTGTTCTTGTGGGGTTTGTGGAGTCCGTGTGGGTGCCCAGGAGAACTGGGTCAGAACTGGGTTTTGTGGTCAGAGAGCTGCATCCCTAAATTTGGCAGGCTCTGTGTGGTGGAAATGAAGTGGTAGCCCCAGAGGCTGGTGCTTTGTGTCTCCAGGTATCCCCAGGACGCTGCTAATCCCAAGGGATCTGCTCTGGGTCCAGGCTGTCCGTGCTGGAGCGCCCTGGTGGCTGCAGTCCCTGAGCCCGCAGAGACAGAGAGAGCCCCGGCCCAAGTGGCCTTTGGCCCCTCGTGGGGAATGTGGGGTGAGCCTGGGAGCTGCGGAAGGGCAGAGTGAGGGCTGTGCTCCAGACTGACGCCGCCAAGGGCAGCGTTTCCCCGCAGGGCTTGAGCTTTGGGCCCACAGGCTGAGTTTGAGGAGGCTCAGGGTGACAGACGCTGCTGCCTTTTGTTGCCGGTGAGGTTTTCTGTCCCCCAGAAAGCACCATCCCCACGGGCATTGATGACGTGCCCTGTGCCCACCGCTCACTGTGCACCCAACTCCAACCAAAGCAGGTCTTGGTGTGTTTCAAAGAGCTTCAAAGAACTTTCAAACCAAGTTAATCCCTTTTTTCTTCTGTTTTTCTTTGAGGTGATGGAATGGCCTCTCTGGATGTGTGCTGAGCTCTGGCTGCAGCCGTCAGCACTGAGCACTCCCTGGGCCCTCCTTCCTCGGCAGCCTCGTGGGCCGGGACAGAAGAGACGGGAGGTAAACCGGGCTCATCAGAAGTGGGCACGTAGGGAAAATTGGGTGGGGGGAAACATCTGAGGCAATCTCCACGGCAGAGAATGAATATTTAGAGGGGAAAATGAGGCCCTCAGTGGTGGACTTGTAGGGAAAATTCTGGGGGTAAAATCTGTGGCAATGTGCATCAGAGAGAAGGAACATTTTGGAATAAACTGGATCAGTCAGTACTGCAGAGGCACAGAAATTTTGGAGGGGAAAACTTGATCAAATTTCCAGAACGAATCTTTGGAGATCAAAAAGTGATAATCAGTAGTGTGCACGTAGGGAAACTTTTGGGGGTTAAACAGGAGGTAATCTCTATGGGAGAGAATGACTCTTTGGTGTTCAAAAGGAGGTAATCAGAAAATTGTGGGTGTTAAACTCCAGGTAATGACCTGGGAAGAGAATGTGTTGAGGTGAAGATGAGGCACTGGGTGGAGGACAGGTAGGGAAAGGTTTAAGATCAGCTGAGGTGGTCTGTGGGGTGGAGAATGACCCTCTCTAGGTACAAATGAGCTGCTTAGACATGGATAGGTGAGGAAAATGTTGGGAGTAAAATCTGGGGCAATCTGTCACAGAGAGAACGAATATTTTGGGTAAAGTGAGGCAGTCAGGAGTGGCCAGGGAGGGAAGATGTTTGCTGGTAAAATGTGAGGTCACGTGGAGCAGAGAGAATGTACCTCCTGGGGTAAACTGGGGCGATCCATTGTGGACATCTGGGGGAAATTGTAGGAGTCAAACTTGAGGTCATGTCCAGGGCAGAGAATGGATATTTTGAGTTCAAACCCTGGGGGTTTAGAACGAGGCTTTATCTCCAGGGGAGAGAAAGGACAGCAGGAGGTCAACTGAGGTGAGCAGTGGTGGGCAGGTGGGGACATTTAGGGCAGAAATATTTGAGGTAATCTGCAGGGTCCAGAATGAACCCTGAGAGGTGCAGATGAGGCAATCAGGAGTGGACACTCCAGTGGGCCCAGGGAAGACTCTGGGGGTAAAAGGTGTGGCCACGTCTGGCAGAGAGAAGGAACTTCTGGGATAAACGAAGGCAGTCCTTACTGGACAGGTGAAGCTCAGAAACTCTCCAGGGTAGGGAGTGAATCTTTGGAGGTGAAAATGAGGTGGTCAGTAGTGTGCAGGTGGGGTAAAAATCTGAAGTAATCTCTGGAGGAGAGAATGACTATTTTGTGCTCCAGAAGAGGTAATTAGTAGCGGGCTGGAAGGGAAAACTTTGGGGGTTGAAGAGGAGGTTCATTCTCTCCAGGGGAGTGAATGAACATCCTGAGGTAACTGGAGGGAATGAGTGGTGAGAGAGACAGTTAGTGAATGAACATCCTGAGGTAACCGGAGGGAATGAGTGGTGAGAGAGACAGAAAATTGTGGGTGTTAAACTGCAGGTAATGTCCTGGGAAGAGAAGGCATCTGTTGAGGGGAAGAGGAGGCACTGGGTGGAGGACAGGGAGGGAAAGGTTTGAGAAGAGCTTGAGGTGGTCTGTGGGGTGGAGAATGACCCTCTCTAGACAGATATGAGCTGCTTAGACATGGATAGGTGAGGAAAATGTTGGGAGTAAAATCTGGGGCAATCTGTCACAGAGAGAATGAATATTTTGGGGTAAAGTGAGGCAGTCAGGAGCGGGCAGGGAGGGAAATTTTTGTTTGTCATGCCTGAGGTAATCTGCAGCAGAGAGAATGTACCTCCTGGGTTAAACTGGGGAAATGAGGAGTGGACAGGTAAGGAGGTTTTTGGAGAAAACTATGAGGAATTCTCTGTGGCAGAGGACAATTATTAGAAGATCAAAATGAGGTAATAAGTAGTTTGCAGGCAGGGATAAGAGTGAAGGTAAATCTGGATGTCACCGAGGGGAGAAAATGAGCATTTTGAGGCACAGTGAGGCAGCCAAGTGGTGGGCAGGGAGGGAAACTTTCTGTTTGTAAAATCAGAGGTGATGTGGAGGAGAGAGAATGGACATCATGGGGTAAACCTTGGGACCTGCAGGGAAAATGTTGGGGGTAAAACTTGTGATAATCTCCAGGGCAGAGAGTGAATCTTCTGAGTTGAAAATGAGTTGCTGGGTGGTGGACAGGTGGGGAAGGTTTTGAGAGTAAACTCGAGGTGTTGTGCTGGGTAGAGAACGAAAATCTTGATGTCGAAGTGAGTTGGTGAGCTGTGGAGAGGTAGAGAAAATGCTGTGGCTGTGGTCTGAGGTCATCTGTAGCAGGGAGAATGTCCATCATGATGGACACTGAGGCAGTCAGTGGGGAGCAGGTAGGGAAAAGCTGGGGGAAAATCTGGGGCAATGTGTAGCAGAGAGAATGAGCATTCTGGGGTGACCTGAGGCCGTCAGGAGTGGACAGGAAGGGAAATGTTTTTGGGGAAAATTTGGGGCACCATCCAGTGTGGAGAATGAATATTTTTAAGGACAAATGAGGTACTCAGTGGTGGAGAGTTGGGCAGTGCTTTTAGGGTAAACTTGGGGTAGTCCATAGAGTAGGGAACACACATGTATTTGGGCAGATGAGCTGATTACCTGTGGATAGGGAAGGAGAATTTGGGGAGTCAAATCTGGGCAATCTGTAACAGAGAAAATGAACATTTTTGGGGTAAAGTGAGGCAGTCAGGAGTGGCCAGGGAGGGAAGATGTTTGCTGGTAAAATGTGAGGTCACGTGGAGCAGAGAGAATGTACCTCATGGGGTAAACTGGGGCGATCCATTGTGGACATCTGGGGGAAATTGTAGGAGTCAAACTTGAGGTCATGTCCAGGGCAGAGAATGGATATTTTGAGTTCAAACCCTGGGGGTTTAGAACGAGGCTTTATCTCCAGGGAAGAGAAAGGACAGCAGGAGATCAACTGAGGTGAGCAGTGGTGGGCAGGTGGGGTTCAACTTTGGGGGTTGAAGAGGAGGCTCATTCTCTCCAGGGGAGTGAATGAACATCCTGAGGTAACCGGAGGGAATGAGTGGTGAGAGAGACAGAAACTTGTGGGTGTTAAACTGCTGGGTTCCCAGCCCCAGGCCGTGTGTCTTGCAGAGGAGCCGTGCCCAGGAGACAAATCCATCTCATGCCCACTGGAAGCGCTGGCCCGGAGCTGCTCCATCCCTGCTGTCACGAGCTGTGCTGGCAGTCCTGCGGCTGCGGCTGGGACACATCCTCTGAAGGCTCTGGATCCCCTTCCAGCCCTTGCGAAGGTGTTGGGGGCTGTCCCGAGGGCGGCTCTGGGGCACAGCCCAGCCACAACAGCAGGGGCCAGTTCAGAGGGCTCTTCCAGCCTGAAGAATTCCACCACTGGGACTCTTCTTACCTCAGGAGCTCTGGCTAAAACGGGATCCTGGGATGTTTGGTCCCTTCCAGGGGGTCCTGGCCCCTCGCTGCCAGGGCCACGCAGATGCAGCTGGAGGCCAACGTGGACACGTCGGCAGAGGAGGAGAGCTTTGGGCCACAGCTCGGATCCAGGCTGGAGGTAGGAAAGCACTTGCCTCTGCAGTAAGTTTTCCTCAGATCTGCTGGTCTTTTTCATAGAATCCCAGACTGGTTTGGCTTGGGAGGGATTTTAAAGCCCCTCCAGTCCCACCCCCCTGCCATGGCCAGGGACACCTTCCGCTCTCCCAGGTTGCTCCAAGCCCCATCCGACCTGGCCTCGGACACTTCCAGGGATCCAGGGGCAGCCACAGCTTCTCTGGGCAACCTGTGCCAGGGCCTGCCCACCCTCACAGCCAAGAATTCCTTCCCAGTGTCCCCTGTAAGCCTTTTTCTTTAAAAGCAAGGTGTATCTGAAAACTCTTGCTAAATTCTTACTTGTCTTTTGTCAAAAAAACAACCAAAAATAACCACCCAACAATCCAAAATAATCCAAGTGTGTCCCTTTTCCCCCCCTCCCTCCCAGCAATGGGGTGTAAATGCCAAGGATGGGAAGAAGCTGGAAGAGGCTCGATTTCACACCGTGGAGGCCGTGCCCCAAAAGAAGGAGCTGCTGAACATCAAAGGCATCAGCGAAGCCAAAGCTGACAAAATCCTGGTAAGGATGTTATGGAACATTGAGCCAAGATATTCCACAACCTTCTTTCTGCTGGCTTGAAGGGTTGTGGTGGATTTGGAAGGTCTCCAAGGGGCAGTAAAGGTGGTTAGAGGTGCGACGTGGCTTCTGACGAGAAGGGACAAAACCCATCAGGACAGAACTGAACTGGAAGGGTGGGTGGCAAGGGGAAACTATTTCCATAAAACACACCAAATAGATGTTGGAGCCTTTTCCTGGGGCACAATTTCACTTCTGTTCAGAGGTACCAACCAGTGCCCAGTCTGTGAACTAAAAGGGGCGGGCAATGATACAGGTGCTACTCCCCAAAGCAGGAAATATTAATTCCTGGGGGTTAATGAACAGAGGGAGCTCTCCTGGCACTGCTCTGCTTGGTTTTCCCTCAGGCTGAGGCAGCCCCACTGGGTCCCGTGGGTTTGGCCACGGAATTCCCCCAGCGGAGCTCGGAGATCATCCAGATCACCACTGGCTCCAAGGAACTGGACAAACTGCTTCAAGGGAATCACTTGATTGCTCTTTACCGCTTAGCCTGCATTATTGGGCTGGGCTTTTCACTGGGAACACGGTCCTTGCACAGAATCACAGAGAACAAGTTGTGCTTAAGTGAAAAATCTCCTCGAGTCCTCCGTACCGGGAAGACACAGCTCTGGCACACCCTGGCAGTCACCTGTCAGGTGAGTGGGTCACCTCATTACAATCCAATGCTCAGACGCCCTAGCATTTGGGAATTTGCTAATTTGGGCACTTTTCTTGACTTTCCAAGTGCTTCTTGCTTTCTAGAGGTGGCTCTTTGTTACAAGCCGGTCCAGAAGCTCCAAGCTTTAGCGGGTGTGCTCTTTCATTTCAGACTTGCAGAGATTTTAGTATTCCATAAAGTATTAGAGGCTTGGGCTTAAATTTGGTCGTTTAGTTGACTCCCTAAATTTAGCAGCAGCTGAAAGTGGAGCATCTGCCCTCTTCTGTGGAATCCTGGAATGGTTTGGGTAGCAAGGGACCTTAAAGCCCATCCACTTCCACGGGCAGGGACACCTTCCACTGTCGCAGGGTGATGCAAGCCCTGTCCGGCCTGGCCTTGGACACTTGCAGGGGTGGGGCAGGCACAGCTTCTCTGGGCAGCCTCTGCCAGGGCCTCCACCTCCCTCACTGGGAACAATTCCTTCCCAATATCCAGTATGATAGGGTGACTAGAGAAAGGCTAAACAAATATTGAATCTAGTTTTCTACCTTTTGATAAAATGATTTGGAAGTCTGAGTGGGCCTGTGGACCTGCTCCCAATAAAGGGATACCTTGAAAGCATTAGGAAGCTGATGTCAAGTTCATACAAATCCAGGGTGTTTGACTCTTCCAGTAGCAGAACCCCTTGATTAGGGATTACACTATGTAATATTTTATCTTTCTGGCCACCTGAAGCAAGGGGTAAGACAGGAAGTTTAAAAGAACTACATTTTAGACAAAATATTGCTATTTGAACTGTCTGAAAATTTTCTTATCTGTTTTTTTTCTTTAGTTTGTTAACTGAACCTGACAGAGGTAGTAAATTCTGTGGAAAAAAGATTGAGTTGGATATTGTATTGAATACTACAACAGACAAGGAAATTGCTCCTAGTGGAAGCTTTGCACTAATTGAGTCAGGTATTTTGATGGAAAACTGAATCAACCAATATGCAGATAAACCCTGTTGGAGTTTAATCTCCAGAACACTAAAATACCATCTTGAAAACTAAAGAAACCCCAGGCTTTTAAGGAGTTCAGTAATACTTCCATGGAGTGTGTTTATCTGTGTTTTAAAAAAAAAATCACAAACAAGTGATAAATAAACAACAAGGCTACAATTTGATGTATTCCTGTTTAAATGTTTTTCCTCTTCTGTTGGAGAGAACAATTGGTGTCTTGTGTAAAGTGTATTGTTCTGCCACTTAGTAAGGATGAAACCCCCATTCTAAGGGTTTCTTCAAAGCAGCAGTATTTGCTTATTGATTATTTTCTATCACTTGGCAGATGTTCACTCTGGAAACACCTGATGCTGCCGTTCCTCCCCCGTCTCTGCCGCTCTCTCCGCACAGCTCTCGTGACATTGTCCCTCAGCAGGAAGTGATTTCCCTCCCTTTTGCTACTGGAAGGGCACGTGAGCTTCCCAAGCAGCTGGGGACAGTACCAGCTCCCATCAGCTCTTTTGGAAGGGAATTTGATCTAATCCTGCTGGCTTTTCCTGCAGCAAGGAGTGCTCCCACCAGAGGATATTTGGCAACAAACATCTCTGGATGAACCCTGATGACACTCGAGACTGATGGGAAAGGCAGATGATGTTTGCAGCAGGGTTTGGGTTAGGTTTAGGGTTCGGGCTCGGGTTAGGGATAGGATTAGCGTTCGGGTTCAGGTTAGGGTTAGGGTTTGGGTTAGGGTTCGGGTTCTGGTTAGGGTTCGGTTTAGGGTTAAGGTTCGGATTAGGGTTCAGGTTCGGGTTAGGGTTAGGTTTAGGGTCCTCCCTCAGCCAGCCCAGGCAGTGCTCCAGCACAGCTAGTGCCCAGGGAGAATCATCACACGGAGGAGGAGACAGGAAACCAAAGCCCTGCTGCCCTCCTCACTCTTCTGACCTCTCCCACCCTTTTCCCATCGGTTTAGGGGGGCCCCAGCACTTTTTGGGGTGTGCTGGGTGCCGCGTTGAAGGGCAGGTGCCCTCCCAAAAGCCCCCAAACATCCCCGGCATCCCCAGTGATGTCACCACTGTCCCTGTGATGTCACTGGTGTTGCCAATGATGTCACAGCTGTCCAATTGGTGTCATCACAGTCCCTATGACGTCACCAGGCAGTTGTGATGTCACTGGTCTCCAGTGATGTCACTGCTGTCCCATGAGATGTCAACACTGTCCTATGTGATGTCACTGCTGTCCCAAAGGGTGGTCCCTGTGTCCCCAAAATGTCACTGCTGTCTCTGTGATGTCACCTCTGTCCCAAGTGGTAGCACCATGTCCCCGTGATGCCACTGATGGCCCCTGTGGTGTCACCAAAGCCCTGTGATGTCACTGGTCTCCTGGGATGTCACCGCTGCCCCCTTCATCAAAACTGAAGGCGGAGGGCCCAGCTCCCTGCAGCTCTCCTGTATCCCAGGGCTGGAGGCTTGTGCAGGGCTTGCAGCCAGCAGGGGAAAGAAAGAGCTTTCCTTTTCCCTCTAAAGCCTCACGTGCAAGAGCTGAACAGCAGCACAAGCTCTGTTCCGCTGAGGTCCTCCCTCAGCCAGCCCAGGCAGCGCTCCAGCACAGCCAGTGCCCAGGGAGAATCGCCTAGCCCAACCTGTTCTCTCTGACAGAGCTCCTGAGCTGAAAAATGGGGCTGGGAGGTCCAGGCTGGGCTTGCTTGGGCTTTACTGGGCTGGGCAAGGGCTGGCAGCTGGGAGCATTGGGGCTGCTCCTCCAGCTCCTGCTCTCACTGTGTTCTCCTCCTTTCCTTTCCCACTCCACTGGCAACCCCCACGGAAAATAGGGTTTACAGACATCCCTGTAACACTCAGTATGTTTGTCCCTGTCGTCAGGAATCTGCCCTGTGCCAACCCCTGGGGATGTCTGCACCAGTTCTGGGGGGGAATTGCCTGCGCTTGGCTTGGCTTGGCAGGGCAACACCTCCACAGCTCCTCCTCTCCTGGAGGACAGAGAGCTGCTCTAGGGGGACATATCACCTGACCCTTCTCCTTGGATGAGGCAGAAACATCCCCTTTCTCTTGCTCTTCTCTGTGCGTGGGGCGAAAATCGCCCTTGTCAGGGAGCAGCTGCAGACTCTGCTCCTCCTGTGATCCAACAGCGGCCCTTGCTGACCGTGATTGGAATTGCGGCAAAAAGCGAGGAGTACCAGACTCTTTCCTTTTTTGAGGCGGAGTTTTGGTACAGGATTATTTGGTCCTTTTTGTGTCCTTTCATTGTTCTACCAATACACATACATCCATTAATAAAAGGCTGTTAGTTTTGCTTTCTCCATACTTTTCACTTGGAGCCTCTTAATTTTGGATTTACAATTGCTTAGAGGGAGGAGTTTGGTCTTCCTCATAACTTCTCCTCCTTAGGAAAACACTTGTGTTTCATTAAACTGAGACAGATACAAATTCATGCTTTGTTTACAGCCCAGAGAGATCTTGAAGGCTCTTCCCATTTGCCTCTGCCCCTCTCCAAGGACTTGTGTGGACACCTTCCCTGCCTGCACCAAGTGATTTCACAAAACTGGGAGGGAGGGTATTTCATGGAGAAGGACCTGGGGGTGTTTTGAGGCCTCTCGAAGCAAATGTTTCCTTCAGGAGAGCTAAAGCCAGGACAGGGGGAGGAAGAGCAGAAACGCAGCTCCTCCAACAATGGCAGTGCCTCCAGGAATTCCCAGCACATGCCCACAGATCCTCCCGGAGGGGTGAGGCAAACATGAAGATTCGACGTGAATACCCTGTTTGGGATAACTTAGGTGATGGCTGCATCCCCTCTCCCTTACCCAGAAGCTGGAGATGCTGCTGTCTGGGAGCAGGAGGTGCCTGTGTGGAGGTTCAGCACCGCTGGCTTGGTGCAAGTCCAAGAAGCGTTTGGACGATACTCCCGGGAACATGGTGTGACTCTGGGGGATGGTCCAGTGAAGGCTCAGGAGTTGGACTCGATGATCCTTGTGGGTCCCTTCCAACTTGGAATACTGGGTGTGATTCTGTGAAGTTCCACAGGGCTGTGTGTGAGCAGAGAGCAGGGGCTGAGCAAAGCAGAGCAGGGCAATGGCAGCACAGCCCTTGAACACTGCCCCAAGCGGGCTGAGCTCGAGGGAGAGCTGGGGGTGGGGTTGGTCCCACTCAGGTGAAGGGGCAGAGACACGGGGACAGCAGGGAGTGCAGGGCAGGGAGAGCATCAGAGGGGCATGTGGATGTCTCCAGGCTGGGCTCTCCCGGTGCTCAGTGGCCAAATCTCTCCTGGACGAGGGTGATGATGGGGGCTCATCTAGAGTGTTAGGAGCTGGAAGGTCATCTGGAGAGTACAAAGGCATGGCCCAGGATAGTGTTACTGTTTTCAGGACTGGAAAATGCCTCAGATCTGGGAGGGGTAGAGTTTCCTCCCAAGGGATTCACATGAGGGGCAGAGAGGTCTTCTCTCCCACCTCCAGTCCCACACAGCTCCCTTTACAGAACCTGTCCTTGTACTCACCATCCCCTGGAGAGCTGCACAAGTGTGTCTCAGATAGGACAGGAGAGTCCAGGGCTGCAGGACGACGCTCTGGGGTTGCACTGGGAGGGTCAGATTTGGTGCATGCTGTGCCCATCCCCCGGGCACGGACACAGTTCAGAGACCAGTTGCAAGTGAATTATTGCAGAACAGATGAACAAAGGTGGGATGTGAGTCAGAGTGAAGACAGTGCTCAAAACAACTTGTGCAGAAATGTGAAAGCACTGTCCCTCTCTCCTGACTGCAATTGAGAACTAACTGGGGAGAGGCAGCTGGAGTTTCAGGCCCACCGATTGGACAGGGAGATTTCAAGAAATCTGCCAATTGATGGCATCAACTACATCTTCTGGAGTGAGGGATGGAGCAAGAGGACAAAAAAATTGCAATTCAGGTGCCTGCAGTATTTCAGGTCCCACCTGCTCAGCTCAACTCCAAGCTGCAACCATCGCCAAACCCCTCCCTGAGACAGGGACCGTCCCCTTTCAAACACCACCAGAACAGAGGGGCTTGAGGTTGCCCTTTATTTTCCTTTTCCCACTGACTCCAAAATTTGCTGAAGACTGGAGAATAGTAGAATGGTTTTTCTTGCAAGAGACAACTCCCCCAGAGATGACAGATGGTGGATCTGGGATTCCCAGGGTGTCTTTTGCATTTTCCACAGCATTACACCTCCTTAGTACCTTCAGTGCTGTCACAAAAAAGGTGCGTCAGAAGCCATTACCATGCAAATCACAACACAGCACTGTGACTCCAGGGACACTGCTGGGAGCTGACCTGCTCCACAGGCCACCCCAACACCCTTTCCCTCACTGGGGTGCTGGGACTGTCTCCAAAGAACAAGTTGTGACTGATGTGAACCGTGGCAGCACTAGCCTCAGAGACTCCTCAGTTTTAAAGCATTTCCTCCTTTTTTTCCCTTAGCAAAGGACACTGGATATGTGATGCTATGGGAAATCAGAGAGATTGCACAACTAGGGAATTTGGTAGGAATGATGAAAAAGTCCTACTCCTCACCCCGAAGGTGAACCTTACTTTGCAGAATGGCCCGAAGGCTTAAATGGCTGAACATTCTTAACATGCATTAAAAGAGCAGCTGGTCATAGACCTGAGGGGAACAGAAGCAACACTTGGCCCAGACCTGGCCCACAAAGAGGGCAGGTTTCAGCACATTACTGATCAGTGCTGCTTGGTAACCCAGCAGTCCCAGGGTAGAACATCCTAGCAGATACACCAGGAGGCAAAACTATCCACCACCATTACACCCCATTTCAAACAAGTGGAATCCATAAAATTTAGAGACTTGTTAAACTGAAATTAAAAGGAGAAGGTAAATACGTTGGCAAGGGCATCAGAAGTATTTAAGCTCCCATGTCAGAGGTGCAGACAAGTATGTATGGTTGAGCAACAACTTTTAGGCATGGAGAAATGTAGGCTGAAGCACTCAGGCAGATCAAAACCAAGATAAACCCTTACAAAAAACCCCCCAAACCAATAATACTTCAAAGATGCATCCAAATGAGAAGCTAGCTTGTAGAACAGCAGATTAAATAATAATTAAAAAAAAACAGGTAAAGGGGAAAACAAGAAAAAAATGATCAATTTGCAAAATGCGTAAGACGTGCAATATACCCACTTGTAAACACAGAAGATACAGACAGCCTGGTAGCACTGATTGCTTTACCATACCGTCAGGACGTGAAACATGTTTTCTGAGAATATGAATAAATAGTAGAAATAGCCTTTTTTTCCCCACTTGTGTTTACCAGGCCAGTGGGGGACTAAAAACCAGTGCTATATCCATCTATACCAAGAAATCTTTTCTTTACGCATACATATTTCTAGTTGACTAAAATGACACTATGCATCTGCTCCTGTATTAAAAAAAAATCAACCCCCTACCCCCCCGAAATTCATTTATTTCCCTCTACCTGGCAAATAATCCAGGCCTACTATGATGGCTGTAATTCTTCAGATGCTCTGCAACTTGCACCCACCCCGTTGGGCAGCACAGCTGTCACAGCAGGACACACTTCCCCTCTGTCTCCACCTCCCAGCCTTGGGGAAGGCTTTGGGATCCTGTAGGTTGTGCCTCTGCAGCACAGCAGATTCAACTCCCTCCCACAGTGCAAGACCCTTCCCACTGTCCTTGCTTCTGAGGGTTTTCCTTATCGACACACTGACTGTCCTTGGCTGACAGGACACTTCATTCTTTTTTTTTTTTTTTTAGTTCTTTACAAATCTGTATACTAAACCAATTACCTCCTTAGTTTTGTACCAGCTTTTTAAGATGTATTTTAACACTGATACTGCGCCTTACCCCAGTCTTCCCTGGTGCTGGAGTTTCTCCCTCATGGAGCAATGCTGGAGGGTACTGTGTTGAAAGGGAATGTCCTGCTTCTGTGTGGAACCTACTCTTCATGACTCAGCTGATACCACCATCAGTCCCTTGCCATGACACTTTGAGCCTTCCTCCCACTTCCCTGCACTGATGCAGCTGGAGAGCAGGCTGGTCATGTTCTGGTGGTGATGCGTTCTCTACAGATTTCAGACCTGGGCAAAATGGTCAACAGTCTGCAGAGCCCATCCAGAAAAAAGTTTCCTGAGACTTGCAGAACATTTTTTATGTTCATAAAAAATGTATTAGTGCTTTATCTTCAGTGCTTGTTTGTTGTTTTCCCCAAACAGAACTAGCTGGGACCAGTATCTCCAACACATGCAAATACTGACCCTTGTCAGCAAAAGGTCTGGCAATGTTCAGCTGCTTTCAGCGAGTGTAATGGGGTTGGGGCAAAAGAGAGAGAATAATAACGCTCAGGTTATCAGTTAGAGGCCAGTCCATCCGAAGGCCAGGCATCCTGTCCGTTACTCCCACAGCCATTCCCACCACAAATGCCGTGCGCACTGCTCTCTGTGGGGTTTAGATACATCACATCTCTGATCTCTCTGCAGTCTGGCAAGCACTAATGCTTTATAATTACAGAAACATTGCAGATTTAGCCTCTGCCCCACAGAGGCTCTGCAGTTTGAAAAAGCAATCCTTGTCCCTCATCAGGTGGTCTGTGTTTGTCTGGAAACACACCTCCCAAGGAGCTCCTCTTGTGAAGAAAACAGCCACTGTTTTTTACCCAGACTGTTCTGACCATGTTCAAAGCTATTCTAAGATTTGCCAGCTGTGGGGTTTCAAAATATTGGAGTCTTTTCCAGATGCACTAACCTATGGAGTGTATAACCTAGGGAATAAGCCTATGGAGGGGATATCCTGATCCTGTCTGGATATTAAAAATGTAGTAGGTTCAAACAGCTATGAAACAAACTAATGGAAGAAATACTCTCAGTGGGATGAATCTCTTAATTAAGTGCTCCATTGCAATGTTTATTCTGTAGTTCAACACAGAACTAATCTTGCACTTCCTACATGCTGGATCTTGCAACTTCACTGTTCTTTACTGTATTTTTTTTTTTACGAGACAATGTTTTTGGTTTTGTTTCTGTTTTTTTGTGGTTTTTTTTTTTTTTTTGTGTTTTTTTTTTTTTTTTTCAGAAACAGAGAAAAGGAGTTCCAACAGGTAAAAATCCTTTTCATAAACCAGCTGGGCTCCTTTTTCAAATTATTTGAACTACCTCTTCCCTAGTGCTTCTTTTAGAAAGTAAATACTTCATCCCAGTCTTCTACTCAGAAAATTAGAACTTCATCATCTGAAATTTCAATGGCCTTTGCATCCCTATTTATATTTTCATTCCATTTATTGAGTGAAGGGCTATGCAACTCCACTTTTAAAAACAACACGGTGGAGTTTTCCATTCTCTAAAGCAGTCCTCTGACAGAGAGACACAGAGCGTCTCCTCCTCTGAGTTGTCTAGTCTTCTAAGGCTTCCCTGCAGGGTTCTGTGCAGCACCAGCTCGATGCAAAGTACTGACCAACAACCCTTCTCACCAAAGAAGTCAGCATTTGCAACCACCCAAAATGCTGCCCTCTTTCCATAGGGACAAGAATACCCCAACCTCAGAACTCTATGCATCAGTTCCTTCCACACCTTTATAACTCCATTTTTTGGTGTGGTTTTGGCATATTAAATGCATTCCAAAGTGAGGTCAGAGTGGCAGAACCTTGATTCCTCCTCCTCCCTTTTCCCCCCTTAGCGGCAACAGTGCACTCCCTTTCTCTAGCCAAGCAGTTTTACCTGCAGAGATCCTCTCAGAGTCCAGAATGTCTCACAGAGGGAAAGGAAGCTTTTAATTGGCAGTAAGAGGGTTGATGTCCCTCTAAGTGCTGGATTATAGGACTCAGTGTTTGGTTTGGTCTGCCAGCAGCTCAGTGGGATGCAGGGGCAGCACGGAGAGCCATCGTCATCTGTAGCAGAGACACCAATGAGTGCTGTGCTGCACATGGGGGAAAACCAGCCTAGACTCCTGCTATGTAGCATTTTATTGTTTTACCAGCCTTGAGAAAGAGCTGAAATGACCAAGGAGATGTGAAAGGTAGGAAAAGCAAAATGCAGGTATGAAAGTTGCAGTTATAGCAGCATGGCAATGTATTGAGCTGGAACTGGACTTTGCATCAGCATCCCGCTGGTTTATTTAGAGTCTGCTCAGCACCTTTTGCTCTAAAACCAAAAATTATCAAAACAGGACCTAACAGGACTTTCAGTCTCTGAATTTCTCACTGCTTAAATTCTCGCTGCTGAAAACTGTCAAATTAAGGGAGGAGTTCTTCAGAGATATGGCCAGGAAAAATCCAGGGTCTGGAGTGTACTTGCTCATTCTTTCACTAATGAATCATGTGGCCAGGGGTGTGATGGACAGGGCAAAAGGGAACCTGTAACCCACCTAAACATTCCCAGTCCCTACAATGACAATTGATCAGAAATTTGCCACTGTAACCAGAAAAGACAGAGACAAGTAAGGCAACAGTATCCAGTGCTGCCTGTCACTCAGTAAAAACAATAACGACATTACACTAAGTTTGGAAGGCATCTTGACTCAGTTTTTTAAATTCATTATCAACTCATTGTGAGAACTTGCTGTGTGAAGCGGAGCTTGGAACCAGGTGCGTCTTGTTTGCGGGGAATTTAAGTGTCTGCAGGAAATACCTGTAAAAGGAGACCTGTTGTGGAAAGTGAAGGCTGTAAAGAACTCACTGGTGTGCAGCTACTGGTTACTGAAGAAACACAACCTTAACTGCTCAAGAAAAACTGTCCTAAGCATGGAGAAAAGCAACAGCAGGTAAACAAGAACGTTATTAGTGACAAAAAAACAGCTAATCAAGAGGCTGAGTACCTGATTTGGTCAGTGAAAGAAACTCTTCCCAGCACTGTGCAATATGTAGCTCAGGAGAAAGGACTAAGGGGGACCCTTGAAACTGCATACTGCCTTCCTGCCTCTCTTTTCCCCACTAACTGCTTCAAGGGTTCAGGTTGCCTCTGCTTGCATCGAGGACCTTCTGATCAGGCAGTCAAGAGCCCAGGGTGATGTTCAGCAGCAGAAGGGGTGTGCGTGAGTCAGTTACCCCCATAAACTCAGTTTATTTTTCTCTTTAATCCCTTGGTGAAGCTGTATTGCACATGATGTAAATTTTAAGTAATACTTGAAACTGAATTAATGCATGGAGTCTATACACTCCTTTTGCCCAAATGTGCTAAAGCTCCAGAGAAGTGCTGTGGTACAAGCTTCCTGCTGTTCCTCCAGGCACAGCAGTTCTCACTTACCCAAGTGACATTAAATGGCACAAAGAAAAGTGACAGATATCAGACCAAAGCAAGAACTAGTGGCTGTCCTGCTGCCCAAACCTCCCTGAGCACCTCGCCTGCCTTACACTCACCACTGCTGCTGGGCTCTTCTGCTGGCACACACTGCTCCACATCCTCGGGCTCCAGGAAGTCTCTTTTCAGAACCTCAATGACTTGTATTCTTCGAAGACTCACAAGGTCTACATCTTTTAATTTCTTTTCCAGCTGCTTTACCATTTCTTTGCTGGACTGGCTAGTCAGAATTGTGATCTGAAACACAAACCAGAGTATGCAAGAGCTGCCTCTACCCTAATCCTCTCTCGACAGGTGATAATGCCTGGTCTGTTTGCAGAATAGCACTGGTCTCACCTAGGGAGAAATCTCACTAAAATATCTCATCCATTCAAAACCAGATTTGAAAGCTATTTTTTTGAGCTTTGGCTTACATTTAAGCCAATATGAAATGGACTGAGAGGGTCACTGGAGGAACATCTGTAGGTTTTGTGCCACTGCTGGAAGGTGGAATAATTCACAGGTGTCTTGAGCTCTGTGCTTTGCATGTACAGTCAGTGAGTCTGTGTGTGTAAGGAGGGACTTACCCTGACACCACTTCCTCCAATTGCTGTGTCACTTATAGTTCAAATAGATTATATCTGGCCTTCTCACTTGAAAGCTGAATGGGAATTTTATCTTTTTTTAAAGAAGAATACAGTCTATCCTAAAGATATTTCTTAAGAGAGCAGCAGTAAGTGTGATACCCACTATTTGGTGTAATACTGAGTAAGTAACTGCAAGGAGTTTTTAGAAGAGTTTCTAGAAACTTGTCAGGCATGTTTAACACCAGCTTCCTGGGTGAGGACTCTCTTCTGTGTGCCTGAGGGTCTCAGTGCAGCAGCTGGAACACAGCTCAGGTGGGAGGCCTGTGTGTCTGTGATTGTCAGTGAAGGTCAGAACAGACCAGACGGTGAAGGGGTGACATGGCCTGGGAGCCAAGGGGGTTCCAAGGGTGAGGACGTGGGAGGAGCTGGGTGTTGGAGGGATGAGGAGATTGCTAGACAGGTCTGTGTGTGTCTGTGTGTAACAACTGTGACAGTTTGTACCAGTAACTGGAGCCTTGGGGACTTGTATGTTAAAGATGCCAGAAACTGGGGAAACTGGGATCTAGGAGCAGATACTGGGTAGACTGAATGCCTGAGACCAGCTGCTGGAGTGATCCACATTGTAGGCATGGAGACAGAGATGTGTGTGTGTACACACACATTTATCTATGCATATATATATTCCCGCAGATGGATCTCATCCTGCTCTGACAGAGAGGTGCACAGGCTGAGGCCATCGGTGCAGTTGTGTGTGTGTGAGTGCTCTGAGCATCTGTGATGTGTGTGAACACATATGCCTGTACATACGTGTTACATGTGTGTTCTGTGTTCATTTGCCTGATGGGAATATGAGCTCAGCCTTGCAATTTGTAGGGCCTAGGGACATGGAGCTGTGTCAGCCTTGCTGAAGCCAGATCAAGCCTAATTTCCCTAACAAAGTAAACCTCTCCAACCAAACTTCTCCCTAGTGTTTGCCTCTGAGTTACTCGGAATAAAGATATTATCATGGCCACCTTTTAGGAACTAATGAAAATGGCTTGCAGGAACTGTTCTTAAGCTGGGGGTAGCTGAACTGTCTAAAAGATATAATTATCTTTTGCAGAGCTAAAGCAAGAGCATTTGCTATACTGGTGCATCAGCGTATGATGAATTTTTATTTCATCAAAACCATGGCTGTATTATATCTGTAGCATGTTACTTCCAACTTACCCTTTTCACAACCTGAGTCAGACTAGCACATGCTGGTCAGAGACCAGGAGAAATATTTTACCACATACAAAAGCTGAGGTAGCTACTTTGACTTCCTTTTGTTTTACAACAGTTTCTAGATATAATCCCTTAATGCCATTATACTTCCAAATCTGACAAAAAAATGAGCTACTGGTGACTTGAAAAATGCTTTTCATCCTATTGCAGGTTGGCCACATTTCCTGCCCTTGTAGCTGCTACTGAGATTTAGTTTTGTTGACGCTGGCGATTTTTCCCCTCCGAAGTTAGGATCTCAAAAGGGTAAGTAATTCTTTCTACTTTTAACTACTAGTTGGGTTTTAAATGATTACAGGTTGTAACAAAATCTGCCTCCTATGCTTACTGGTCAGCTAGGAATATTCTTTCATCTTTGTGTTTTAACTGTTATGAAAATGCACATTTGCCTAAAGGTTACAGCTGATTTGCACGAGCAGATAGTCAGTGGCAAGCCTGTGCTCTAAACACTGGACACCGTGGTCTCACACTACAGCAATTTTCCTCTAATAGAGGTGTAATGCCTGCACAAGCACTCATGTTCCTGCTACTCACACACTGGCACACGCATCGACAGCTTCTGACAGGCTGTTTCTTCACTCCCCTGCTGTGGTCCCGTCCCTGTTATTCCTGCCTGGGCCTGGCTGTCCCAGGGAGCTCCTCAATGCGGGTCCCTGGAGTGCAGCTCAGGAGGAGTCTCTTCCACATTGGGGAAAGTACACGGAAAGCTTTTTGGTTTAACTCATTTTACTTTAGAAGTGTAACAAAAAAAAAAAAAAACAAAAGCCAAAGAGTGCCTCTTTCAGAAGAAAAGGCTTCAAAAACAGAAATGGTGACTTATGGGAGATGTCAAGTACTCAGGCACCACACATAGTCTGCCTGATACAGTTGAATTTAACAGGGTAAATGCTTACTTTAACTGGCCTATCTTATCCAGGCTTCACTTCCAAGAAGGAAGCATTAAAACCCCATATTTTTTATTTCTTCAAAAGATACTGTATCCAAGCAAAACCACTCAAAGGTCTTCTGAGAAAAGGAAACAGAAATACAAATTCAACTTACTCTGCATAAAAAAATGCTTGTGATGAAAAAAAAATGCAATCACTTAAGAACCTGAAGCAGAAAGCTGCCTCTTTTAGAAACATGGCCTTCTGCCGGTCTGTGATCACAGCCTGTCACTGCAGCCCGCAGTTCCACACGGAATTCCTGCTGGAATAGCCTCCCAGTGCCTCACGGAGCCCAGATCTTCCCCTGCAGAGCTGCCGCTTTACCGCTAGTTTTGCCAGGAAGCAGCCAAGGGTCCAGGTGTGCTCAGCGGGATCAGGACAAGGACAGGTTGATATTGCACAGAATTTGCTGTTTATAACCCTCCTCCCCCAGCCCCGCTGGTGTCCCTGGGGGGCACTGGAGCGAGTTCCCTGGAATTGAGCTGATTGTCCCTCCGGGTCGGGCTCCAGGAGGTCTGTTCCCCCAGGAGAAGGCGGTGGCTGGACGCGCTCCCGGCACGGGCTGAGGCAGCCCCTGCGCCCGGGCAAGGATGTCTCTCGGTGCCAGAAGCCGCTGTCACTTCAGAGCCTCAGGAGCGGCCCCTGCAAGTTCTTCTCCCCAAGGAAAGGGTTGCACATCCCTGCCTTCAAGGCACCGCAGGTCTGACCCACCTGTTCAAGCTGTCCGTGGGTTCTGCAGTTCCACTTGGGCTCCTGAAAAACTCATAGATTTCATAGAATTTCATAGAAGCAGCTGGGTTGGAAAGGACCTCTGAGATCAAGTCCAACCTGTGATCCACTACCACTGTCAGTATCATTCAACCCAAACTGTATCCAACCATACTCTTTTATTTTCAGGCATCTCTGAAGGCTCTTGCTTGGGATACTGTAGTGGCAGTGAGGGAAGATTCCCCTGGTTTTAACACTGCTGCTGGCCTCAGGCTGGCCGGGCAGGGATTTGGGGTGGGTGGGACACAGCTGGGGGGTGCGTGGGAGCTCTGGGGGGTTGGCACTGGGAATCACTGCCTGTGCTGTTCCACAAACACAATATGCCAACATTCCCAAGTGCCAGCAGCATCAGCATAAAAGAGGAGATCTGTTTTCCAGGAATGACATTGCTGGCACTGGGAAAAGGTTTGGGGTGCTTTGGGCAGCATCAGTGTAGTGCTTAATGTTGAACTAGGGGAAACCCTGTCCATACTGCGGGTGCTGTCCTGGTCCCAGGCCAGAGGGGTTGTGGTTCCCAGCTGCTCCCTGTGTCCATGCTGAACCAGCATCCCCAAGGCGCAACAGACACTGAGGACATTTCTGAAGGAAGGTTTTTTTCTCTCTGTGGGAAGCAGGGATTTCAAGGAGAGAGATGTTTCTTTCCAGCGTGATTCACCTCCAGACCTCCTCGAGCATGGTGCATGCGACTGCAAGGATTAATTTGTGCCCATCCCCACCTGGACACGGCCCAGCTGGCTGTGCTCCCTCCGGCCTGTTTGTGCAGAGGAGGGACAGCTGCAGAGATTTAAGAAAAGTGGATTTCCTGACAGTATTTCTCTGCAGTCTTTCCCTCCTTTGACTCACAGGGCCGTGTCTCCTGTAGCTGTTTCCATCAGAGGCAAGACCTTCCTCATCTGGAAATAAAGATTAACTATTTTAAGTAGGTTTTTAAAAACAGAGGGTTTGCCAGTGGAGGGGGCGAGTTGCAGAGAAACGGGGGGGGGGGGGGGGGAGAAGAAAGAGACCATCAGGTGTCTGATGAGCTGCACCTTCTTGACTGCAGGGAAAAGTCACTGTTGGAAATTCCAGAAGTTTCGAAGGTGGGAAGGGAATGGTGAAAGCAGAGCTGTGACCGGGCTGTGCCTGACCCGCGGCACGGTTAGTGCCTGCTCCGGGGCCGGCTGTGCTCACGGGGCTGCCTGAGTGCGGACACGGGGACAGACGGGCAGCTCCGCTCGGGCTCTCGAACACGGGGCTCGGCCCCTCCTGCCCCCCGATCCCCGGGGCTCGGCCCCTCCTGCCCCCCCCGATCCCCGGGGCTCGGCCCCTCCTGCCCCCCCCCCGATCCCCGGGGGCTCGGCCTCTCCTGCCCCCCCATCCCCGGGGCTCGGCCCCTCCTGCCCCCCGATCCCCGGGGGCTCGGCCCCTCCTGCCCCCCCATCCCCGGGGCTCGGCCCCTCCTGCCCCCCGATCCCCGGGGCTCGGCCCCTCCTGCCCCCCCCGATCCCCGGGGCTCGGCCCCTCCTGCCCCCCCCCCCGATCCCCGGGGGCTCGGCCTCTCCTGCCCCCCCATCCCCGGGGCTCGGCCCCTCCTGCCCCCCGATCCCCGGGGGCTCGGCCCCTCCTGCCCCCCGATCCCCGGGGCTCGGCCCCTCCTGCCCCCCCCGATCCCCGGGGCTCGGCCCCTCCTGCCCCCCCCCCGATCCCCGGGGGCTCGGCCTCTCCTGCCCCCCCATCCCCGGGGCTCGGCCCCTCCTGCCCCCCATCCCCGGGGGCACTGGCCGGCCGGCCCCGCCCGGGGAGGGGCGAGGCGGGGGGCGGGGCCGAAGTGTTTTGAGGCTCCGTGAGGCGCCGCCCCCGCCATTTTGGAGCTCTGGGGTGAGGGCGGAGGCATCGACCGCGCCGGGCTCCCTGAGCGGGGCCCAGGCAGGCGCTGCGGCCTCGGCCACCCACCTCTACCCCTCTCCTTCCTCCCCTCCCGTCCTTCCCCCGTACCTCCCTCTTCTCGCCCCCTCTTTTCCCCCGAGTCTGTCTCCCCCCGCTCCGTGCCCCCTGCGCTCCCCGGCTCCCTTCACCCCTCCTTCTTCCCTCTCCCCCCTCCACTCCTCCTGCTCCCCCTGCCCCGGCTCCCTCTCCGCTCTCTCCTTTTTGTCTTGCACATCTCACCTCCACACCCCCGCCCCCCCCCGTACCCCTCGTCCTTTCCCTCACCCGGTCTCCCTTTCCCCTTGCCTCGCCCCGCTACGCACCCCGACCCCTGTAACCAGCTCCGTCCCTGTCCCCCCGGCCCACTCTCCTTCCCTTCTGCCTGCCCTGTCCTTTCCCCACTGCCCAACCCAAATCCCCCTCCATTCCCCCTCTATTTCCCGTCTATTCCCTCTATTCCTCCTCTCCCATTAGTAAATTTGCAGATGACACCAAGCTGAGGGGGAGTGTTAATCCAGCAGTGAGCTTGGCAGAAAAGGCCTGTGAAGGAAAGCAGCATGAAAATCTAGAACTGCT
This sequence comes from Pyrocephalus nanus, assembly GCA_038380795.1. Classification (NCBI taxonomy): domain Eukaryota; kingdom Metazoa; phylum Chordata; class Aves; order Passeriformes; family Tyrannidae; genus Pyrocephalus; species Pyrocephalus nanus. The sequence goes on from CM076279.1 coordinate 12,205,279, forward strand.
TGGGGATGGCAGGTGAAAGCTGGAGCCCTCCCAGGTCAAGGTGTCTGATCCCCACAATCCTCTTTGTGTCCTCTGCCAGCAGCTGCTCTTGGTCATTCTTGTGGTTTGCAGGTTGTAAAAAGACCCTTGAGATTTGCTTCTGGGAAAGGGGATCCATTTCCTGATGGGAGTCCTTGAAACAGAAGTGAGTCTCTGTGAGAAATGAGGAGGCTACAGGAGTGCTGGGGCTGGAGAGTCCACAGTGAGTATGGTTTGAGTGTCCTGATGTCCCTGACCCAATGCTGTGCTGTCATCAAGTCCCTTCGTTCTGATTTAAATTGTCTTAAATGTGCTGGAAGTCCAAATTGCAGTAGAAAATGCTTGTGGAAAACTTAGTGTTCCCAAGGGAATGCTTTAGGGATGTGCAGCTTCTGAACTGCAGAAATAATTCGGGTTCCCCCAGAAACCTGCTGGGCTGTTGTGGAGGTTTTTTCCTTTTTTTTTTTCCCCCTTTCTTCCCCCCTTTTTTCTTCCCCCCTTTTTTTCTTCCCCCCCTTTCTTTCTTCCCCCCCTTTCTTTCTTCCCCCCCTTTCTTTCTTCCCCCCCTTCCTTTCTTCCCCCCCTTCCTTTCTTCCCCCCCTTCCTTTCTTCCCCCCCTTCCTTTCTTCCCCCCCTTCCTTTCTTCCCCCCCTTCCTTTCTTCCCCCCCTTCCTTTCTTCCCCCCCTTCCTTTCTTCCCCCCCTTCCTTTCTTCCCCCCCTTCCTTTCTTCCCCCCCTTCCTTTCTTCCCCCCCTTCCTTTCTTCCCCCCCTTCCTTTCTTCCCCCCCTTCCTTTCTTCCCCCCCTTCCTTTCTTCCCCCCCTTCCTTTCTTCCCCCCCTTCCTTTCTTCCCCCCCTTCCTTTCTTCCCCCCCTTCCTTTCTTCCCCCCCTTCCTTTCTTCCCCCCCTTCCTTTCTTCCCCCCCTTCCTTTCTTCCCCCCCTTCCTTTCTTCCCCCCCTTCCTTTCTTCCCCCCCTTCCTTTCTTCCCCCCCTTCCTTTCTTCCCCCCCTTCCTTTCTTCCCTCCCTTCCTTTCTTCCCTCCCTTCCTTTCTTCCCCCCTTCCTTTCTTCCCCCCCTTTCTTCTTTCCCCCCTTCTTTCCCTCCCTTTTTTCCCCTTCCCTTTTTTCCCCTTCCCTTTTTTCCCCTTCCCTTTTTTCCCCTTCCCTTTTTTCCCCTTCCCTTTTTTCCCCTTCCCTTTTTTCCCCTTCCCTTTTTTCCCCTTCCCTTTTTTCCCCTTCCCTTTTTTCCCCTTCCCTTTTTTCCCCTTCCCTTTTTTCCCCTTCCCTTTTTTCCCCTTCCCTTTTTTCCCCTTCCCTTTTTTCCCCTTCCCTTTTTTCCCCTTCCCTTTTTTCCCCTTCCCTTTTTTCCCCTCCCTTTTTTTCCCCTCCCTTTTTTTCCCCTCCCTTTTTTTCCCCTCCCTTTTTTCCCCTCCCTTTTTTTCCCCCTCCCTTTTTTTCCCCTCCCTTTTTTTCCCCTCCCTTTTTTTCCCCTCCCTTTTTTTCCCCTCCCTTTTTTTCCCCTCCCTTTTTTTTTTTTTAATCTCATTCCGTACTGCAGCAAAAATCCAGTCCGGGTTTTCCCCCATTCCATACTCTGGCAGAAATCCAGTCCGGGTTTTCCACCATTCCGTACTCCGGCAGAAATCCAGTCCGGGTTTTCCCCCGCCCCCCCATCCCCGCCATTGTCCCCCAGCTCGCTCCCGGTGTTCCCGGAGGACGCCGCGGGACCGGCAGTACCCGCAGCTGTGCGGGGTCCGGCGGGAGGGGCTGGAGGACTGACTGCGCTGGCGGCTCGGGGCTCGGCTCGGCTCCCGGCAGTGGCAGGGCTCGCTGGGCAGCGCTCGGTGCCCGTTCCGTGCGGGGGCTCTTGGGGAGCTCCCCCTTCCTCGGGGAATGACCCGTCCTGCGGCTTCTGGAGGGCTGAGCTGAGCTGGGGACAGCACGGGCCGGCTGGGATGGGCAAAGGCAGCCTCCTGCTGCTGCTGGAGCGCTTGGCAACCCAAAGAGGGAGGGAGGTTTTGCCCCCTGCTTAGGGAGCACGATTTCGGGGCTGAATCATTCGCAGGCACGTGTCCGCTTGAACGAGATGTTTCCCAGCGACATTCCAAGCGCCCCGAATCCTGGGATTTGAGTCTTCCGGTGATTGCTCGGTGAAAGCTCTTTGGAGAGGGGGGAGTCAGGCAAGAAAAGCTGCTGATTTAACAGGTAGGTTTTAGAATCCATTTTATCCAGGCTGGGATTTTCTGTCCCTCACACAGAGGGTGAACTGCACCCAACCACCAGTCCCATGGTGGGTCCCTGTAGGCTAAAAACAAAAGGTAAATAAGTCAAAGGTTCTGTTTGTAGCTGAACATCACTGTATCACGTTTTCATATAGTCTAATTCTGTATTTTTGTCAGTGATTTGGCAACATGCTCTAAGAGCTGTAAATTAGTACAAATGGTATTTCACTTCTTGAATTAAGTTACTGATAATTTACATCATGATAGAACCGAAGGGATGTTGCATCAAATATGGAAACCAAACAGTTATAAGAACACATGTAGTATGTCACAAATAATTCTGTTGAAGAGATTCATATCACTTCTTGCTAAGATTTTTGCTGTATATCTGCAGTATGAAATGTATTCCAACCTGTAGGAGTTGTTTTAGCTTCTGAAAAATAGCAAATCCCATCATCACTTGCTCTCACAGGTTTTAAGAATTTCTACCTTGCGGGATAGTGCAACTAATATTTTAAGTTCTATGAGTGCTTTGTGAGCGGTACTCACGCATGATTATCAAGGGCAACTTCTCCATTTTTGTCTCTAGTCCATACTTAGAAAATGAATAGATAATTCACTATCACAATTTGCTAACACAGCTTGAAATCCAGTGTCCTCTGAGACAAGTCAGTCCAAGTTGTCTCTGATGTCTGGGATGTCTATCTGCTTCTTCTAGTTATTTTTTACCTTTAATAAAAAGCTTGTAAATTTGTTATTAATAGTTTAGTCAGTTTTAAGTGGTGATCATGGCAGAAACAGATCTTAGAATCAGGTCATTTTGCAGTTTTTCTTGAAGCTGAAGGCCTGATGATTCTTTGCAGTGTAATAACAACGGAACTTAAGCAGATGACTTTAAGAATTTAACACCTCTAAACAACGTTTAGCGACTTTCAGCTTTAGCAATTCAAACAAAGCTGCGGGGGAATTGGTGAAAAGATAGGACAAAATCTTCAAAGCTTCAGTGTTCTTTACCCAAGATTCTCGAGACTACAGACATGATGTTAAGTTCAACATTAGAAATCTTTAACCTAAAAAAATGACACAAGAGAGTTAGAAACTTTTAAAACGTATTAAAAAGGCATTTTTGAAATCTCCTTTTCTTATCAACAGTTTATAAACACACAGTTAAAGACAGGTTTTACAGGGAAAAGCATTTCAAGGAGGTCTTGTTTATTACAATTTTTCTCAAGTGGATTTCGTGTTTTCTGGAGGATATGTGTTTGCCTAGTATGGTAAAATCAGACTCATCAGAGGGGTCCAGAACAGAAGACGACTGTCACTCACAGGCTTCAGGTTACGTGGCTTGTTTCTTGCTTGTTGTTTCTTATTTTTGTGAAAAGTAGAAAAGTTTCGATTTCTTCCACCCAGTTACTAAGTAATAGTTTACATTTGAATGGCTGTGTGGCTGGAGCAAAGCAGCTCCTGCCCGGTAACCAGATAACCCTTTGTTTTATCTCTTAGATCTTATCTCTCTCCCCACAGAGGTGGAACTTTCAGCCCCAAAAGGCTTTTTCTTCTCTTTTCCCTGTTAAAAATTGCTTTCGCCGAATAAGGTATCTTGAAATTAGGCATTGTAGTAAATTGTTCTACACAAGAATCTACCCAGTAATTTCTTTAAAGATTTGTCTGCACAATACAGGAGGCTTTCCAGCGGCACGCAGCCAGACACCAATGTGATTGGAGTCGTTCTACAGTGCGGAGATACTCCACTCACAGAGCTCGGTTTTCAGCCATCTGCTGCTGAATTGGAATTAACCAGGTTTTGCAGGGAGACTCTCCAGAGGTCTACTGACTGAGCAAAAGGTATGCCTGTTATTCTTGGCAGCAGCATGCAGCTGAGAAGAGCAGAGAAGGCCGGAAGGCAGGTTTGCAACTACAAAAAAAAAAAAAAAAAAAAGGCAGGAAAAAATAGAAGAAACAGTCTAAAAATCAAAGCCTGTGGTTCAGATGGGTTATACATTGCAGTTGGAATTCCTTGAGCACATAAGCAAAGGTTCAGGTAGGACTAAATAGGAAATCATGTTTTGTTGTCGTTGGGTTTACTTTTGGGGTTTGTTTCTTTTTTGTTTTGAGTTTTGTGTGGTTTTAGTTGGTTGGTTTAGTTTTTTGGTTTGGTTTTTTTTTTGTTTGTTTGTTTGTTTTTGTTTTGTTTGCTTATCTGGTTGTTTTTGTTCGGTTTTGTTGTTGCTGGTTTTTGTGTTGACTTTTTTATATTTTGTTTGTTTGCTTGTTTTTTCCAAAGGATCTGGTATTTGAGGCTTCCAAGCTGAAGAGGAGTGAAAAATACCATGCTGCTGTGGAAGAGAAAGCAAATGAAGCACTGCATCATATACATATTGGTAGGATTTGTCAGCCATAAGGTATGTAAAATTAAAACCAAATCCCTCTGGCCCAATTTCAATGGAGTCATGTTCACAGTTTGAGGGGAATTAAAATCAGGAACCATGCAAACCATAAGAAAAGGGTCCAGAGGAGAGCATAAGAATAATTCTCTTTCCCTGCATTTTCTCTAATTCTTCAGACATAGTAATGAAATTTCTTTAGCCTATAGAACAAAGAGGAGGGTTTAGGAGGAGATGTTAAGAACCTTCAAATATTTAAAAGACTTTTTTCTGGCTGAAAAGGTAATCCAGTTCTCATGTACCTGTAGTGCTGATGTCAGGAGGCATGAACCAAGGGGTAAAGATTTGTGAGAGATGCAGATTAAAGCTTCATTCTGGGAGAGTACAGCAATAGAAATGCCCAACTCTCTGCATACAACCATAATCTTTTTTCCTCCAAAGCCCCCGTTTTGGTAAGTGAGCGTGAATGTGGCTATCAAATGGACTATTTGTGTAGATTTCCACACCACGTGATCTACACTTTCCAGCAGTGTGTCATATGAAGGAGTCCCAAAGCCACAGCAACGGCGGTGGGCTATAGGAATAGGGCATAAGAGGCCAAGGATACTGTCAGTCTGGTAGATGCTGTTCCTCTTATAGGGAATATCTGCTTTTACTGCCAGGGCAACAGACGAAACAAATTGTTTAGTGCAAATACAGACTGTAACAAGTGCATAAGTCAGGTGGTTTTAATTTGTTACAGAACACTCGGACATCAGATTTAGGGATGAACATTCAGCACATGAAATGCAGTTCTGTTCTGTTTATCAATGCAGAGCTGCACATTCCCATCTTGGTTTTTGGTAGATGATGTAACAATATGTAATCTATGAGAGTGTTTTCAAAACATTTCACTTAATTGGAAGATTTATAAAATTGGGGTAGTTTTCAGGCTGCGTGTATGTTTGTAAATGTACGTGCATGCAACCGCAACATGAATGCACTCACGTGTGGACATTCCTGTTGAACCTAATAATGATGCAGCAACTTCTTTGCTTAGAGACTCCTAGAGGAGGTGGACTTCTTCTGTGGGTGCAGTTGAATAGTTCCAAAGGCCTGTGGGAGGTGTAGTTTCGATGGCAAAAGGAATTTAGCCCCTGACTCAGGAAATACTGGATCTCCTGGCCACGAGGAAGTAAGCGTCATCCTCCTCATCACCTGTGGGTGCTGTGACCGATAAACAATGACAAAACTGCCCAGACAAAGAGAACCACTAAGCACAAATTTGCTTCTTGAAAACAGACCTGACAGCGATCCATTTCCTGTTCGGGGACTCTGGGGGCTTGATGGGACTAAGGCCAACACTACAAACCATCATTTCCTTTGTGAAACATGAATGCCGGTCATAAAAGGTACGGAACAAGTTTTAAGCCGGTTTTGCTTCGTGATGCTGGGTTCCTGGAGTTGTTTCTTTTAGTCAATTGGTTCCTTTACTAAATAATCTGTGCACTTGCCTGTGAAAAAAAAAGGTCTCTTTCAGTTTCCCCTCAGAACGCTGTATTTTTATAATCTTTTATTTGGTGGAAATGAATGAGCTTGTTAGAAGGGAATAGTGTGAGATCTTGCCGAGGTGTAGTCCCTAAACTCTAAACCAGTCACGTATATCTAGTTTTCCTCTGCCTGATTTAATCAGACTCTTGGAAGTTACAGTAGGCATCACCAAAAGGTTATCCTGGCTCTTTCAGGTCCGTGGAGAAATAAAGGAGGTGAGTGGGATCTGGTCTGATCTGAGCTCTGGTTTAAGGGGCTTTATCAGAAATTCTGATTCCTTAAAGCGTAAGCACTGTGTGAGAGTCTGGCTGTTGAGGAGAGAGATGGACTCCGAAGATGGATGCTTTGGTGCTCTCCTGCCTCCCAACCATTGTTCTAATTCTGCTTTAATTCTTATTTAATCTACACGGGGAAAGTGTATACTGGGCCGGGGAGTCAAAGTGAAGCTAATCAATCCTCACTTTTTCGCCCATTTCTTTGGTGTGATTGGTGGGGGAGGCTGCTTAATGTTCTTGAATGGCAGGAATGAATTCTCTCAGTCAGTTTGCAGTGGGAGTAAAGAACAGCCTCTTAACTTTTGGTCCATATGCGTGTTAATTGCTCAGACAACAAACAATGGCTCTAAGAATATTGCTCTACTCTGCAGTGAATCCAGGTATTTTCAGTCCAGCTGCTTTAGGCCAGGCTGCAGTTTTATGGCCTCTTGTCCATCAAGCCAACAGCTCCCTGTCACCTGTGCACTTTCTCTGCTCCACTTTGTGAGAAGAGGGGAAATACAGTTCATTAAGGAGATAGATAGAAGGCACTAAAAATGTCTGAAGTTTAAATCCAACCCTTCCTAAATTCAATCTGCTGGAGTCAGGGAGGAGGGAGGAGGGTGCAAGGACCAGCGCAGGATCAGAGCCCACCGAGGCTCATCCGGGGAGGGTCTGCAGGAGCCCAATGCCACAGCTGAGGGCATTCCCCAGGGACTCCCAGATCCTGACATCTCTGCCCAGGTAAGGAAAGCTGACACCTTTGCACGGCTGTGCCGTGCCAAAGCACGCTCCTCTCCAAAACCCAGCAACTAGGGAAAACATCTGGGGAGCAACGGGAAGAAAAGCTGCTGATTGAATTCACAGGTGGGTTTTCAAATGCATTTTATCCAGGCCAGGATTTCACTGGAGTGTCAACAGCTCCTTGGGAATTGCTTGAAGGTAGGATTGAACTTTATTCTGCCCTTCCTGTCCTTTCCCCCTCCAGCCGAAGCGTCGGCTCTGTGTCATGCAGGACTACAGCTGCCAAGGCCAAGCTCTCAGAGTGTTTGGGAATTAAAGTGGGAGACCTTCCTCTGCAAGAGTTTGATTTGCTTTGGCATCCCTCAGAATCTCCATCATATTTGATATGGAATCCCTCAGAGGGGTTTATCTCCACATAAGGCCTGAATATGCCAGTAAGTTTCAGCTGGGAGAAAGGAGCTTCTGGTTTTTCCATCTGACGTGTCACATGCATTGTTAAAGTTTTTAGCTAAAATCTCAGCCAGCTGTTCCAGAGCTCAGGTTAAAGGACGATTGCCACAGCCAGCTCACTTCTGCAGCACTTTATCAGGAAGGCTGGCAAGCCACAGGATTTCAGCTGCCTTAGGCTTGGAAACAAGCCTCTGTTTTAGAAGCTTTCAGGCAACTACTCCAATGGAGTTCTCCTGAGATCCAGCCTGTCCATGGCAGCTTCCCATCCATCCTGGGAAACTGGGCAGGGACCCCACTAAATGCTCTCTGCACTGGGCACAGCTTTTCTCCCTGGAGAGATGCTCCAGCAGCACTTGGCAGTGAGTGCTGGGGGTTAATCCATAGGAATAGTTACATCTGTGATCACTGCTGGGCTCTTTGCAGGCCTGAATTTCCCACTAATGGGAGATGAGCCTCTGGAATTGTCCCTTCCAGCACAGCAGCTGGGGTTTGTCCTAGTCCATGTAGGAATGGATTGATCCTGATTGTTGGACTATGGAGTCTCTAAAGTGCTGGATTATGGAAAGCAGACAAGAAAATGGATAAACCCCTCATGTGACCCGGTGACTTTTGGGCAGGCCTTGGGAATTTGCAGAGGGTGCATTCTGGAAGAGGAGCCACTGCTGCCCTTCCCAGAGAAGTACGGGAAAGGCAACCCAGAGTGTGAGGCTTATAAAGGAATTGGCACCACGCCTGGAAATGTTTCCAGTGCTGCTGTTTCTTTTTTTCCCACTCTTGGCCAAGGCTGGCCGTGCCGTTGGTTCCCAGAGCGAGGGGGGTTTTCTTGGATTGTTGGGATTGCACTGAACAAGTCTCCTGGGTGTTTGGGGGATGTGTGGTCTCTTTTCTCCTGAATGGAAGATGGGGGGGAAGGGGGACAGTCCCGATAGTGGCAGAGACACGGGAACAGCCCACTTCCAGGAAGGACTGTGGTGCCCAGCTTGTGGTTTGCACCCTAAAGTGGTCTTTCCTGTTACTTCTACTTTAGAGCCTGTTGAAATGCTGGTATAGATTTGGGAAGAGCCAAGTTAGCTGGAGCTGTGAGGTTTTTCCTGCCCAAAATCCATGGGGATGTTTTGCCTGGCTTTCCCAAGTGGAAGCAAGAGCCTTGGAGTTGTTGCATCCCCTGGAAAACCAGGTCAGGAGGGTTCATCTGACTCTGCCCTGACCTGTGTCTTCCAGGGACCCTCCTGCTGTTCTGGATCTTCCTGGGAGAGGACATTCCCATGCCTGCTTTTTAGACAAGAAATGCCAAATGAACTAAGTCAGTCCCATCCTGTCTGAGCTGTGCCAGTGGTGAGGTGTGAGGGGGAACACCCCGTTCTGCACTTCGAGACATTGACTACCTCTTGACTACCTCAAGTTTACTGTCAAAACCTTCCCTGCTTGTCCACCACTGCCAGCCTCGTAATTACCTCCAGGTCTTCATTCTCTACTGTGGAGAAGACAGCTTCAAGTTTTACTCCCAGATTATCCCTGTGTGTCCACATCTGATTAGCCCAGTTGACCTCATAATGTACATTCTCTCTTCTACAGATTACCTCAGATTTTACCCACAAAAATTTTCCCTACCATCCCATTACTGACTGCCTGAGTTTACCTTAAAGTGGTCATTCTCTCCTCTACAGATTAGATCAAGTTTTACCCCCCAAATTTTCCTTCCTCTATGTTCTCATCACTTTTTTTTATCCACACCCAGCACAGCCCACCTTGGGGAAGGTCCAGCTGCTCGTTCCCAACCACAAGCAAACATCCAGTGCCAGTGTCTGTCAGCCCCTGCTGCCTCTGCCCTTAACCCCTGGCACCTGGAGGCATGTGGCACCCCTGGATTGACTCGGTGCCCACAAACCGCTAATGCCACCGTCAGGTTCCTCTGTCCACCAAGGGCACACCACCCAGGAGGGACATTTCTCCCCATCTCCCTCACAGACCTCCACATCCAATTCAGGGAACACCAACTTAGCTCTGGGCTGGGAAACAAGGGAGTGACAAGAAACGTCATTAAATCATTCCAGCCTCAATGGTGCCCAGGCCTGGGAGAAAGCCCTTGCCACCACCCTCTTGGATTCTTCTTTCCTCTTGCTTGCCTTGCTCCCAGCTTTGGAAGGTTTGTCTCAGGCTGCATTTCACGGCTGCTCAGGGCAGACATCTTGTGGCCAGCCTGGTGCTGAGAGCTGGACAGAGCAAAGCTGGTATTAGACAAGCAGTGACTCCCATATTTGTGCTTCACTTGAAAAGCAAACATCTCTGTGCTGTTTGACAGCTCACCTTCACAAAGATGCAAAGGCTTTTCCCCTCAGGGTAGCAATTCTTTCCAGAAAAAGATTTATTGTGTCCTGGTGTTTTACCTAATTATTCTACTGAAACTCACTTCTTCTCTCCCTCAAGCTTCAGGGACTTGCTGGTGCTGGGTGTGCATCAGAGGAAGCGCTGGGGGGGATGGAATACCGAGCCCGAGTTACTCCTGCAAGTGCACATCCACCCCCGGGTCAGAGAGTCAGAGGTGTTTCCTACACACCAGACACCATAGCCCCAGGCACCAGGAGCCTGCAGATGCTCTGCATTGCAATCCACAGCCTCCCTCAATCCTGCATGGGAAAGCAAAGGGATTTTTCCTCCTTAGGGAGGAAAACACACAACAGCAAGTGCTGTCCCAGGTGAGCTGGCCCTCAATTAGGAGTTTAAAACGCCTTCTGCGTGGTTACAAAGTGCCACAAGGGGTTTGATTTTGTACTCCATCGGTAGTTTCAGAGCCTAAGTGCTCAGCAATGCCATCCCAGTTGTTTGGAGGTGCTGCTGTGGAACTGGGCTAGGGACGCTGCTGGGGCTGCGGGTGCCATGGCCACCGTCAGGTTAAAGCGTGGCAGTGGGCTCTGGAGGGGCTGCTGGAAGCTGCAGCCCGGGGTCCCAAGACTGTGGGTGCACAGCTGGAATGTTAGGCTCTGGTCCTGTGTTTTGGAATGCTTTTTTTGGAGGGAAGGGAAGGGTGCTGCTGGGGCGGGGCAGGACAGGACAGAAGGAAAGGGTGCTGCTGGGGTGGTCCAAGCCTTTTATTTTCAAGGAAGGTCCAAACTGGGTGGCAATCAGCTCCTGAAGTATCTATGTTGGGGGTTTTCCAAATGGTTGGTTACCCAGCGCCCTTGACATGGGTGTCCTGTGTTTCCACCCACCCCTTTAGACTCGCTTTTGGGAGACAGACAAACCCAGCAAGCATCAAGGGTGGGGGTGAAGGACAGGGAACGGCAGCTCTTGGCTAACGCTGTCCCCACTGTCCCCACAGGCCCGGTTCCCAGCAGACTGCCATTTCCGGGAGCGCTTCCAGGAGAACAGCTACAACACCTACGCCTCAGCCGTGCACCGCAGCCCACGCTCGGGGCGCCAGTGCTACGTGGCCCTCAACAAGCGGGGCAAAGCCAAGAGAGGCTGAAGCCCCGTGCCCGGCCCCAGCATGTCTCCACACACTTCCTGCCTCGCTTCTGGCAGCCGCAGCCCCCTGAGCTCACCTTCACCGTCGCCCTCCCAGAGAAGAAGCCCCCGCTGCCGAAGCCGAAGGTTGCCCCATCCCCACCTCGGAAGAACGCTGGCCCCATCAAGTACCGGCTGAAGTTCCGCTTTGGGTAGTGCCACGGTGGGGACCCCGGTGCTGGAGAGACTGGGCAGCTTTTAGGGCTGACCCCACGGGACGCCTGCGTCCCCCTCCCCAAATGGACACAGAAGATCTCCAGGTCTTCTCTTCACCGCCCGAGCCGGGTGGCATCTCCAGAGGTGTGTGTTGGGATGACACAGCTTGGGCTTTCCAAAGAGTATTCCTGTGGTGAACTGAAAACACTGCATGGACCTCGGGTTAGTGTTCTGATGCCGAAAGATACAGAAAGGTACCTCTACAGCGAACGTATTTTTTTGCCTTGTTTTCACTAGTGACTTCTCTGACAATCATTTTCTTACGAGAGATGCTCAGAGCCAAGCGGCTTTGTTTGTTTTTCTTGCATCTCTTTCTTGCTGCACTTTTTCCTCCAACCTTACCTCAGACACCGGATATCCAGGTCTGCCCCTTCCTCTTCTCCTACAAATCAGCTCCTCCCTTCCACCCTGAAAGAGCAAAACCAAGCTCTGCAAATTCACTCCCCTGGTGGTGCAAGGGCGGTGGGTATTAAAACTCCTTGTTGGCAATAATAGATACATGTATGTATTTTTGAAGGGTTGCAGGCTTGGGAAGGGCAGCTGTTTGCAGCTCCGCTCCTGGGGTGTCTCCCGTTCTTCCCTGAACAACCGGAGGAGCGAGTCTACTTCTGTCCCTCCAAGTATGGATTTGATGTCTGTGTTTAAATTACCTCTGCCCTGGTGCTGGGGCATAGCTGTTGCCTGGCAGAGCCCCTCCACACCCCTGCTCCCTGGAGACAGGGACACCTGTGGTCCCTGGGTGCCCACTGGTTTCTTGCAACAGTTTTTGCTGCTGATTTATTTTACCATTCACAATACATTTGCAGAGGTGGGGATCAAGGATTTTATTTTACAGTGAGTGTGGTGAGGTGGCAATAAATACTGTTACAACTGCTTGTCCCTTTGGAAGTGTTTCCCCCTCCCCGGGTTGCCAGTGTTTCTCTGTGTGATGTACTCTGTGGAGTCACTGTGCCTATGGAGTTTGTAATCAGTCTTTAGCTGAGCTGCTGTACGTACAGACAACAGTAGCGTCGAACCTCACCGGTGAAGCCTTAATAGGAGCCCAGGTGGGCTCACGTGGGCAGAACCCCTCCAGACTTGAGCTGCCAGCGTCTGGCAGCAACAATGAGGGTGAGCGGCAGGGCTGAGCCTCTTCTCCAAATGTCATTGTGCTACAAATGACTGTTTGCACTGAGATCACATTTTTTTGCCTGTCATCCTTCTGGGCAGCCCCTGCTCCACGTATGGGGATGGATGGACCTGCCGGAATAAAAGAGTTGTGTTTCATTTTATAACCTGGTTGTGTAATCTCTTGTCTGTCTGTGCCTTCTTTTCTTCTCCTGAAGGAGAAACAAGTGCTGCTGAATTGGCTCTGTGTGTTTTTGCCTGGGGTCTGGTCAGCGCAGTGTCGGCAATGGGGTGAAGCGCAGCCCACGCTCCCTGTGCCGTGTTCTGCAAACTGTGCACTGGGACATCCTTCCTGATGGCTCCTCTGGGGCAGGTGTTTGGATCTGGATCACGACAAGGTACAGGTGAGGATTTGGATCGCAGCAGGGTCAGGTGAATACAGGCCTTGTACCCCTGGTCACTTCCAGCCAGACAGCCTGACTGCGGATGTACGAAATGCAAATGCTGCTGCTGCTGCTGCTGCTGCTGGGCCATTCAGCAGGGGGGCACCATCAGGTATAATTAGTGCTCAGGTCACCTCAGTGAACTAAAGGAATGAAAATTTTGCAGGTGCCATCCTCAGCACCACCCAGGCAGGTGCCTGGAGTTCTCTGGGCAGGTAAGAGAGAAGGGAACGTGCTGGACACTTGCTACTGCTGCCTCCCCTCAGAGGCAAAAGGTATTGTTTTAATCTTTTTTTAATAGAAAATTCTTACAGATAACTATGACCATTAAAAAAAAAAAAAAAAAAAAAAAAAAGAGTAGAGCTTTACTGTTAAAATAGTAATGAAAACATCGCTGTGTTGCAGCAAAGAGGTCTGTGCCAGGCAGAGAGCAGCCCCAGAAAAGAGATTAGGGTCAGGAACCCAACAAACACACCCTGTTCCTTTTGAGCACCCTTTGGCAAGAGAATTCACTAGGTTTGCTCATCAGGAGGGGACTGAAGGCCTTACAATACGGTAAATGTTTCTGTTAAATTTAAAACCTTCCAGTGGACAACTTGAGGAGCTTGTAAGGAATAAAGCTAACTTGTTCAGGGTGCTTCTTGCATTTCAAAAGTGATTTCCCTGGTGGCATACTCTTATTTACAAGTGCTGATTGCATTTAAGGCTTCCTGACTCCTGCTTTTGCTTTGTGGCACTGGCCAGCCCCTGCCCTGAGTAGAACAGGGAGCCCCGAGCCTCCTGATCCCTGCTCCCTGGGCAAGCGTCCCCTCCTGCCCTTGGGCAGGCTGGTAGGAGCAGTGCTGCTGCAGAAGCAATGGGAGGGGGGGGTCTGCTCTGTGTTGTGACTTTGAGGGAGGCAGAACTTCTGTGATGGCCCAGAAAGAAGGCTCCAGCTTTGCAGCTCTGAGTGTGCCATAAATCATCCTGTCAGCCACTCCTGTTTCCAGTGGATAAATCCACTGGGATTTATCCTCTTGGCTTCAACCACTGGGGCACTAATTGCTGGACTCTTAAGCAGACTTCTCTACTTCTTTTGCGTAAAAGCTCTTGGTCTTGTCTTTACATCTTGCTGTATCCAGAGGGAAAACCTGCTGGGCAAACGAACAGAGACAGGGGCTCTCCTGCCTCTCTTTTTGGGGAGCTGAGGGCAGCGGGCCATGCTAGGGAAGGGGCTCTGCATTTGGGGACGTGGGGAGGTCTGGCTGCTGGCAGCAAGCAAGGGGGTGGGGCTGGCTGGGGGGCCTGTGTGTGGGACCAGTGGCCTCTCTGGGGGACAGAATCCTGGAGCAGGCAGAGCAGCACTGGGATGAGCTGAGTGGTGGGTGGAGTCCCGAGAGCCAGGATGCAAGAGGATAACACAGGTCTGTGAAGTTCTCTGCCCCAGGACACCAGCGTGGTGCCTCTGAGCTCTTTGTCAGCAGGGCTAAAAAGGGCACAGTTACTCCCTGTGGACTGATAGGCCAAAGTCGTCTTTCTTCTCTCTCATTCCCATTCTGACTCCTCTTTTCCTGCAGTCTTGCCTGTGGCTTAGGCAGAGCACGAGGGGGTCGCTGGAACCTCAGCTCACACTACGATGGGAGCAGCATTGGAAAAACCTCCGAGGCTCCCGTGAGGCCCGGACAGCGTGTTTGCTCTGCAGAGCTGGTGTTGGAGCCCAGCCAGGAGCCTTCAGGCTGTGCTGCCCAGGCTGCAGTGATGGGGTGCTCCCCTGGGAGTAACCCCAAACTGAGTTGAGCAGCCGAGGGGTAGCCGTGCCTTAGTGTGAGGAGCTGCACGTTGTGAGGGGTTGGGAGGCATGCTGGGATTTTTTGGGGGCTTTTTCTTGCTTTTCTCTTCTCCGTTTTGACCAGTGTGGTGCTGGGGAAAAAAAGCTAGAAAGAAAACCAGTTGAAGGGAACTGTCACCTTCAGAGGAGGTGCAAATCCTCCTGGAGCTGAGGAAGGGGATGAGGGGAGTCCAGCATAGTGCAGTGAGCTGCTACTGCCCCCAAGGCCCTTCTTTTGGAGGCATTTGTTGACTTTCTGAAATAAAAAAAAGCCTCCCTATCATCTTGTTTGCAACCCTACAGCCACCCCTGCGGGTATGCGTCATGTTCCAGACCCCCAGAGGGATTTGTGTATGTCCTGTGCTGGTGGATGCAGGACATTCTTTAGCAGAAGGGAGAGGATTTGGGGAGCAGCTGTCAAGCTTGGGTGCGTCAGAAACCCCCCTTTGCCCCCCACCTGTGTGCACCCCCAGATATCCTTTCTCCTCTCTTTTCTCCACCCCTTTCCTCCTCTCCTCTTCTTGACCCCTGTTTTCCCTCTGCCTTGAACTCCCCATCTTGTACCCACCCTCCCTCTCTTTATTTCTGCGTTTGAGGGTGAGTAAAAAGGGGTGGGGGAGTCCGGGGGTGATGAGGTCATCAGGGGCATCCCGATGCCCAGCAGGTGAGTGGGGGATGAGAGGGGTCATATGGAGTCCTCCCCGAAAAGGGAGGCTAAGCCCAAAAATGCCTGAAAATTTAAAAGTTACCATCTCTCTTTTTTTCTATCTATTGAAATACTAACTGACATATACATTGACTTCAAAAGAGAGCTCCGTCTCTACTTTATTATATCCAGGATCTTGTAGTGTAAGAAATGCAGGATACAGAAGGAGGGGGGGCTTTGAAAGCAGGACGAATGAAGCTCCAAGGCGCGTGCCAGTGCGAGGACGGCAGGCAGAGCTCTGGGTCGTGGCTTTGCCGGCCGCTCTCCCTTTCCCCAGGGGGCTCTCGAGGATCGCTGCTGCCGCCTGCGGGCGGCGCGCGGTACTGCAGGGAAAGCCGCGCGGCGAGCCGGATGCAGCCCCGTGGAACTGCGCTGCTGCAGCGAGTCTGGCCAGGCGCCCGTTCCCTGGCGGCATGTCCGGCTGGCGCCGGCAGCAAGGGAAGGGCCGGCGGGCCGGGGCTTTGGCCAGATTATTGTACTTTTGCCCCGCTTATCCTGCCGTGAGTCGCTCTGAGTGGGACATGCCCCCTTTGAGCTTTCCCCGGAGCCTGTGCCATTACGGTCAGCACGGGGGAACGAGGAAAAGCCAAATATGCCTTAACGTTCTCTGCCCCGCAGGACGCCGTGACCGGAAACTCTCGAGGCCACACTAAAGATAGCGATGCCCTCACCGTAAGATCCTCAAAGCCCACACTCAAGATGGCGACGCTCCCAACAGGGCGAATCGGCCAGAAAGCGGGTGTGACACCCGACCGGAATATTTGCATTGCCGGAAAAAAAGCACTGCCCCCCCCGACCGGAATGCCGTACAAAAGATGGTGCCGCCTGTGCCCGAAAATACAGAGAGCTACACAAAAGATGGCGGCGCCATGACCGCAAGTCCTCCAGCCTACAAATAAGATGGCGACGCCCTACCGAAAGTGGTCCAGCCTACAACTAAGATGACGACACCCTACCGGAAGTTCTCCAGCCTGCAACTAAGATGGCGGCGCCCTGACCGGAAGTCCTCCAGCCTACAACCAAGATGGCGACGCCCTACCGGAAGTCCTCCAGCTTACAAATAAGATGGCGACGCCCTACCGGAAGTCCTCCAGCCTACAACCAAGATGGCGACGCCCTACCGGAAGTCCTCAAGCTTACAAATAAGATGGTGGCGCCATGACCGAAAGCAGCTCTGCTTTGGGCTTGGGGCTAGTCAATGTGTCCAAGTGCAGAACGGGGTGTTCCCCCTCACACCTTACTACTGGCACAGCTCAGACAGGATGGGACTGACTTAGTTCATTTGGCATTTCTTGTCTAAAAAGCAGGCATGGGAATGTCCTCTCCCAGGAAGATCCAGAACAGCAGGAGGGTCCCTGGAAGACACAGGTCAGGGCAGAGTCAGATGAACCCTCCTGACCTGGTTTTCCAGGGGATGCAACAACTCCAAGGCTCTTGCTTTCCCTTGGGAAAGCCAGGCAAAACATCCCCATGGATTTTGGGCAGAGGCCATAAAACTGCAGCCTGACCTAAAGCAGCTGGACTGAAAATACCTGGATTTACTGCAGAGTAGAGCAATATTCCTAGAGCCATCTTTTGTTGTCTGAGCAATTAACACGCATATGGACCAAAAGTTAAGGGGCTGTTCTTTACTCCCACTGCCGAGAAGAAAGCGCAACTCTCTGTAGCGGGCTGCATAGTTTACAGGATGCGGGAGAAAAGGATTCCCACTCAAATAGCAGCAGAAGCAGCTGAAAACAAGGCACTGCAATAAAGTGTGCCAAGAGGAAAAGAGTTTGGTGTGTACCCTTTTGAATTGCACACTTTTAAGCATTGGCAGTCTCTTTCTGCTTCGAAGCCTTTCCACGTGGCACATATGACAAAGCCCTTCACGTTCATCTCAGCTAGACGAACTCAGAAGCGCTTAGAGACAAGCGTATAGCCGCAAGTCGAGAGTGTCGGTTTCAGCCGCCGCAGAGAGAGACGAGCCTGGCAAAGCGACCTTGCTGCATTCTCTTGCCTCCTTGCATTTGAGAGAAACGGGACACGCTGTTTAGGGGTCTTTACAGTTTACAGGATGCGGGAGAAAATGAGTCCCACTCAAATAGCCCACAAGTAGCTGAAAACAAGGCAATACGGAAAAGCGAGCCGAGCGAAAAAGTTTTTGGATTGTACCCCTTTGACTTGCACACTTCTAAGCATTGGCGGTCTCTGTTTCGAAGCCTTTTCACTTCCTTTTACGACAACGCGCTGCACGTATATCTCAGCTACTCGAATTCAGAAGCGCTTAGAGACAAGCGTTTAGCAGAAAGTCGAGAGTGTCCGCTTCAGCCGCCGCAGAGTTAGACGAGCCAGGCAAAGCCACCTTGCTCCACTTGTTTGCCTTCTTGCAGCCGAGAAGAACGCGCAACTCTCTGTGGAGGGGTGTTGAAAGGATGCGAGATAAAAGGACTCCCACTCAAATAGCGCACAAGCAGCTTAAAACAAGTCATTACGAGGAAGTTGGCAGACACTCAAAGTGTTTGGGGTGTACCCTTTTGAATTGCAACCTTCTAAGCATTGGCAGTCTCCTTCTGCTTCGAAGCCTTTCCGCGTGGCTCAGCGCGTACGTTCACGGTCACCACACTTGGATGACACCCAAAACCAGTCCTCTGTTCATTCCCCAAGTAGAACTCTCATCAAGAACCCCAAACTTTCTTATGTGTATTTGTATACGTATATATTTGTGTGTATCTGTCTAAGATTTAGTATCTTTGGATGCAATATTTGCATGCTATTGTTCTGTCGCATCAAGTGGACTTTCAATTTTCCAACACTTGATGTGATGACCTTTCTGCTTATGGGTTATATTTTTTAAAGGAGGCAACAGTAGGAGAACTATTTAGCCAAATATAAGACATTAATTAGAGCAAATGTTTTGAGTTTTATTTACAATTGTACAAGTCGTTCAACTCTTTGCATACTCAAAAAGTGGTTTGGAAATTCTCCCTCAGAAATAAGCAAAAATATTTTGGGAGGCAGTTCCTTCGAACCCTTTCAGAGTTTCCAATAAATGCTCACCATTCTTGAAATGCAAAGCCTGAAAAATGAAACAGGGGTTAAACTAGAATTCTTGTTGCCAACACTGATCTGAACAGAAGTTCTTAGAGAGTGTAGCAAAACCAGCAACAGAAATAACCTTTGGCTCTATAGCACTCCTCTGCATTCATTGGTCGTGGCAACAAAGGTTGGCTTTTAAACCCATCTGATAAGGAAACCCTTACAAAATGGGAGCTTCTAAAGCTCTTTTTCTGAAGAAGTTATGAGACCTTAATAGAGTGTCCACAGATGAGACCCTGAAAGAGGAGAGAGCCCAGTTCCTGATGATGGGTGGAGATGAGGAATCAGGTATGCTGAGCAGGCTTGAAGCTTGGTGAATTTTACAAGTCCGTCAGGTTTTCCTAAGTGACTATTTTCAAATCTGTGGTAGAAGAAACACTCCTTTCTATACTAAATCTTTTGGCCTCAGTAGCCAATTGCAACCTGCCCCAGGAAGTTCAGAAACGGCGCCACTCATTAAATACACTGCTGTGTCCCAGAGATCCCACAGAGATTCAGCTCCAGTGCTAAACCCCCCATAGAGTGTCAACTGCCATTAATAGCTGCTTTTTGACTTGGATGAGAGTCTCTCTTGTTTTCTTTGGTGGAGCTGGCACATCTGGAGCAAGGGGTCTGGGCCGAAGTACCTCGTGACCAGGGGCCCGTACAGATAATGTTTCAACAGTAGCCATGTCTCTAATTAAGGAAGGCAGTTAGATATAGGAATTGATTGTCAGAGGTTTGTAAGAATGCGGTGAAGCCTTTTTCTTTCCTTTGGCATCTCCCGTAATAATCAAGACTAAGCCATGTATTCTAGATTACGTCTTGAAAGAAATTTCCAGTTAGCAAGAAATTTAATGGGTTAGTTTGCCATCAGTGTTTTGATTATGTTTTGCTGAATCTAAGTTCATAAGGAAGTGCTAAGGGTTTTTTCCTTCCTTCCCTCCACCCCCAAATTTCATGTGATGAGACAGCTCTAGAAGAGTTTTTAATAACTTTTAGTTATGCTACTCTTGTGGAGCCATAGGCATTACGGAGAATGGGCTGGAGTAATGCAAAGAATAGCTTCATTCCTAGAAGACATCATGACAGCCCATCAGGAGAAAAAACTGCTCAGGAAAGAAAACACAAACCCAGCCAAAATGATACTCAACCGTTATCTCAAGTCCAGTTGGGGAGAGCATGGTGAGAAAAGCTGATGACCCTAATGAGTCCTTGTATTTCCAAGTGGTTCATACTTCCTCCTCAAGTTGCTCCATTCCTGTTAAGCTTCCCTCTGTTAAGAACAGAGTGTTGTAGTTCCCTGCTCTGGAAAGCTCATAGAAAATCTCCTGTAGCAACAGATGCCAAAGGAGAGTCCTTGAAGATTTTTAAGGCTGAGAGCTTTCCACATGGCTTGGGCTAAAACACAGTCCTCCTTGCAAAAAAGGAAAGTGACTCATAAAAACTGGGAAAATTTGTAGTTCCTTCAAGGAACAAAATATCGCCTGAGCTCTGGAAAGCAGGTCTTCTGGCACCTGTGTATTCCCAGCTGACAACTCCTGCTGTAGCAGGATTGATGACTGATAAGCCTGTTCTCCTCGCGCTGAGCAGGTGGTGGTGGGGTGTTGTATTGCAGCTGGAAACAGCCACGGCTATCTGTGGCTTTACAGAGAGCAAAACATTAGACAGTAGCTCCCTTCCAGAAAGCAAATTATTTTTACAGACTTCACGCCTTTGATGGCAACCTTGGCTAGAGCTGGTCAAGCGTGTTGTGTGCTAAAGGTTTTATGTTTGACCCAAGGAAATGCCTGTGCCTGTGAACACATTCTCAGTTTTCATCCGGTTAGTCTGGAAGGTCCCCTGAAAAGAATATCTGATGTCATGAAACCTCTTGTCTATCTGAAAACTGGGGAAAAAACTGCTGTGTTTTGGCTTGCAGGGCGGTGGACTGGTTTTCCTTGGCAGGCATCCTTTTCCTGCTCCCGTTTGCCCCACGGATGGTGGATTACTTCTTCATCATGTCCTGTGAGCAGTGCCAGTGCTCTCTGACTGATCTCCTCAGGGACTTGCTCCCAGGGAACACACATCTGCCTGACATCTGGAACAAACTCCTACGCTGATCCACCGGGCTGCTGGCATCTATTGCCTTTGGATGGCTTTCCAGGTACATGACTGAGTTCTGAACTGATGGTCTGTTTTTTCAAACAGCTCTTGGATGAATCCTTTTGCACCAAGGGTAGTGGGATGTAGCCCTGGCCTTTACTCTTTGGTGTTTCTCACTTTGCATGGCTTTTGGAATCCAAGTGAAGCTTATGGACTGGAAAAATAGGTGTGTAGGGAATATACACCAGTATTCCTTGTGTGATGTAATCCTTGATGAAGTTACTCTAGAAAAACAATATTTGTTTTAAATTCCTACCCAAGGAAGCACTGCAGAAGGGCTGATATTTTCTAGAGACAGGCAGCCAAAAGAAGGCTGTCAAATGAAATAGGACTTCTGTTGTGTGAAATACCTTCAAGCTTACCAAACCACTCCATTTTTTTTTCCAAGTTGGAAAACACTTCTAACAGAGATGAATCTCAGAAGAAAAGGATAAGGACCTGAATCTAGTTACCACTTGTCCTGGCCCCCCTAGGAAAACTCAGCCACATAAAGCCTAATGGTTACAGCAGAGCCTAAGGTAACCTTCAGAAAAGTGAGGTCATTTTAGGAGCACTTGCTTGAGCTTTAATAAAAAGCTGTCTGAATGGAGTGTGGCTAAACAGTTCATTTTTTCTTCCTATTATAGGTGTAGTGAATTAATATGAACTCAGTGGACTTCAGGGCTGGATCATTACCCACGTGCTTAGGCATTTGCAAGCCACTGACTTCCGCTTCTTCTGCCCCATCATCCTTTTAGACAACTGGATTCCTCTGCTGTGGTGTGCCAATATCCTGCCATTTCCACTTTCCACATTTGCAGTGATTAAAGGCTCCTTCTTCCCTACCAATGCCAAAGACTGGTATGTGACTTTGACTAATACTGGTTCTTAAAAAGTTAAATGAAGACCTGACCTATAAATTGAATGAATGGCACAAATACATAAGCTAAGATTTGACTGTGGTTCTTTGCTTCATTAGCACCATCCGCCGTGTTTCATACATATGATGGCAGCAGCACAGACACCTCCATCCTATTAAATAGAGTTATAGTTCAAAAGTGTAAACAAAGAGTGAAGTAGGACACTTGTGAAAATCTGAGATTTATCTCTAATAATGTAATGCTAGGGTTGGGTCAGTTTGTGTTGTCTTGCACAGCCTTACGTGGGTTTATGATTTTTATTTTCACTACATCAAATGAATCTGAAATGTCTGGTCAGAATTGTACTAGCCTGTACTTGTATGTAACTGTGTTTTTTTCTATTTTATCCTGCTTTCCAGCAAATTCCTTGACAACTTCTTTTCCACTGCATGCTGGGCATTGACTTGAACCCTCGAACAAGAAGGTGGTTGTGATTTCAAGTTCTTCTCCAATGGGCGCCCTGAGATTGTAGCCTGGACTCTCCTTTCCTCTGCTGCCAAAGGACAGGAGCTGCATGGCCAAGTGACAAACTCCATGATCCTTGTCAGTCTCCTTCAGGTAAACGCGGAGGAGGAAATTAAGAAAGCAGTTTGGAAATTAACTCCTATTAAAGTAGGCAAAACACCTCCTTCCATGGAAATTAACTTAGACAGGAAATGAAACTGGCCTGAAGAAGCTCATTCAATGCTGAAATAGTGGGACTTCTTTGGACACTTGTGTTGGTTTCCTTGGACACTTGTGTTCCTTCAGAGAGCCACTGGAAACACCGCTGTTCACTCAGAATGCCACCAGTGCCTTGGTCATGTCCGCACCTGATTTCAGTGGAAACTCAAGAAATGCTTTTCTGAGCCTCTGTTCTGGACACAGGCACAGCCTGATCTTGAATGCCAGTGAAACAAAGACAAATTCCATGGCTTTAGCTGCAGCAAGATTGGGTGGGTTTTCTCTGAGGGCAGCACTACACCTGACTTCGTGTGTGTGTTTGAGACAGGCAGAAGTCCCAATGCCTGCACACCTCAGAATAGCCCATGTGGTGCTGTGCTTTCTACTGAGGAGACCCCAAGGTAACCAATACAGGGAAGAGTTTGGAATTTTGCCTTTTTCCTTCTCTCCTTCTTTGTTTGCATCCTGACAACTTCTCTCTTCTTGTTTCACAGAGAAGTGCAATTTAGGAGAGAGAAAGAGAGAAGGGAAATGGAGGATGCAGAGTTTTGTGCAAGTTTTCCAGAGTTGTAGCGGTGGAGTGGGTCACTGTAGTCAAGTAAGAGGTCTGGCATGCTGAGCACATCTTGCAAGTCATTGACTGTTGTTTCTGTGGTCCCCAGGGTTTGTCTCTGGTTTCCCAGCTTGTCCGACTGGGCACAAACAGTGCCGTAAGTTGTTGATGTTGGGCTGGATTGGCCACCACATCTTCCGAGTGACCAAGCATCAGAGAAGGGCCTTTCCCGTCGTACAGATAGGAACTGCAGGATCTGGAGGAAGAAAGCCAAGGACATCGAGTGCTCCTCCATGTGTGTAGATGGCACCAAGAATTACAGCAAATTGATGACCTGGGGATTTTGAGGGTGGGCTCATCCTTGCAACTCTGCAGGAGACCTGCTGGGCTCACTGGCCTATTGCCTAGCCTGTGGGTTTGCACACATTTTGCCTTTCTTCTGCATCTGCATCAAGTCTGTGTTAGGGATGAACACCATTGTTCCAGCAAATATGGGAAGGACTGGAAGCACTACACTGCTGCAGGAATCTACCGGCTCATCCCTGGGGTGTTTCAAAGCTGACAGAGAATCCAGGGAAAGGCAAAAAGAAACTTTTGATTCGGTTTTTGGTTGGTTGGTTTTGGTTTTGTTTATTGATTTTTGTGTGGGTTTTTTTAGTGGTTGTTTTTGGGAGGTTTTTTGAGGTGAATAGAGTTTATTGACACAGAAAAACTAACAGCAAGGTTTTGTGAAGGACACTGTAGTGTTCTGAAGGAGAAAAGGTGGCTGGAAAATTATCCTTGTTGAAGTGAAGGAACGTGCAGGCAAAGCTGTGCTTAAAGTAAATGAGTTGAGGCACTGAAATGCCCCGGTTTTTTTAGAAAAGTCTTTTACCTGGAATTCCCCCCATACTTCCTCAGCTCCCAAATGACCTGGGGGTTGACAAGTGGCATGTACCGAGAGTCCTTAAATACCCCAGAGCTGGGAGGTGGCCTTAACTTTCCCAGTAGCAGAGTTCTGGAAGCAGTTTCCAGAGGCTTAGGATAGGAGGCAAATAGTTCTGTGATGTCTTTATGAAAGAAGTTGTCTGCTGCAGTTGCTCGTGACAGTCAGAATTTACAGTTAGTAAGAAGCCCAAAGGAGGATTTATTTATTGGTTCCTGTTTTTCAAGAGATTATCTGGGGAAATACCAAACTGGAGAAGCTGATGGTAAATGATTGTTCTAATCTAAAGGAAGTGTTTGTGAAAGCTGGTATCAATTAGTCTGGCTCCCAGGTGACATTCTCAGCCCCTGAGAATATGGTACGTGACCAACTGAGTATTCTTCTGATGCTGAAACCAAACTTGCTGAGTCTGGATTTTAGTTTTGTTGCAGCACTCCTGGAAAGGATGGTTTAGGCAGGAGAAAAAGGGGCTCTTCAAACCTAGAAAAAAAATGTATGTTGTAGCTTGGTCTCTGTCAGAGCTGGATCTACTCCCATGTATAGAGATGCCTTTAGTGAAAATACAGAGCCCAACACCTTTTCGGCTCTCCCAGGGGCAGTGCTTTCAAGGTGCTTCATTTGAGAGAAGTCAATCCAGAAGAAGGGAAAACTGAGGAGGGGGCTTCTAAGGCTGTTGGATCCTCTCAGTCTCTGAAGTGCTTTAGGCTGCCTTTGGCTTTGCTGGAACAACTGCATGGTTTATTTTCCCAGCTGCCCTTAAGGCCCCATACTTGCATCCTTTTCCAATGTAGGCCTGGAAATTGCAGTGACAGTTTGCTGTTCATGCCAAGCTTATTTAAATCTTTGCAAGGTAGCCTGGACTCTACAGACTTCTGTTCCCTGCTCCATCCTGGGTGATTGGTGGAAGAAACTGCCCCTTCAAGACCAATAAAAATATCTTCAGTTGAAAAATTAATTGCCTTTTTTGAGAAGGATTTTTCTCTGTGTGTATTGGATGAACTTTTGTCCTGATATTTCCTAGTTCTTCATCCCATGCTGTCAATATCACTGATCAAATTTCAAGTTCAGCTATCAAATCCCTGTGCTGTGCTGGGAGTTTCAAATATAGGAGTGCCAGTGTTCTCAAATGGTATCTCTGTCAAAGAGATATATGATAGGAAAATAGAGCAAAAGCTTCTGGCAGTTCCTTGGAGCACTGACAAATTAGTTTGGTTGCATTACTCTAGGAAGAAAAGGGACATATGGGAACACTGTAATACAAATGTCTCTATTGTGAAAAGGGCTTCAAGGTTTTGATTACTGAAATACTGAAACAATCAAATAAACTCATTTATTCTTGGACAAGTTGAGGCAGAAATGAACTTGAAAAATGGGGAGATGGAAACTGTAGTTGCTGAAACTAAATGTGTGAGAGCAGCAGCTCTTCTTGTTCAGGAAGTAACTCCTGTCAGCCACGCCGTCCCGACTGGAGTTGCAGATTCAGTGTTTCCTGTAGTGTGGGACAGTGGAATTCCAGGAAAGTGGAAGAGGGCAGACTCTGTAGGTATTAGCCCTAAGCTGGGATCTGTATGGATAAGGCAAGCCCAGTATCCTTGAAAATCAGGATGCCAGCAGTAGATTTAAAAGATGCCTTTTGCTGCCTAATGGCCAAGTGTCATGAAAAAAGGGGGGGTGCTGTCCGAGTTTTGAGGTGTAACGAGAGCTGATACTTTTTGCAGTGGGCTGTGGCGTGGATAGTGCACAGAGCTGAGCCAGGGGATTGAAAGGAACTAAGCCAGTGAGGTGAAGAAACAAGGAAGACGGGAACTGAGGCAGCAGCAAAGCAGCACCAAGTTTCTCTGTCAGCAGGTGAGTTGTCTTTTGAGGTTCCTAAGGCAGGCACTTTGGACTTTGGGGGCTCCAGACAGAGAAGACCTCGGAGGCCCCTTGATGAAGCCCCTCAGAAACCTTATCAGGGTAGGTGTGTATGGTTGTAAGTGCTGGGGAATGTCCTGAGCATGGAACAGGAACGCAGGGAACCAAATGAACCCTCCTGGAATGCTGAGCCCTCCCTTCAGCTGCAGTGGAGACCCCTCTGTGTGCACTGTGGGAGCTGATGGCCAGGACCCCCGGTGGGCTGGGATCACTGTAGATGGTTGTCAGCAAGGAATGCCTGGCTTCTAAAACTCACCAGCTGAGTCTTAGAGGCTTCTTTGCCAAGCTGCTTTCAGGCAGCCAAATTGGCCCCGGCAGGGACTCTCTGCTTGCTCTCCCGGGGTTCCCAGGGATCTCTGGGCCTTCACGCCGGCACCGAGATGTTCTCGGGAAGGCCCTCAGATCCCCGTAGCAGTCTGGGACACGGGCACGATCCCCCTGCATTTCGGGAGCAGATTGGGTCCCCCTGGAGGGACAATGCTGTTGGTGCACCCCAGGCTCGGGGACACTCGGAGGACTCCGGC
This sequence comes from Pyrocephalus nanus, assembly GCA_038380795.1. Classification (NCBI taxonomy): domain Eukaryota; kingdom Metazoa; phylum Chordata; class Aves; order Passeriformes; family Tyrannidae; genus Pyrocephalus; species Pyrocephalus nanus. Next base: position 12,231,343 of record CM076279.1, read on the forward strand.
GCTCACCGAAAGGGTTCTTCGGGGAGCTCCTTCGAGTGCCCCAAGCTGGGGAGCTCAAAGCAAAGTCCCTGGAATGGATTCAGGCATTCCTGAGAGTATCAGAGGGGTAGCAGTCCGTCCTAGCCATGCAGCTCTGGAATGGACTTGGAACTGGGTAATAAAAGTGTTGCTCTAACGGCAAAGGAGTGTGGGATTGGAATTAAGGAAGGACTGGTGATGGTACCGTTGGCTGTTTTCTCTTGACTGGATTCGTGAGAGCTGCAGGAGTGCAAGGTGTGGATTCCGGTCCCCAGCATTTGGTTTGCACGTGTCCTGGTCAGACACAGGTCCAGCTTCCTCAGCCCTTAACACACCAGAGGGAGAATTAAGGGATAGCACTGTGAAGGTGATTGGTGTGACAGGGTTAAACTGGGAAAACACTGGGTAATTCCTCGGTTGGTTTATTTGCAAGCTTTGCTTAACCTTAGCTAGGAAGAGATTGGTTGGACAAGTTGAGGCAGAAATGAACTTGGAAAATGGGGAGATGGAAACTGTAGCTGCTAGTTTAGACTGTTGTCAAACAGCAGCAGAAGTGACAATTCAGGTAGCCAAATATAAATATGAGAAGCGAATTGGTCAAGTAAACCAGTGCATGCTGTGACTGCAGAGGCTGGGATAGGTTGGGATCCAAAAAACTGGGCTGGAAATGCTTGTGATTTAACTGCTTTAGAGTGTGTTTCAGAGGGTGAAGTGTTTGGTGAAGCACAGCAAATAACAGGAGGGAAAGTGGAAGGTGACCCCGAAGGTTATCCGGTCAGGCCTGATGTGGTGGAGGATTTTAGTCAGCCTGAACTTGCTGGTGTTCTGGAGAGGTTTAAAGCAAAGACCAGGGCGTCTGTGATCTCCAGGGCAGTTGGGCTGCATGAGCTGGGAGCCTCTGGGATCAGATTGGACTGGGCAGACAGGGAGCAGTTTGTCCCGTGGAGCTGGACTGGGTTTGTTCAGGATGCTTTCGGAGGCAGGGCTGGAGAGGCTCCTTTGTTGGTTGGAGTGGTGGAAGGTTGTCCCAGGAGGGCTGGAGCCCTTCGACCTCCTGCTCCCCCCGTGAGCCCCGACGGGACTGTGCACTTGTAAATGGAGGGTCCCCCCATTGCTGAGTCAGCGGTTCCGGGGGCCGGCAGGGATGGGATCAGGATGCCGAGCTCCAGCCAAGGCAGGGCAGGAAATGGTGCAGCCACTGAAAGAAAGGAAGGCAGAGTGAGATGAAGGCCAAGCTCCAGCACAAGGGTGGGTGAGAAAAGCCCATGGCCCTCAGGTGGAGCTTTGAATTCCTTGGAAAAATGGATCTTGTCAAAGGGCTCAGGCCCATGTGGGTGCCGGAGCGAAGGCCTCTTCAACTCATGGTCAGCCTAAAAAGGTGCAAGGACAGCAAGTTTTGATGATAGAACGAGGTGGCAAACAAGGTGAAGTGGTAAAGAGAAAAGCTGAGCTTCAGACTGGTCCTCCTCCACAGCAGCCTTGTGGAGTGCTTGTTGCTTTCCCTGATGTGGAATGGCAGTGGATATTTCCAAGGGCTGCCTTGTGCTGAGGAACACTGGGGTCAGTTCCCTTTCCCTGGTCAGGGCAGGCAGGGCAAGTTTAACTGCCCCCCTGGAGGGTGGCTGGATAAGGCTTGATCACCAAATGCAAGCAGTAAATAGAGGAGGTCCATTGGTGACCTTTAGGCATCAGGTAGAACAACTCACTGCTCACTTCTGGGGGGATATATTTACCGCATTCTCACCATCTGATAGGAAGTTTTTGAACATTTTATTTCATCCACTAATCATAGTAATTACACCGATTTTATGAACAATAGAGAGTTGTTGTCTATGGTATCTCCTCCAAGAAGTTGTTTCTTGTATGTGTCTATCCTGACCAGGGATCAAAGGACCAAAGGGAAAGGATGAGAAGTTCCCTGAGAGTTGCTGCCTAGAGGCTGCTGCCCCTGAGGAACAGGGTGAAGGCTATCTGCTGGGGCAGCCGGCCAGCGCTCCAGAGGTGTGGAGCTCCCGAGAAGCTGCCCATACCCACAGCCGGATAGTGCCAGGCCTGGCCTAAAGCCGGCTCTGTTGGTCAGAGTCTGGCCAGCAGGAGCCACCCCTGCGGGTGGACGCACCCATAGGAATTGTGGCAGTTCCCAGGGACTGCGGGATCGGCTGCCCAGCTGCCCTGTGGGCTGGGGGTGGAGCGAGAGGGGGCCGTGGGGGAGAGATTTCTGCTTAGCCACAGTTCTGTCTCTCGAGGCAGTCAGGATTTGATACCTTGCTCATTTATCAGATCCCATAAATCTGTATCTGATGTATTGGACTGGGTTTTTTAAACTGTTCCTATTATCCCGTGACTTGTGAGGAGTTGTTTCCTCAAGTGCCCTGCCTGTGGGCACAACAGCAGGTGTGTGCAGCAGCTGGAGACTGGGCAGGTTTGGGGGCAGTGGTGTCCCAGCTCCCTTTGCCATGCCTGCTGAAGGGTTGGAGCTGCACAGAGCCAGCAGCGTCCAGCTGGAGGATCCAGGAGGACGCAGCTCTGCTTTTCTGGGAGGTAAGAGGTGGGGGTGCAGGAGCTGGAAGGGGTGTTCTCCAGGCAGAGGAAGGGAAGGAGCAGAGAGAACTGCAGCCCCCAGCAGCTCGGACAGTGCTGGATGGACTCGGGGCTGGGAAAGGTCACTCAGTGTGAGGGCAGGGGAGAGCCCAGGGTGGCCCTGGCAGCCCTGGGAACAAGTCCAGTGGGCAAAGGAATGGACCCTGGAGAGCTGGGCAAACAGCTAGAGGAGTTTCAAGGAGAAGCAGGAAACTGCACAAGTTGCAGCGGCTGCTTTTATGTGTGTGTGTGCAGCCAGGTCTAGTGCAGCCACGAGTGAGGTGGGAAATGAACCTCAGGAGGCTGGGAGCCAGGGCACCTGAGCACAGATAGCCTTCGCCCTGTTCCTCAGGGGCAGCAGGCTCTGGGCAACAACTCTCAGGGAACTTCTCATCCTTTCTCTTTGGTCCTTTGATCCCTGGTCAGGATAGACACATACAAGAAACAACTTCTTGGAGGAGATATTATAGACAACAACTCCCTATTTTTCATAAAATCAGTGTAATTACTATGATTAGTGGATGAGTAAGCACTTTCTTTCCTGAGAGAATAGGCTTTTGTTTGGTCGCATGAGTCCGGCACTGAAGTTGACAGTCGGACGACAAATTTCAAAACGAAAAAAGATCGCTCCCAGACAAAACGTGCAAGGAGACAAAGGTCCCGCTGCCCACGGAGTGCTGAGGTTGGCCCACCGATTGCACTTGAGAGCCCGAGATTAAGCACTTTGATTCCTGGGAGAAAGGTTTGTTGTTCGCTTGCAGGAATCCTGCAGTGATACTGCTACTCAGACTCCAAAAGTGAATAGGAATGAAGATTCCTCCCAGACAAGATGTGCCCTTAGATAAAGTTCCTGCTCCCCGTGGAGTGCCCAGACCAGCCCACCAGCTCCACCTAAGCCCCTGAGGGTAGGCATTTTCTTTCCAAAGATAAAGCGCTGTAGTTCGCTTGCAAGAATCCTGCGCTGAAATTCCTAGTCCGACAACAAAATGGAATAGGAAAGAAGATTGCTCCCAAACAAAAGGAGCCATCGCCAAAAGCTACTGTTTTCCACGGAGGGCCCAGGCTGCCCCACAAACTGCACATAAGACCTTGAGGGGAAGCACTTTCTGTCCCGGAAGAAACGACTTTTGTTCGCTTGCAGGAACACCGTGCTGAAATTCCCAGTCCAATTGCAAAAATTGAATACAAACAAAGATTCCTCCCAGACAGTAGGTGTCCGGGACGAAAGTTCCTGCTACCTGTGGAGCGCCCAGGCCGACCTACAACCGGACCCTTACGGCCGAGGTTAGGGACTTCCTTTTCGGGGAGAAAGCCCTGTCGTTCCCTTGCAGAAATCCTGCACTGATATTGCTACTCTGACTTCAAAAGAGAATATACAGGAAGATTCCTCCCAGACTAGAGGTGCCATGACAGGAAGCTCCTGCTGCCCACGGAGTGCTCAGGCTGCCCTACCCAGTGCACTTGAGACCCCGAGGGTCAGCTCGCTCTTTCCTGAAATTTCGCTTGCAGGAATCTTGCACTGATATTGCTACTCGGACTCCAAAATTGAGGAAGAACGCAGATTCCTTCCAGAAAAGAGGTGTCATCAAAGAAAGCTCCTGCTTCCCGTGGGGTGCCCAGGCTGGCTCACTAACTGCACCTGAGAGGCCGAGGGTAACCTCTTGCTTTCCTTCTAGAAAGGGCTCTTTTTCTCCTTGCACCAGTCCTGCACTAAAATTACCAGTCTGACTCCAGAACTGAATAAGAACAAAGATTCCCTCTAGACGAGAGGTGCCATCACAGAAATCTCCTGCTGCCCTTGGGGTGCTCAGGCCTTGCCACCAACTACACCTTAACCCCGAGGCTAAGCACTTTCTTTCCTGAGAGAAAGGGCTGTTGTTGCCTTGCAGGAGTCCTGCGCTAATACTGCTACTCTGCCTCCAAAATTCAAGAAGAACAAAGATTTCTCCCTGAAAAAGGTGCAAAGCGAGGAAGTCCCTGCTGCCCATGGAGGGCCCAGGCTGGCCCACTAACTGCAACCGAGAGCCCAAGGGTACGTGCTTTCCTTCCTGGGAGAAAGCGCTTTTGTTCGCACCAAGAAATCCTACCCTCTCGTTGCCAGTCTGACTTTAAAATTCAATACAAACAAAGATCCCTCCCAGACAAAATGTGCAAGGAGAGAAAGCTGGTGCTGCCCATGCAGCGCCCAGGGTTGCCCAGAACTTGGACTTTTTACCCCGAGGGTAAGCAGTATTTTTCATGGGAGAAAGGGCTGTCGTTCAGTTGCTGGAATCCTTCACCAAAATTGCTAATCTAAATGCCAAAATTAAATCCGGACAAAGATTCCTGCCAGACAAGAGGTGCCATCAAAGAAAGCTCCCGCTTCCCATGGAGTGCACAGGCCTTCCCACAAGGCGGACATTTTACCCTGGGGTTAAGCACATCCTTTTCTGGGATAAAGGGTTGTTTTTCATATGCAGGAAGTCCGTGATGAAATTTCCAGGCTGTCTCAAAAATCGAATAGGGACAAAGATTCCTCTCAGACCGAAGGTGGCTGGACCGAGGCCCTGCTGCCCATAGAGTTCCAAGGCCGGCCCACCAACCGTACCCAATACCCCGAGGGTAGGCACTCGCTTTTCTGGGAGAAAGGGCTTTTGTGCACTCGCAGGAGTCCCGCGCTGAAATTGCCAGGCCGACTGACCTCACTGAATATGGACAAAGATTCATTCCAGACAAAACATTCTAAGAGGGAAGCTTAATTTTCTTATGTTCCTTGCCTGGCCCACCAAGTGCACTTGAAAATTTAGTGATGAGCACCTTTTGTACCTGGGAGAAATGGCTGTCATTCGCTTGTAGAAGTCCTGCTCTGAAATTGCCAGTCCGATTCCACTATCAAGTATGGCTGAAGATTCCTCCCAGACAAGATGTGCCACCACACAAAACTCTCTCCTTTGGTGGGCTCAGCCTGGACCACTAACTACTCCTAACAACCCAGAGTTGTGGCAATCGTCACAGGCAAGGAACTTAACAGCTCTTCTAAAGTTATCCAGCTGCCAATTACAGCCACAAAAGAAAAGCAACAGGATAGGTGGTTTGACTCGTCAAATTGAATACAGATGAGCGTCCCTCCCAGACAAAACGTGTCACTACAGAAAGCTTGTGCTGCCAATGGAGGCACACACCAGCTGCCCTTGAGAGGCAAAAGGTAAGGGGTTTTTTCCTGGGGGAACAGTGTCTCATTTGACTGCAGGAGACCTGTACTGAATATCCCAGTCTAAGCTCACAAAGTGAACACCATCAACATTCCTCTCAGACAAAAGGTGCCAACGCAGAAAGCTATTATTGCCCATGGAGGGCCTGAGGTATCCTACCACCTGCACCTGAGATCCGTAGGGTATGGGGTTTTTTTCCTGTAGGTAAGATCTGTTCTTTTCTTGCAGGAGTGCTGCATCAACAGTGCTGCTTAGGTTCCCGCAGTTGAACACGGATAAAGATTTCTCCCAGACAAAAAGTCAGAGGACAGAGCGCTCTTGCTGCTAATGGAAGTTACTGGGTCTCTCACCACTTACACGTGAGACCCTGAGGGTAAGGGCATCCTTATTCGGTTTCAGACCAGTTCAAACCGGTTCAGACCGGTTCAAACCAGTTCAAACCGGTTCAGACCTCTTCAGACCGGTTCAAACCGGTTCAGACCGGTTCAAACCGGTTTAGACCGGTTCAAAACGGTTCAGACCGGTTCAAAACGGTTCAGACCGGTTCAGACCGGTTCAAACCGGTTCAGGCCAGTTCAAACTACTTCAAACCGGTTCAAACCTGGTTCAGACCAGTTCAAACCGGTTCAAACGGGTTAAGACCAGTTCAAAGCAGTTCACACAAGTTCAAACCGGTTCAGACTGGTTCAAACCGGTTCAAACTGGTTCAAACCGGTTCAGACCGGTTCAAAATGGTTCAGACTGGTTCAAACCAGTTCAGACCGGTTCAAAACGGTTCAAACTGGTTCAGACCGGTTCAAACCGGTTCAAACCGGTTCAGACCGGTTTAAACAGGTTTAAACCGGTTCAGACGGGTTCAAACCGGTTCAGACTGGTTCAGACCAGTTCAGACCAGTTCAGACCGGTTCAAACCGGTTCATACCGGTTAAGACCAGTTCAAAGCAGTTCACACAAGTTCAAACCGGTTCAGACCGGTTCAAACCGGTTCAAATTGCTTCAAACCGGTTTAGACCGATTCAGACCAGTTCAAACCGGTTCAGACCGGTTCAAACCCGTTCAAACCGGTTCAGACCGTTTCAGACCGGTTCAAACCGGTTCAGACCGGTTCAGACTGGATCAGACCGGTTCAAACTGGTTCAGCCTGGTTCAAACCGGTTCAGACTGGTTCAGACCGGTTCAAACTGGTTCAAACCGGTTCAAATTGCTTCAAACCGGTTTAGACCGATTCAGACCAGTTCAAACCGGTTCAGACCGGTTCAAACCCGTTCAAACCGGTTCAGACCGGTTCAGACCGGATCAGACCGGTTCAAACTGGTTCAGCCTGGTTCAAACCGGTTCAAACCGGTTCAGACCGGTTCAAACCGGCTCAAACCGGTTCAGACCAGTTCAAACCGGTTCAGACCGGTTCAAACCGGTTCAAACAGGTTCAGACCGGTTCAGACCGGTTCAAACAGGTTTAAACCGGTTCAGACAGGTTCAAACCGGTTTAAACCGGTTCAGACCGGTTCAAACCAGTTTAAATCGGTTCAGACCGGTTCATGAGCGGGCAGTGAGGATGACGAGGGGCAGGACAGCCTCAGGTGTGGCTAGTGAGGATGACGAGGGGCGGGACAGCCCCATGAGTGGGCAGTGAGGATGACGAGGGGCGGGACAGCCCCATGAGTGGGCAGTGAGGATGACGAGGGGCAGGACAGCCTCAGGTGTGGCTAGTGAGGATGACGAGGGGCGGGACAGCCCCATGAGCGGGCAGTAAGGATGACGAGGGGCGGGACAGCCTCAGGTGTGGCCAGTGAGGATGACGAGGGGCGGGACAGCCTCAGGTGTGGCTAGTGAGGATGATGAGGGGCGGGCCCTGCTGGGTGGTTATCTGGTGCTTTTGGAGAGGGTTCTTCTTTAGATGGGGATTTTCTGCAGAGGAGCAGTCGATTCCAAGGAGTCTCTCCAGCAGTGACAGTGAGGGCGTCTCGCCGGGGCTGGGTCAAGCATCTGAGGTACCTGGATCATCGCTCAAGGACGGGGCCGAGGGATGTGCCGGGGAGCAGTGCACATGAGCAGGTAAGGGATGGGGAAGGTTGCAGGGAAGATGCAGCTCGGACTGGAGGAAGAGCTTGGAGGTTTCTTTTCTGGATATGAACATGCAAAGCAGGGAGCGAGGTGGAATATAAGCACTCTAGGTGCTCGGGCAGGTGAGCCAGGACTTAGGGGAGGGACTAGCTTTCCTGAGCACCAAAAGTTCCAATTAATTGCCTCTCTCAGGAGTAGTCGAGAGGAGTTTCTACTTTGGGGCTGAGCTACAAAGGAAGGTACCTGAAACTGCTGTGGGAAGCTTACTGCTGTAACCAGACTGTAGTTTCCACTGATAGTTTTGCTACTAAAACTAGGGAGTTTTGTTTTCTCTGTGCACAAAACCTGCTGGTACTAGGTAAACTGACTTGCTAAGTTGTGCATTGCTTGATAAACCCTTGCCTCTTTTCCTAGAGGAATGATTGGTCTTGGTTTGGAAGCAAGAGAATGTCCTGGGCTGTGTGCTTTTGCCATTTTTTTCCCCTCAGCTTATCTGTGAGTCTTACTTGGTTCTGCGTGTGATTTTTTTTGGCACTGTGGGAAGGGCACAACCTGCCATAATATAGACCTGTCTCCTCCTCTGTGCAAAAGGATGTGTTTCAGCAAGTGTGATGTTGCCTGGTGCCACCTGCAGAGCTCTCTGGCTGCCTGAGCCCTCTTTTCCTGTTGCTTTTCTTTTGTGGCTGTAATTGGCAGCTGGATAACTTTAGAAGAGCTGTTAAGTTCCTTGCCTGTGTAAATGCGCTGGTAATACCACGGAGGGAAATGCTTGAGGCAGTAGTGGTAACTGGGCTATGAGCAGAGT